>CM072814.1:13014293-13614293 GCA_036937905.1 Salvia rosmarinus
GCGGCAGAACGTCGCCGAGCTCGGCTGGAAAAGTCCGTCGAGATACGACTCAAGGGCATGTCCAAAGTCTCGACGAGCAAGGTCATCCCATCCTCGCATGAAGAAGGAGAATACCGAGCGGGAGGTCGCAACAGAATCGAGGAACCCCAGCACCACGCTTAAACTCGACGGCGCATAAAGGGTTCTCGAAAGAAGCGAGAGATTCCCCACACTTAGCCGAGAACAAGGTCGGTATCATCATGAAGACAAGGACGCTAAGCTCGCTAAACACGGCGCACAATGAGGTGAATCCTGATGATAGGCCATACCTCTACACGGTTGCCCAAACCGACCGCGTAGGGGACGAGCAGGGACAGACGCCGTGATCACCGCGAGGTAGATCCCCATCACCAACACGAGTTCGGCCGATGAACTCCGCATGGCTCTCCGGAGACGGATTCGATGGATACGGGAAGATAATTACCCTTTCTCAAACGAGATACTCAACACCCTCCCGACAAGTACAGGTGCCGGCATCGCCCCACGACGGATCGAGGGATCCGCAAAACTTTCTTTCGTAGTTCCAAGATAACATGATCAACCAACGCTCAACACCTTCCACAGTAAACTCTTCCCGAGTTACCGATCGACAACGCCCGCTGCGGTTCGGCGCTTACCTCCGAGTGTTGGATTCTCACACCCAATGGAAGCCTTCATCGAAGGTTCTTCCAAAGGCGAGTCCAAACGACATCGGCGATCTTCTCACCGCGAGGCAAGGCCGACATGAGTCCATGAGTGACTTCATGACCAGTTCAACAAGGAGAGCCTAAGAGTCGGACGGAACGATCTCCTCATCTCTCCTTCCAAACGGTATCACGTGCGGGCCCCATAAGGAGATCGTGGCACGAGCCCCTGCATCGCCGGAGCCGTGGCGATAGCAGATCGGTTCGCCAAAGCGGACGTCGATGTAAGAAAACGCGGGCAGAAGGTGGAACCCTCCGGCGGAGAAAAGAGGATGGTCGGCCAAGGCCGAAGTGCCTTGAAAGGATACAACGCCGCCTCGACAGAGTTCAGCTCGGCCGTAATGACGCGGAGCTAACCAAGATGCACTGACAAAGTCTAGGAGATCTATGAGCTCCACATGAACATATTCGAGAAACCCCGCATGAGGGATCAAACGATCAAAAGATAAATATTGTTCCTTACATGAGGATTATGGACACGACACGGATGAGTGTAGAAATCTCATGGTAGACATCGAAAAGTTGGTGACGGAGTCCCAAAGAAGACAAGGGCATGGCCGAAGCTGGTCAAGACGAAGCTCCCCACCGAGGTCAAGAAAAGGAAGCAAGAGAAGAGGTTTAAAGCGGGACGAGAATCACCTTCCCGAGGACACCCCATCGCCTGATACCCACCAGACGCCGATGGTAATCCAGCAAGGGTCGCCAACAATGGTGTGCTGTACATCGGCTGGTGCGGTAAACATCATCTTCAAGGAATGCTCGACAAGTTAGGAGTTGAGGAGCGCTGCTCACACCAGCTCCGCTACCATCCAAGCTTCGCAAGAGGAGACGCCGTAGAATCCTTAAACTACCCTTCACGGTAGGAAGAACCGACGAGCTCCACCAAGGTGGATGCCGTGGTAAATGCCTACCCGAGAACATCATAACTGGAGGACGCGTTAACGCGGAGGACGGTATGCTCAACATACCATTTGACGATGAAAATCCCCACAAGAGAAGAGGTAGCCGTGATCCGTGAGATCAAACAGCCAAAGAATGCATGTGTCACTACGGTGCGGACTTGCCCCGCACCCATAGGCATAGCAATTAAAGAAACCCAAGGAGTTGAACTGAAAGGACGCCGATCCTCCCGACAATCCCGCAGAGAGGTCACGCTATATGAAGACGATCCACCAAGGTCGCCAAAGTAGGTTCTACCGGGCACTCAACTAAGAAAATGATCATCCAACTCCTAAGGGAATTCAGACTTTGCTCGGTCACCGACATGACCGGGTCTCACCGAGTATTATCACCACCGCTCAATATGACCCAAGTGTAAACCGCTCGCAAAAGCATGGATCTTTGCAAATGAACGGAATCAGTCATACATGACGAAGTAACCAACTATTAAAAGCACGACATCTCAAGTCAAATATCCGACCGGATAGCCAACCCGATGATGGCCAAGAAAGGAGGAGGGATGGCGTATCGATTACACCGATCTCAATAAACATTGCCAAAGGATCTGTACCCTTCCAAATATCGACAAAAGGTGACGCTTTGGTCGGATACAAAGTCTTCTTTTGATTTATGTGGATATCACCAAGTCCCGATGAGTGACGAGGACGATCCAAAACAGCCTTCATTACGACTTTCAAGTCTTTGCATATAAGAAGATGCCATTCGACTCAAGAATGCAGGAGCCACATACCAAAGAATGGTGGATAAGATATTTCACCCCATAGGTCGAATGTGGAGGTATATGACGACATCGTCAAGAGTAAAGAGGAAGCCATGTGTTGCCGACTTGATTGTCCTCGCTTATTCGAAAGGTAAACCTAAAGCTAAACCCCGTATGTACATTCGCAGCTGGTCTAGAAAATTTTGGGTGCTGGTCTCAAGAAGGAAAGCCAACCGCCCAAGGTTCAAACCATTTTGAGACGAAGATGCAAGACCATCCACGACGGTAAGTGACGGCTACATAATGGCATTTTTCAAAAGTCATGTGTAGCCCCATTTTTCAAAATACTCAAAAGGTCTCTGTTCTCCGATGATAAACACAAGACATTTTGAAGATCTCAAGAACTATCTCGCCAAACTTCCCACTTTATCCATCCCGAAGAAGGAGAGGTCCTTTCCTATACTCGCCACCCTGACGAAACCATAAGTGCGTTTGTACGAGAGGACGGATGTCACTCAGATATTTCATCACCGAGCACTAAAAGGCCGTAAACGAGGTATCAGCCATCGAGAATCTCCTGGCATTAGTAATGCCGCAAGGAGACCACGCCCTACTTCCACATCCCATATAGTTATCACCGATCATCCACTCGACAAGTGTTGACGGCCGTAGCCCTGGGAGAATTCATGGTAATTGAATAGAGCACGATCTCTTTCTACCCTCGCTGCCATCAAGGGACAGGTCTTAGCACTCTGCCGAGGCCAACTGCAAAAGCCAAAACCCGACGAGCACCCTCAAAAGCGAACTCGAAAGGAACAATCAAGATTGCCGGCAAATCTATGTGGACGGAGCTCTAAAACAGCAGCAAGGTGCATCTTGCTCATAAGTCCGATGGACAAGAGATAACCCACGACTTCGGACATTCAAAAATACGAATAACGAAGTTGAATACGAGCCTTAATCGTAGGACTTCGCCTAGCTCAAAGTTCTGACACGAGCCGCAATGCACACGATTCTCAAGTCATAGTATACGAGGAGCAAAAGGCCAAGGATGAAAAATACCTTGAAAAGCCAAAAGTCGTAGCCTTTCTCATACTTCAGCTGGTTCGCATCCCAAGGGAGCAAATAGCCTGACACTTTTACAACCGCATCGCACAACGAGCCCGCCAAGAAGAAGTCCGAGTGAAGATAGACGATGCCGAGGTCAAGTCAACATAGTCCTGGACGAAACCTAATCTGGACGACCCCATTCAAACATATTTGGAGTACTAACCACCCCATAATGCACTCGAGGCTAGGAAAATCTTGAGCAAATCTTTGCGATATATAATCTGAGCAGAATTTCATGAAAATCATACCTTCAAAGATCTCCAAGGTGTTTGGGTCCAAACCAGCTGCATTATCGACGAAATACATCATGGAAACACATCGACCCCGCTCCATCGAAGAAAGTCATGCATGGGGATACTATTGGCCAACGATGTTCCAAGACTCAATTGATCTCGTGAAGAAATGTCAAGTGTCAAATTCACTAAAGCGCCGAGGCTACCTCAAACCGAATTGTTGGTATGCAGCCTTCGTCCATTTATGCAAGGGATTGATATTGTAGACCTTCTCGCAAGCCCGTGGTAGTTTCAATTCGATTGTCGCGATCGACTACTACGGTGGTGGAAGTCGAACCTCAAGTAGAATCACAAAAACGCCTCAACTTTATCTCGAAAATATAGGCGCTGCATCCCCATATCCTTGTTTCGGATAATGGGACACGCTCACGATAAAGTCTTCAAAGAAGGTGCCAAGAACTTCGAGTTCAACAAAATTCACCCTGTAGCCCATCCTCAAGCAAATGGTCACACCGTCACTAAGGATAATTGTGAATGGAATCAAAACTCGACCGAGTCAAAGGCAATCGTGAAAATCGCCACAAGTCTTATGGTCATCAACAACACCTCGACGCCGAACGAGAAACACCCTTTAGTTTGGTGTATGGAACCGAGGCAACATCCCGCCAGAATCGCATGCCAAGCCCCGCGACCATCCATTTCTCCGACGGAAATGATGAGAATCTACGAAATGACCGGATCTCGGGAGAAATAGAGACATCGCCACATTAGAGAAGCTCGGATAAGAACAAGTAGCCTCGGATTATAACCGTACAACCCGACACTCCAAGACGACTGCATTTATAAGTAACGAAGTCGCAAAGTCGAAGCTCGTCGGAGGCCACTGGGAAGGACCATACCGAGTAGAAAAAGTCCCTAGTGGGTCATATGTCGCCCATTTGTCCGTGAGCAAATACCTACGTGGCACATCATTCATCCGAAGAGATTTTTTGCATAAGTGTCAAGTTTGTTCATTTAGTCTGCTGCCTTAGGTCCTTTTGTAACGTCGCTGCTTTAGGTCCTTTTGTAACGCCTTTTTTTTATTAAAGCTTTTTCTTCATATGCTTGCACATTTCATTTGTCACTTATGCATACTACCTCTTCCCGATTTTACTAACTACCTCTAAGGAGGAACTACCTCATTTAATACGAGGACTAACTATAACGCGTGGTGACCACCCCATCGATAAAACTCGATAAATAAGGAACCTATACCTTCGCTTATTTCGAGGATGAATACCTTCGCTAATACTTAGGCAACCCTTTTATTTCGAGGATGAATACCTTCATTTATTTCGAGGATGAACTACTGAATATCGAGGACTAACTACCTTCGCTTATTTCGAGGATGAATACCTTCATTTAATACGAGGAGAATAATTGCTTACTAGGACAACACCTCGCTTATTTTGAGGATTAATTACCTTCATTTATTTCGAGGATGAACTACCTTCGCTTATTACGAGGACGACTCACCTTCGCTTGATTACGAGGATGGAATATATACGTTTGCTTAAAAAGGAAAATCAACACCAAGGCGAAAAATTTGTTCTTATTTTCAAGATACAACGACATCGCTACGAGGACGACGGGCCCAAGAAGTCGGGAAAGTTAGCCAATCCCTAGAGAAGTCGGGTCTCAACCCATCTATGCTAACCCTATCCCTACCTCCGCCTCATCCTCGATCGACGCCGGAGTTCGCCACCGACCTCTTTCCGCAACCACCTCGGCCGCCGATGACACACGACTCGGCGCATGATGGGCGACGCCTCATCTTCATAAAAACTCGAGAGAAGTGTCGACATTCCAAGTCGCTGAAGAGAAGAAGTCTCCGCAGGAGGAGGAGCCCTGCAGACGAAGAAGCCTCATTGCCGATCAAGCACCCGCCGAGGAAAGGACGACGATTCACGACGATCTTGTAGAGGCCACCTACTTTCTTCGATCGCATACGCTCCGAAATTGCCGTGAGTCCCGACCGCATTCTTCCCTATATCCAACAACGGTAAGCTCAAACTTTAGCTCGCCTCCGAGATAGTCATTCCATCACCTGACAGAGCAACCGCTCAGATTCAAAGATGCTCCTCGACCGACTGCCTTATCCTCTGCGATCTCAAACTTCTCTCCAACTCCAAAATCGAGCTCAAGCTCTTCAAACTTCTCGAGAAGCCCGAGTCGACGTCGCCTCTCCCACATGGCCAAGTTTGCCTCTAAATGAAGGACTTCAACCTCTTTAGATTCGAGAGTCCGAGTTAATATTTTAATTTGATCCAACCAAGACACATCAAAAATTCAAGAGAAGGCGAGACAAAACAAAGACAAAATTTCTCCCATCAAAATTGGGAGTTTTATTAAGGCCTTTAAGCAGACTTTGTCAAGACATTTACAAAAAATAAAAATAGAGGATCAACCGACCCTCAGCAGCCTTCTCCTCGGCCGTAAGCTCGGCTCTCCTCGACTTGGAAACCTCGGCCTCCTCGTGGACTCCTGAAGCCTCGCCTCCCGCTCTAAGCCCGCCTCCTCCGAGCCTCCGCAGCCACCGCCTCGATCCCTTAGTCGATTAGCCATTATAGCATCGATCGGGACACCGCCACCGAGCATGCACGAACCGACCTCAACAGAAGGTGGAAGAGGAGGCGACTCTCCAACACGGCAAGCTCCTCAGCCGCGGGCAAGGACCTCGCATACCAACCAGGTTTCGCTCCATCACCTCATACCCGCATTTGGACTTATCCAACCGCGGGTAATCCCGCAACTTCATCGAGTGCCGCGACCACGCTGCTATTCAAGACTCGCCAAATCCCGCCAACCCGAGAATCTCCTCGACAGAACAACCCTCGCAGCGCGCGAGATCTCCTTGCGAGGCCGCCCCAGCCTCCCGACGCTCGGCCTCCACTTCACCTTCAACAGCCGATCGCCTCACACGTAATGCCTTTAACCCTAGGATGATTAACGAGGACCGGAACTGGAACAGAATTGAACATTTAAAAAGTAATTATCAAAGGATTATAGGACAAACATCGTTTAACTACGTTCAACCCTATGTACAAGGTGCACACAATTTAATATAGAAAGAGTTCAAGTTCTTTAACAAAAAGGGTTCACGATTCGGATGGATTTAACTCAACTTCAAGACATAACATAACATTCAAAACGCAATGGAAGATGTGAATGCATATACGAATAAGCATTCAAGGTTTCTAACAAACATATTAACAACAAAAAGCATCCTCGATCGCCAACACCTCTCCATCATCATCATCACCAACTGCACATTTAAAACAACATGTGTCGAGTACAAGAATGCACTCAGGATTCATTGCCAAAACATTTATCAATTTAAATTAATCGCCTTATCACAAAGAATAACGAGGTTTTAATTGAAATACTCGTGTTTACTAAACATTTTCTATCATTTTCCATAAAGACTGCTCGCCCGATATATTTTCCTCAGTATGTATGATCCATATCATTTTCCATTAATCACATCTCAATTTATCATCGCTGAGAGAGGCCTCTCACGGACACCGTGACCGGTCGAGCACCCTTTCAAAGACACACACAAAATAGTAATAAAACCGCCATCCCAGACAGATACGAATTCTCAATCATCCGTGGGTACTTACAAGGATATAATTCAAACATTTCAATGCTGGGCTACCCAATAGCATTCATAAATCGAGTATGGAGATACACATAAAACAAAACAATTTGGGTGTAATTAAATAAATCATTTCATCATCATTTTGCGAATAAAGCATCGTGAATAAAACATTTGATAAGCATTTGATTTTTTGAGTAGAAAACCCACCGACAACGATGCTGATTATCAAAATACGCTCTTTCACGCTGCTTGCTCGTGTTCACGCCCCACCTTACGTAAAACCATGTTCAAGACGCTTGGTCATGTTTCGAGATTTTCAAAGTTTAAATAAACTTTGATAACTTATAAAGTAATAACTCGAATTCCTTAACTCATTTTTAATACGCTGCTTCAACGCCGTATTTTTAACTAAATATTTTTGATTTCGATAGAGACTAGATATGTTCTACTATCTTAATTTAACCATTTAGGTTAAACGCTCAACGATTCTAACATTTTTCGATAAAATGATTTCAATTATGAAATCTTTTCACAATGAGATATTCTTATAAAATTAATACGTTACACGTATTAGTGTATTTACTCAACGATTTAATACGCTAATCAAAAGTCAACGCTATTTTCTTAACACATTTTATAACCATTCAATATAAATCGATTTTCAATCGATTTTTTCATAAAACCAATTCTCAATTTTCACGTTAATCCATAAACTTTATTAATATTTTACTTAATATGGATTAACTTATTCTTTATTCATTATTCTTCAAGGAAAAGTCATTTAATATAACGTCGTCAGAAACATAGTATACTATATTTATAAAATCCCATAAATTCCTAATATGTCTAATAATTTCTAGACATATAATGTATTATTTTTCTTGATAAAAGGATTTAAAACCTTAGTAATACATCTAGAGCTCACGCTTTTGTGATCTTAAACTTTTCCAAAATTCCTCTAAATTCATATAGTATACTATTTTATCCTAGGATCATTAATATGTATTAATATTGACTATAGAAAATTTGGACATCACCTATATTATTCCTATAGTTCTCAAATTTTCTAAAATTATCAAACAAATTCCTAAAATTCTAATTAAATTATACAAGGCCCCAACATCAATCTATAAATATAATTATAACATAAGATCTAACATTTACCATTTCTACTCAATGTATCATTGTTCAAAGTTCACGGTTCTTCATCAAAGTCCAACCAAATATTTTGTAAAAATTTACAAAATTACACTATGCTTAAACATTATAATATAACAATATAACATCATAATATTAATCAATATCAACCTACAAATCATGTATTCATCCTATGTAGCTCTCAAATTTTTTCCCAAAGTGATCAAATAATTTAAAAAATCCTAATAATTTATATAGTCCATAATCAATGCTATAGATCAACATTATGCCATAATATCACTTAAATAAAATTTTACATCAACATAATATTTTTATTCATTTTCGTAATTACCTAAAACATAGCATATGATTTTTAAAAAATTTATATAATCACTATGTGTTCTACTACCAACATATAACACAAAACGATCATCCAATTAATTCTAAAACTTTCGATTCTTAACAAAATTTCATAACATGCTTAAGCTTTAAATTAAACAACAATACATATGCTTACTTATTATGCTAAACATATTTAGGAAACAAATTAACATGCTAGCATGATTTTTCATGATTTTAGAACTAAGAACATAAACTTAAATATTAAAATCGAACCATCGATATTGAAAATTTTAACGCATAATCAAGCCTGCTCGACATCTATCCTCTTAACGTTGGATTAAGTGTGCAAAAGTTTTAGATCAGGAGATCGTGAAAGAAATGAAGAACACATGCTTTTCCTCTAATTTGCTCCTGTGGTTTTGGTTTAGAAGGATAGTTGTGTTGGTTTGCTTTATCAAAATTGCTTAAGACATAAGTAATATGAATTTAAGACTTAATAATTTTCACAATCCGTCTCTCTGGGTTCTCTATATCACCAAGCAAGATAAATTAAAAATGCTTTATGACTCACTAAGATACTACATCACTATAGTAAATACCTTACACAATGCTTTGATTAAAACAAAATAATTCCACTCCCCACGTGTGCCGGACTCTCTCTCAAATACACTACAAGACACATAAATTACTTTATGACTCATCATGTAATACATCACCAAAGTAAGTATTTTACACAATTTTGAACAAATCAAAATGATTCCACACTTTTTTTCAAGAAGGTGCCGTCTTCAAGCACGGAGGACGAGTTACTTTTTTTGTCTCATGCTAAGATATAAATCACATCTCACTCTACCATATGCAATACATCATCAAGAGTTGGTTAAACCTTCCATCCTCAATTTGAGTCAAATATATACGGCCCCACACAAGCAAAAAGCCTCCACAGACTTTAATTAAAATTACTGTTAATGTGCATCTTGATCCCACTTGATTCATTAATTATTCCACATAGCAAACATACAAAATTTTTCACGTGAACTTGTTCCTCATAAACTTTGTCACGGCATTTCCATATTTAAGTGCCAAAATTTAATTAATTTTTATTATTAGATATATATCATAATATATATCTTAGATGATAAATTATATCATAGGAAAATTATTAGAATCATTTCATGTGAAAACCCTAATTTTCAAATTAGGGTTTTCAAAAATTACTACATTGTTCAAAATTAATCCTTAATGCTCTAATACTCTAATTACATAAAATAATACTAAATAATACTCTAATTACATTGATTTTATCAAAATACTTAATTATATAAATAATCATAGGAATTTAAATATTAAAATTCCTTGATTATTAAACCGATTTTCTAATCGCTCCAAACGCCGACGCTTGAAACGCCTCAAAACATTCATTATAGACCCATCTCAAAATGGTCGAGTAACGCCGTAATCACTTTATTAAATTAGTCCATTAATTAATAGAATTTAATTCTAAGTCTTACTTAGAAATCTTACAAAATTTTAACTATCGATATCCAATCGACGTTAAAATATTACGCCAAATACTAGATAATTATATTCCTTAATTCACAATCATTAGTGAAGTGATATAGGAATTCATTATCTCATAAATAATCGAAAACATTATTCGACAATTTACTAATTCAATTATTTCGCTAAACCCTAATTTACTAAATTTAATTATCGAATTAGTTTTTAAATCTTCGGATATTACATTCCACCCCTTAAAGAAATTTCGCTCCGACATTTACATACCTTAGAAAAGTTCGGGTATCTCTTCATAGAATCTTCAAGCTCCCATGTGGCTTCCTCGTCCATGATGTCTTCACAAGACTTGACTAGCAATGGACTTATTTCTTAATTATCAACCTGCGGTCAGAATAGCCGAGGTTCCTCTTCATAACTCATATCCGGGTGAGGATCACGCGCCTTGATGGATCACATGTTTCGCATCGCATACGCATTTTCCGAGTCATGACACGAAAAACATTGTGTACATTCCCAAACTTGCTGAAGAGCCAATCTATAAGCAATCGCCTATTCTTTCTGGATTTCATAAGGTCCTATAAAACGAGGTCTCAATTTTCCTTTCACTCCAAACCTTATAATCCCTTTCATGGAGAGACTTTAAGAAAGACCTATATCCTCCTTCAAAATGTAGCTCGATCTACGCTGACGTCAGAAGACTCTCGCTCATCTTGAGCTTCTTTTATTCTTGCCTAATTTGCTAACCATCTCAATCATCTCACTTATGCGCCAGGCCCTAAGACTCTTCTCTCACCTACTTCATCCCAATAAAGCGTGATCGACATTTCCTTCCATATAAAGTCAGACGGGCCATATCAATCGTCGCTGATAACTATTATTGTGGCAAACTCAATGAGGGTAAACATCTTCCCACTTTGAACCCCGATCCAACACTACCGTTCTCAAAGATATCTTCGAGTGTTTGAATCGCTCTTCCGATTGTCCATCCGTCTCGTAAACGCAAAGGTCAAATTCAACTTCGTGCCCAATTCTTTTTGTGTCGTCCAAAATCTAGACGAAATTTTGAATCTCTATCGACGTGATAGATTTTGGTACCGTGCACATACAATTTCTTTTACGCATAATGGCTAACTTATCGATCCATGCGAATCAATCAGTAAAATGCGACACTTTTGGAGTCTATCCACTACTACCCATATATAGTGTTTCCTCTTTTCACTTTTGTAAACCCGAATAAAATCCATCGCTATATCCTCCCATTTCCATTCGGTATTCAAAGGTCAGAACTTTCCGTAGGTCTGGTGCAAGCTTTACTTGCGACAAGCAAGACAACGCCTAACAAAAGAGGCTACGCCTGCTTCACGCCTTCCCACCGTAACTTTTCTCGTAAATCTTGTACATCTTAGATCCTCGATGGGCGGTATAAGGAGTATCATGAGCTCCACTCATGATTTCGTCAAGCTCGTCATTTTCGAATACACAATCTTTCCTCAAACAATAAGGCATTGTCTCGATGCTTCTCAAAATTCTTCTCGTTCTTCAATTCTCACCTTGACCCTTGTCTTCCAACTTTTCATCCTTCCTCTTGCTCATTATTCTCTTCTAAGTCGACAAAGGAGTGTAGTACACATACCATGATCAACCATTTCTATCTTCATTCTCAAACTCCTCAACGCAGTTTTTCTTCCCAGAAAGAGACTTCCCATCTTCTTGATTCTTACGACTCAAGGCATCGCTACCACGCTTGCCTTGCCCGTGATAATTTATACCACAACAGTAATCCTTTACCAATTCGAGCCATCTTCTCCGCCTCATGTTTAGATCTCTCTTTCAAAAAGTATTTCAAACTCTTATGATCTCAGAAGATCTCACATCTCACCCATGAGATGATCTCTCCATATCTTTAGTGCATGTACTACTACCGCTAGTTCCAGTCATGAGTTGATAGTTCACCATGTGGTCTGTTGTCGGAGCATAAGCTATCACTTTTCCTTCCCGCATCAACACACAACCCACTGCTCTTAGAAGCATCAAGATAGACTACTTGTTAATTTTCCTTAAGCTTGAAGTTCCCACATTCTTCAACCATGTAAATTTAACTCTTCGAGTAGTCAGGTTATTGGCCTGCTATCTTTGAGAATCCTTCAATGAATCGACCAAGAATCACCATCAGAAACTTCTCGATTTGCGTTCTCCATCCATTTCCCTTTGTACCTTTGGTCGGATCCACCTTAATCCCTTCACCGACAATGTGTAAAGGAACATTCCTTCAAAAAACTCACATTTGCTAAACTTAGCAAAAAGTTGTTCGATCTCAATGATTGCAAAACCGTCTCAAGTGCTCCTTATGTTCTTCTTCATTCTTCAATAGACGAGAATATCATCTATGAAGACTAAGACAAATTATCTAGTATGGATGGAACACTCTATTCATGAGATCCATGAATACGGCCGGTGCATTTGTTAATCCGAATGGCACAACTATAAACTCATAGTGGCCATATCTCGTCCGAATGCTTTAGATACGCCTTCCCGCACTTGAGTTGGTGATAACCTCGACTTGAGGTCGATCTTCGAGAACACACTTGTTCCTCGAATCGATCAAACAAATCATCTATCCTGGCAAGGATACTTGTTTTTGAGCGCATTTTATTTAGTTCTGTAATCATGCACATCCTCAAGGAACCATCCTCTTCTCGAAAATAATACATGCGCCCCAAGCGTAAACACTAGGTCTCGATAAAACCTAGGTCCAACAGCTTGATTTGGATTTTCAACCTTCCAGCCTTTGGAGCCATCCTATAAGTTTCCGACATCGAGAGTCGATTCGGTTCCGTGTCGATGGTGAATTCCAATTGTCTATCAAGGGTAATCGGTAGATTTTCGTGAAAACATCCGGAAATTCTAACAATCTCCACATCTTCGCCTTTTATATATCTCTGCTTTATTTTCTCCATTCGTAAACAAGAAATGCACGACATCCTTCTTGTTTATCATTCTTCGTCAGGCCGATATAATCGGGATCTTCTTCCCCATGTTGATTCCATGGAAGTCAGAGTCTTTTATCCAGAAAATGGAATGAAATTTTCTCCTCTGCTACGTAATCGAGAATGGTTTTCACTAACCAATCCATTCCTAAAATTATATCTACATCGCCCATGGTATTATGTTCAAGTTATTCGCCGTAACCTAAGTGATCCTAGGTTCAACCTCAGTTCGAGCAAATATGTAATACATAATCCCTCCTATGGGTGAAGAGATTCTCATGTCCCGATTTGCTTTTTCAGCTCTAAGTTCCAATATCACACACGCCTGCGATAAAAGAACGCGGCGTCTGACGAACAAAAGTATGTGTATGTTGAGAAGTTTTCCATACCGCCAGTTTCCGTTTTGTCTATTCCCGCTCAGAGCATACGCTTAGTCGGGCTACCGAGGCAAGGGTGTCTCACCGATTTTGCTGTTGTTGTTGTGGCTTGTTGTCGCCGTGGTTGTCGCCGCGTTGTTGCCGAGGTTGTTGCCGAGGTTGTTGCCACCGCTGTTGCCGTGGGTCAATAAATTGAATAGACCGAGTGGTTGGGCATTCCTGTGCTGGTTCGCCTCCCACTGCTCCCCTGGCCCTGGCACTTATTCGGATAATGCCCCTTCACCACACTTAAAAAGTTCACCATAAAGCAAACTCCTCGGAAACTTTGCATTTTGGCGGCAAGAGCCCTTGTCTGCTCGTGGTCCTCCCACTGAGGGAAAAGATCGCTTTTTCCATCCCCGCCTTGAGGCGCCATGTTTCGCCACTACTTGTTATTCTGATTTTCAACACTTCCGATTATTGTTACCAAAATTCCTTCCCAT
The DNA here is from genome assembly GCA_036937905.1 of Salvia rosmarinus. Lineage (NCBI taxonomy): Eukaryota > Viridiplantae > Streptophyta > Magnoliopsida > Lamiales > Lamiaceae > Salvia > Salvia rosmarinus. The sequence continues at coordinate 13,028,502 of CM072814.1, forward strand.
TCCTTTTCCTTGTCCACCGATTCGTGTTTCGAGTTAGGCCGACTCTCTCCCAGATAGCTACTTCAATATCTAAAGCTCGCCCAAGAGCTTCAGTAAGTCAAGTTCCATGATCAAGTAGAGACATCCTTATCTCTCGCCTTAATCGCTCTAAACTTTTCCGACATCTTCATATCTCGTGCTCACCGATCAGAGTCATACCTTGACATGTCAAAGTGCGATCATAGTCATCATGCACATCATTTCGCTCAAATTAAAGAATTCATGCTCATTCCTTTTCCTATAACTCTTCGGGATGTACTTTTCATAGATCTCTTTAAAATCCTCCTGTAAATTCTTCCATCCTGCTCGCGCTAAGATTTTCCTCCCAGCTTCCCACCAAAATCAGCAGGTCCCTTAGTCGAAAGGTAATACATGACGCCTTTCTACCGACATCGGAGGAAATCAAAATCATTTCCATGGTTCTCAACCAATGTTCTCGATCATCCGGCCCCTTCCCATTAAAGGTAGGAGGTTCTATCTAAGACAGCCTCTATCCTATCGTGGAAGGGAGGTGAAGTGGAGGTGGTTGTATATCCTCATTATCATGTACCGAATTTCGCCTTCCTCTACCCCTTCCTCTTCCTCTACCTCTGCTCGTGGTCTCGTCTAGCGTGCATTCTCTATATAAAACATATAATTAACATCGACATCCATGATAACAATTTAAACATATATAATATCATCCTATTATCTTATCATAAAACAAATTAATAAACCATCCATTCTTGTATACTCATTCTGCCGAAAGCCCATTCTAGGTCATCATATATATATATAGGAAATTTTGCTCCAAGAGGACTATTCGCATAAGCACCAACATAAAAGAAGGCACATACATAACGGCTTACATAACATTACAAAATACCAAGCTTCTTTTCACACTACCATATACCAGCATACACACACATACACAATAATGATACATATCTACACGTATCTACATCCATCACCTCGCTCAAGTCATCACCGTCTCTTCAAGATCCTCCTCCTCATCCGAATCATCATCGAATCATCCCGCACACACCCTAGACGGCCCCGCCTCATCCCCATAGCGTGAATGTCGCAGATCGGATCAGAATCGCCACACGTGTCCGACACCCTCATCCGCCGTCGCATGGCTCGCTGAGGCTGGCGCATCATAGGTGGCGGGGACCGTGGTGGTCTTGATGGATGTCCCACCGACTGGCGAAAGATCGGCATCCCCAGCTCTGATGCCACCTGAATATGTCGGGCGGCCGCCGCTACCGCTCCATATCTCTAATCACAGATCCACTACCGAGGAACCTCTCAGATATACCACTCTAGCTAATCATCGCACTATATGTACTCTCTCATGGAAGATAGGGTCCTGCCAACCCCATATACTGGTAAACATGTTTAGTGGTCATGAACCTCAGAAGTTCCCGATCGATCATAGTTACCGCCCACGCCGTAAATATAGTCGCTAGACACCTATCTCGGGTGAGTCCTCCCAATCCACGTCAGTAGTCAAAAGGCGCCGACACCGTCCGCCACGCCATACACTCGGCATCCTCCAAAGGTCGGGTAGTGCATCGAAACTCCCCAAATCATCGCCCCAAAGACATCCAATACTCACGATATGCACGAACCACATCTTCCGCGAGCACTGTCCTAATATCCTCCTAGCGTATGACGATCCTCGCCATCCGCCACAGAGAAAACTAGCATAAGTCAAACTAAATATATCCGATAAACATATAAAATGAACTTAAACGATCTCATATGTATAGATAAACCTGATAATCTATAAAGTGCGATAAACAATCCAAACACATCCGGTAGATAGATAAATGTTATTAGAAATGTTCTTATTACAACACACGCCGAGCATTCTTAATTCATCGGGAGGCTTACTATCTAGTAGCTCAATATTCTTATCGCACTATAAGGTTCTTGTCCTAAGAACCCAAGAACTAAAATTTACTGATTCTGTGAATTTTGGAGAAGGAAACAGGGTTCTGTCCTTCATAAAAATTAATTACAGTGTGTTAGAGTACGAGGCGAAAACCGTTTGTAAATTGGAGTTCAAACGAGGAGAACGGGCCAAAACAAAATCACCGCAGTGCAGTTCGCCCGGCCGAGGTCGGGCTGGCGCTGGTCGCCGAGGTCGCCAGCCGAGGTCGGTCACCACGAGGTCGACGCTCAAGGTTGGCATTCGAGGTCGACATTCTGAGGTCGGCATTATGAGGTTGACGACGAAGTCATGTTATCGCTCAAGGTGATAAGGTCAACGCCAAATCGAAGTCGAAAAGGTCGACATCAAGTTGAAGTCAGACCATGCCGAAATTACTCACACCAATGCCAAGTCGAGATGATAATAGAAGATGTCGACGCCGAGCTTGATGCTGAAGTTGATGATGTCGAGATCAACGTGAGGTAATGAAGCTCTAGATTATAGACTCGTATGCCAAGGTCGTATATAAAGAGCCACGCTTGTCATTCATTTTAATAAACTACTACTGATCTCGAGTTGAACTTAAATTTTGTTTTCCATGTCGCCTTTTTCTTTGTTCTCGTAGCAGAAGTTTGTCATGTTCTTCAATAAACGAGCATGCTTATATCGCCTATGCTTTTCGAGATACAATCCATTTGTCATAATCAATCTTGATAATTGAACCAGCTTCAAATATTCGAAACATAGTTCATTTGTACAAGCACAATTCCTCAATTTTAAAGGATTCATCCTTTCAACAATGGCCATTGATGGTCATTTCCCATATTCATTCATTGTACAAAATTTTGAACTCGTATGATTGATTATGAAAACTTGATAAAATAAAAAAAATTGAATCCCTGGATTGGTTATAAACTGAAAGAACTATCAAGTTTTCATAGTATATCATATTAAAAGCACATTACTCGAATCCACAAATTCATTTTCATCATGGGCACTTCATGCCCATTTCAAACATAGACCTTCAATTCCCATCTCTTGTCATAAACCTCGCCGACATCAAAATCAATAACATAACTCTCATAAGTTTTCGCATGATTTCAAAATAGTTTTGGAATTTTCATTCAATCATTTCTCGAACTTTCATTTAAAACTCGAGAAGAATCACTTACCTCATCCCATGAGCAAGATGTGATGGAGTTGAGCATAGTCAATGATTTGAAGTCTAGTTACTCAATCTAGACTGACTTTAAAAGAAGGTTTTGGATTCAAAGAGCGAATTGCTCGATACATTTTGTACAGCCCCCAACCCCAAGGACTGATTAACGAGGATCGAACTGAACAGAATTACGTAATATTTAAATGTAATTAATCAAAGGATTATAGGACAAACATCGTTGGCACGGTTCAACCCTTATGTACAAGTACACAACTTACATATGAAAGAAGTTACAAGTTCTTTAACAAAAGTGGTTCACCGATTCGATGGATTTAATCACAACTTCAAGACATAACATAACATTCAAAACGCAACGAGAAGCATGTGAATGCTAAATCGACGATAGCATCGCGTTTCTAACAAACATATTAACAACAAAAGATCCTCGACTACTCAACATCTCTATTATCATCATCACCAACTCGCACATTTAAAACAAATGATGGTCGAGTACAAGAATGCACTCATGGACACTATGCCAAAACATTTATCAATTTAAATTACATCGCTTCATCACAAGAATACACGAGGTTTTAATTGAAATACTCGTGTTTACTAAACATTTTCTATCATTTTCCATAAAGATGTCTGCCGCGCATATTTTCCTTGATGTATGATCCATATCCTTTCCATTAATCACATCTCATTAATTTCATCATGCGCCGTAGGAGGCCTCTCTACGACACCGCGACCGCCGAAAGACCCTTTCAAAGACACAATCATAAATAGTGCACAAAATCCTCGCCATCCCGACAGTGATACGAATCTCAATCATCCTGTGGGTACTTACAAGGATACGAATTCAAACATTTCACATGTAGCCACCAACAAAGATTCATAAATCGAGTAGATGGATAATATAAAAACAAAAACAATTTGGGTGTAATTAAATAAATCATTTCATCATCATTTCACGAATAAAGCATCGAATAAAACATTTGATAAGCATTTGATTTTTTTGAGTGAGTAAAGCCCACCGGACCGCCGATCGTCGATTATCAAAATACGCTTCCTTTTCACGCTGTTTGCTCGCTCACGCCCCACCTTACGTAAAAACCATGATCCAGACGCTGGTCACGTTGAGATTTTCAAAGTTTAAATAAACTTTGATAACTTATAAAGTAATAACTCGAATTCCTTTAACTCATTTTTAATACATCGCTTCAACGCGTATTTTTAACTAAATATTTCTCGATTTTGACAGAGACTTAGATATGTTCTACTATCTCATTTTAACCATTTAGGTTAAACGCTCAACGATTCTAACGCTTTTTATAAAATGATTTCATTATGAAATCTTTTTCACAATGAGATATTCTTATAAACATACGCTTTTACACGTATTAGTGTATTTACTCAACGAGTTTAATACGCTAATCAAAGTCAACGCTTTAATTTTCTACACATTTTATAACCAATTTCAATATCATAAACCCTAATTTCTATTTTCACGTTAATCGATAAACTTTATTAATATTTTACTTTAATATGGATTAACTTATTCTTTATTCATTATTCTTCAATTCTAACGTTATTTAATATAATCGTTCGTCGAAACATAGTATACTATGTTTATAAAATCCCATAAATTTCTAATATGTCTAAAATAATTTCTGACATATAATGTATTATTTTCTCGATAAATGGATTTAAAACCCTTAGTAATACATCTAGAGCTCACGCTTTTTAGAATAATTTCTAAACTTTTCAAAAATTCTCTAAATTCATATAGTATACTATTTTATCCTAGATCATTAATATGTATTAATATTAACTACGTAAAATTTGGAAATCACCTATTATTCCTATAGGTCTCAAATTTTCTAAAATTATCAAACAAATTCCTAAAAATTTAATTAAATTATACAAGGCCCCAACATCAATCTATAACATAATTAAAACATAAGATCTAACATTTACCATTTCTACTTCAATGTATCATTGTTCAAAGATCACTTCTTCATCAAAGTCCAACCAAATATTTTTGTAAAATTCTACAAAATTACACCGCTTAAACATATAATATAACAATATAACATCATAATATTAGTCAATATCAACCACAAATAATGTATTCATCCAATGTAGCTCTCAATTTTTTCCCAAAGTGATCAAATAATTTCAAAAAAATCCTAATAATTTATGTAGTCCATAATCAATGCTATAGATCAACATTATGCCATAATATCATTTAAATAAAATTTGTACATCAACATAATACTTTTTATTCATTTTCTAATTACCTAAAACATAGCATATGATTTTAAAAAAATCTATATAATCACTATGTGTTCTACTACCAACATATAACACAAAACTATCATCCAATTAATTCTAAAACTTTCGATTCTTAAAAAATTTCATAACATGCTTAAGCTTTAAATTAAACAACAATACATATGCTTACTTATTATGCTAAATATATTTAGAAACAAATTAGCATGCTAGCATGATTTTTCATGATTTTAAGACTAAGAACATAAACTTAAATATTAAAATCGAACCATCGATATTGAAAATTTTAACGCATAATCTAAGCTCGTCGACATCTAACCTCTTTAACGGTTGATTAAGTGCAAAAGCTTTAGATCAAGGAGATTGTGAAAGGAAATGAAGAACACATGTTTTTCCTCTAATTTTCCTCGTGGTTTTGGTTTGAGAAGGATAAGGTGTTTGTTTTTTATCAAAATTACTTACATAAAGTAATATGAATTTAAGACTTAATAATTTTCACAATCTGCCTCTCTCTGGCTCTCTATCACCAAGCAAGACAAATTAAAAATGCTTTATGACTCACTAAGATACTACATCACTATAGTAAATACCTACACAATGCTTGATTAAAACAAAATAATTCCACTTTGATCCCTATGTGTCATCGGCACTCTCTCAAATACACTAAGGAAGACACATAAATTACTTTATATTATCATGTAATACATCACCAAAGTAAGTATTTCTTACACTTGAACAAATCAAAATGATTCCACATTTTTTTCATAAGTGCCGTGTTCTCTCAAGCACAAGGAGGATGAGTTACTTTTTTTTGTCTCATGCTAAGATATAAATCACATCTACACTCTACCATATGCAATACATCATCAAGAGTTGGATTAAACCTTCCATCCTCAATTGAGTCAATATATACGGCCCCACACAAGCAAAAAGCTCCACAGACTTTAATTAAAATTACTGTTAATGTGCATCTTGATCCCACTTGATTCATTAATTATTCCACATAGCAAGACATACAAAATTTTCACTTTAACTTGTTCCTCACAAACTTTGGTCACGGCATTTCCATATTTAAGTTAAAATTTAATTTTTTTTGTTATTATTAGATATATATCATAATATATATCTTAGATGATAAATTATATAATAGAAAAATTATTAGAATCATTTCATGTGAAAACCCTAATTTTCAAATTAGGTTTTCAAAAATTACTACATTGTTCAAAAATTAACTTAATGCTCTAGCTTGATTTTTACTAAATAATACTCTAATTATATAAAATAATCATAGAAATTTAAATATTAAAATTCCTTGATTATTAAACATTTCCTAATCATCTCCAAACGCTGACGCTTGAAACGCCTCAAACATTCATTATCCATCTATCTCAAAATGATCGTAGTAACGCCGTAATCACTTTATTAAATTAGTCTATTAATTAATGAATTAATTTAAGTCTCACACTAGAATTTTATAAATTTTAACTATCGATATTCAATCGACGTTAAAATTATCCAAATACTTAGATAATTATATTCCTTAATTCACAATCATTAGTGAATATGATATAGGAATTCATTATCTCTAAATAATCGAAACATTATCTCGACAATTTACTAATCAATTTTTCAAGCAAACCCTAATTCTATTCGAAATTTAATTATCGTATTAGGCTTTTAATTCGATATTACAGCCTCGGCCTCGCACTGACCGCCTCTTCCGCCCCAGCCCGCCATACTGCCACCCTCCCCGGCCGCAGTCTCCGGCCTCTACCGGCCACCATAGGACGATACTCTTCTTCTCTCCATCTCCCCGATATAGCGAACCTGGCCTAAACTGAACGCCGCCTTCAAGTAGTCCGTCATACAAGTGACGTCGCCGCCATGACAACCTTGCACAGCCAGACATGTCCTCCCGTGGCAATAGCCAACCATGTCAAACGATAACAACTTAACTTTGTGACATATACAACAACTGCGTATTTCTGAGCAATCGGCGATGCTGGGAGAACCGACGATCTCGTAATCCGTTGTTCAGCACGTGGCACTGCATCGCACGATTATCCTTTCAAGCGTGAGGCACAGGCGAGATTTCGACATCTTGCACCCTCTGTAGAGCTTCGCTACCTTTCAATGCCAAGGTGGCAGCCGAGACGTGAATCGATTCCTCTCTCTCTTTATTCGACTAAGTCCATCCTGAAGAAAATAATGCAGTCGAACATCAACAAAAGATGATAATGAGACGGAAGAAAGTGAGGGCTCACCTTTCACACCCACAGACAGTGGTCATAGGGCTCACGCTTGGCATAACTAATCCTCGAGAAAACTTCGCAACAAGGGCCTCCGCCCAAAGCCTCCCGGCCACGCTTTCATCAATGGCAACCCTCGCTAACTTCCTATCATTCCGTGCGTAATCGAGGATTCGATAACCGCAAGAACTTTTCGCGCCTCTGATTTTTCGACTTGTTTTTATTTGTTCACGGGGTCGAGATATAATACCACCCCTGGCGGATTTAGATGAAAACCTCGTGATGCCTTAGTGGTAAAGGAAAATATGCGCACGGGCATAGATACTCAAGGCCCGCTAACTCCCAAAAGAATTTGCGTAATCGCAAGAGGAATGCCACATTTGTTGTAGTTCGAGCATACAGTATGAAAAGAGCACAAGACCACATCGCTATCCTCAGAAATCTGATCAAACCTTCCGAGGCACTAGCCCTATCCTCCAGAACAACAAACTCAAAGGATTTTGGGATAAAAATTAGAAGCAAACTCTAATATCATAGTGGGCTTTGAATTGAAGAATAGAAGAACCTACCAAAATCCCTCAAGCGCGGAAACCCATCGCACAAAAAGGCGGAGGAATCAAAAGAATAAACTCTAAATCCAACCGGATAATTCAATGGCGACATCGAACAATAGGCCTTCGTACGCGAACTCACATACAGATGCTCATAAAACTTACCGTTTTATCGATGAAACGAAGATGTACAACTCCACGATGGGAACGGTGTATTAACTGCGAAAGAAAGAACTTTGAAGTTTAAAAGTGACTTAAAAGTGAAACGGGCAAGGCGATGATGAGTTATTCCCAATGTGCACTTTATCGGACCCCAACCGTCAGACGATTAAATGTACGCGACAATGAAGGTGACTGGTTCCGTGTTCGACCTGGCAGACATCCGCGTTCGACCGCTACTCCCACGCATTCAACCACAACGTCAGATATCCAACCTCCAAGATAAGAGCATCTCAACTCGCCAATCGTCCACACGTAGCCATTGCATAACGTCGAGCGTCGAAGCCAAACAACATGCATCTCGCATAACGAAGCGGTTAACAACATGCAACTGCATAACGATCGCTAGCGAGGTCAAGTTTACGCGACTTCTAAAGATAACGCCTCGACAGCAAAGCCAAACGACATACAACTTCGGGAGAATATGACCTCATGATTACGCAAGCTCCACTCGCCGTATCACGAATACCGGCGAACCTGGTCCCCATCCATCACGACCTCACCCCTACGCCTGGGAGGGACGTGATAGATACGCCCAACTACTGCCCAAAGGATCGTGCCCAATATAAAACGGCCTCAACATTAAGCCCCCAGGAGTTCGCCCAAGACATCTAAACCAGCTAACAATCAACTGGAGACGAAAGATTCGGATATCTAAGAATCCTATTTAGAGAAGATTCTGGACAGAGTCAATCTCAATATAATTGTATAAATGAGGCTAGATTAGACGGAAAACATCATCTACAATTTTGTAATCGCTTCACGACTCAATACACATATACTCTCGCTCCGTGGATGCGAGATCTAATTCAAAGATCGAACCACGAAATCCCGTGTTCATCATGCATTTATTTCCAACGTAAATTAAGATCGATCACAGCGATCACCAAAGTTGTCAAACTGTGAAAGTATACATTTTTGCGCAAGGCATCCGAGAACATGGTAACTAACTTCACATAACATAAAACTGGTTTAGATAATACACATTGATAATATATAGCATGTACCAACGACCCTACAATGAAATTAGGACCAAAGTTAAGTGAGACGGTCAAAGGAAAGCTGAGCCTGGGTGTAAGGATCTCATGTTGGTGGAGGCCAAAGTGTTCAAGAAGAACTTCAACATTGTAGATGGTGAGAAATTGTTTACTGCTTCTCAATGCTATTTATCAACATCTGACCGATAGCCGGACCTCTTTGTTTCGAGCGAAAGAATTGGTTTCTGCAGCGACAGATCCATCAAACTATCTTCCCAATGAAACCTTCTAAACCCAAGGTAACATTAGTTTTCACTTGTATCGTATGTTTTGGTGAGATGAGAGGAATTAATGGTTAAATGATGCAGGTGATGATCCTCTGAGGAAAATAAAGAGAGTTGTTGAGAATGAGAATGTCAAAAACCCAAGACAGAAATGTGTGAGATAGTGACTGAGGACAATTTCGATTTCTGGTTTATGGGATTCCTGAATCGTCAAAGAGCGCTGAGACATTTGCAGCAGGCAATCCATCGCCAGAGCAGAGTTTTGGGCAACGGACCTCTATAGAAGTGTCATCATTCTCTTGTTTTTGTCCTTTCTTTTATTTTCTCTTAGAAAGCTAGGTTTATATATATATGTCATGAATCTGAGAGAGTCTTTTCGTTTCATCCTTTGAGACTTGCAAAGGGTGAGGCAGAGGTAGGAACATATCAAAACTTGATAACGACAAATTCAGGACTCTTTGTACAATGCTGTTTATGTTGTTACGATATGTTGAGCTGTGGCTTATGAATTTGTCCCACATTGTCTGAGATGGTATGGCCTTGGTTGATAACCCATTGCACTTAGGATGTCATAATTTCTAAGAGAGCATAACTTTCTCCGCCTTTTGGCTTAGCATCTGTTCCCGGCCATCAGTTTGATGTCTGATAGGAGAGGCATTGGCTCACGATATTAAATTTATTTATAGAGGGAGAGGCTGGTGGTGGCTTTGAGCGTCGCCTGGTGCTGCACTACTGCCATGGCCTGGCGCACCCATCCAAATCACAGTTGAAACTTGTCTGATTCTTGATTGACTTAATCCAACCAGTTTATATACTTAATGGTAATGTGGTTAAAGTATTATTTTCATATATGAATTTATGATTAATTGTAACTTTCCATGATTAATCAATAACATTGTCTCGCTTGATCCACTACGCGAGAGAACGGGACATGAAGTTAAATGATTAATCTTATGATACATTACATCATAATTTAGTTTGCAAAATCAACACTTTGAATGGTATTGCATGTCAATGCCGGACATTTGAATGATCAAACTGCTTTTTCTTTTCTTTTTAATATAATACTGAATATCTAAAGATCAACTGAATGCTTTCAGAAATACAGGAAGCCAATGTTGAAAATTTAATTGGTTCATATATTAAATTAAATATATAGTCTTTTTTAGTAATCTAATTAAAGTGGTCTATTAAGAAAATATTATGGATTAAAAGGATATTAATGAATCATGAATTAATTGTGTAGATACCATAAAGAGATTTGATATTTTGTTGAGGACCACCAAGTTGCAAATCTAGTTTTAATTACTTATTATATAAGTAGGGTTATCACAAACCAGTAAGAAAAATGTAATCCTGATTCCTTCCGCAGGTGTCATATACGTAAACCCTAAAGAAATACTGTTCCTTGGAAGATCCATACAACCACAATCAAGATTCAAGATTTTTATGATTCGTGACGCCCGCTTTGCTTTATGATTTTCTGGATCAATATAGATATGAATTATAGGTATAAATTGATATTTGAATACCCTTATTATGTGTATAAATTTTTAACATGTGGTATCAGAGCCACTCTATATATGATTCTCTGAGAATTATTGATTGTTTATTTTTGAATTAAGTTTCGTGAATTGAATGCAATCGGCAGTTATTTTATTTCTTATTAAACGCCGAAAAATATTGCTATATGTTACCGAGAATGTTCTTATTATTGAGGAGAATTTCAATTGTCTCACAATGGATTCTGTTTTAGACGAATTGAAATTTGTGCAGAACTATAATGATTGTTGATTATTTATTATGGGTTTCATTTATGTCTCGATATACGTGTTTTGAAAGCTAGAATATGTGGTTATATATGGATTCTGTAAAGGCAGTTCGCATATTTCCATCAATATGTTTTGAAGAGTCAAACAATGATGACAATGTTTATAATAATATTTTAAATTGCTCTTCCATTAGAAATTCAAGTATGTACAGTATGGCTATATTGAATGAATTTGTGACATGCGTGATATGGTTGAATTAATTAGTTGAATTATGCATGATATGCGAAATCGTTCAGCTATATTACAATATGCGAATTTGTGGAAAATTTAATGATATGGTCTTGGTTTTGATATGGATTGGTTGATATGGATGAATTTGAATTTTAGTTATCTCATCTCCTACATTACAGTTTAAACTTATTTGAATTATATTGATTTAAAATTTAGGTTATTCAATTTTGTTTCCCCACGCTACGCTTTAAAATTGATCATTTAATTTTAAATTTGTTTGATACATCTCATGTTCCTATTAGATTTATTAGTATTCGAGATAAATAAATTGAAATAAGACGTCACAACAATTTCTCAGAAAAATTTATTTATTAAGGATATTAAGATGGTTGTGTGAGGCATATTCATGCATGGGTATTAGCCGCCCATAGGAAGGTTAATGTTTGCTGAATTTCATAAACACTTAAGTTGGTAAATACGTACAATTTTATGTAATCTATGTGAATAATTTGTCATTCCAGATGACAATTGTTTGAGGACTTATCACAGATTTGATCATCATACAGAGAACCTATTTATAAGTTAATATTGTCCACATACTTGATATTAATGTTATGCCGGGTTCTCAAGACGCTATCTTCTTATTCAATTTTATGATTAATTGTGGTTTTATGAGCATAAAGTCGATTTTTGATTTTGTTCCTCTGTTCTCAAATGATGCACATTTATATCTCGCTAATACCAACAACATTCCTCATGCTTAACGGTCAAACTTCAAGGATGAAAGAAAATGTCTCGAATTTCAGTCTGCATGGATCTAGATTACGCTAAGAGTTGAAAACCCACCTCCCGACGGATGCAAGTTCTACCGAGGAAAAACGAACTTTGAGAAGTGGGATCGCTCAAATCGCTAGTCTATCACCATTGCGGCATTCCGTGGCCTTCGAGGCACAACTTCATGAAATTACTACACCAAAAGGAAAGTACCTTGAGATTGAAAACGGTTGTAAAACGATAAGAGATAAGTACGCTTTTAACTAACTTGATCTCACTAAAGTATATGGCAAGGAAACATATGAGTACATCTTAACAGATGTCTCACATCGCTCAAAGCTAAGCGCACTAAAGTTCGAAAGTCGTACGACTTATCGCATTTACTTTGATATCTCTTCCCGCACACTTAGTCAATTTGTCATAACCCGCCAAATGGAGTGGACTCTTAATGAGCTCATTTCATATAGTGCAAGAAAGGTTGAAGCATGATAGAACCGAAATTGCTCAATTAATTTATAAACATTCATTCATGCCACTAGAGAATAAATGCCGTTTACCATTTTATTACGAAGGTGAGTCGGGACTGCACTTAGACATTACGAATCCCGTATTTAAGATATCGCACGTCCATTAATTATTTAGAGCATTCACGATCGCTTAAAATAATTAATATCTTTAATTCTTAAGTAGTACCACTCAACCTTATTATTGTAGTTGAGCTAACTCAACGACTGCGTGGTTTAGTACAATAAACCTTTTGAGCTCCTTAAGGGACGTCATCATCCTAAACGGATACGGTGACTCGACACAGATAACTAGCATGACATACAAGCACTGCCACCACCCAAGATGCGGAGAATATTAGGTTAGAACATATAACCTCACCCATAACAAGTCAAAGTGATGGTCAACAACTCATACTCACCTAATACCTTATCGAGGTTTAGATCATCGTAAGTCACCGAGATCTGTGTTCTTCACGATGGCAGCTAGAAGAACTTATCTCATTTGTGATCCTTCAATACGTCGTAGACGCACCGGCAGACAGACAAGCAACCAAGTCAAGTCACTTATCTATATCCGCAGCCAATATGCATAACTCATCCTCAAGTTGTCTCGGTTGTGAAACTTTTTATATCTCATTAAGCTTGACCAATCATACGGACTTTCGTGAACTTCTACACAATCGTATGATCTAACTTATATATGAGATAAGGGACACGGATATATGCAATCAAGTATTCAATTCAGATAGGAGATTGTAATAGTGGTAACAGAAACATTGTATACAAGCTCAACCAAACCGCTTCGTGATACAAATCCAACAATCTCCCACTTATACTAAAGCAAACTTTAGTATACAATGTGTCTCTACTAACTATTACAACAAACACCATCACTTTGCTTCTCCCACTTATACAAAAGTTTTTTCTAAGTGGGTGCCATCAAGTGCAATCCAAGTCCTCGAACGCACTTACGTAGACTTTTTACGATGAGCTCTTTGTGAATGGATCCGCTAGGTTATCCGTCTTATCAATCTTTTAAATCAAGACGTCCCTCGCCTCACGATTTCTCGTATGACATGGTACTTTCTCTCTATGTGTTTGGTCGCTTGTGGGTCCGTGGTTCCTTCGAGTTTGCCACTGCACCGAGTTATCACAAGAAACTATGATACTCTTGGGCAAACCGGTGCCACACCTAGATCCATGAGGTAGTTCTCAACCATACTGACCTCCTTAGCAGCCCAAGTCCAAGCTGACTCGATTCGACTTCCATGGTAGAGTCCATGATGCATCGCCGCTTTGCACTCCGCCAGATACTGGCTCCACCTCCCAAGGTAAACACATAGCCGAGGTAGACTTTTCCTCATCACGGTCGCCTTGGAAACCGAGTCTCAGATAACCCAAAGGCATTAGACTATCTGCTGGTAAACTAGCATATAATCTCGAGTCCTTTTCGGTACTTGAGTATATGCTTTACCATGATCCAATGAGCTTGTCCAGGTTAGACCGATATCTAGCTACCATGCCTACCGAGCATAGCATATATCGGGCTCGTGACATAGCATTGCGCACATGAGACTTTCTACGGCCAAGCGTTAGAACTTGTCTCATTTCCTCTATCTCCGCTTCGATCATAGGTGATCGCTCTTTAGATAAAGGAACGCCATGTCGAAAGGTAGCAATCCTTTCTTGGCGATCTGATACTAAAAGCAGTATTCACCGTTAGATTTGTATCTTGAAAGCGGTTTGGTTGAGCTTGTATACAATGTTTCCTCGCTACCACTATTACAATCTCCTATCTTATTGAATACTTAATTGCATATATCGTGTCCCCTTATCTCATATATGTTAGATCATCAAAGTGTAGAAGATCACGAGAAGTCCGTATGATTGGTCAAGCTTAATGAGATATAAAAAGTTTCCTGGTGAGGGCGACTTAAGGGCGAGTTGTCGGTTTAGCCGCAGTATAGATAAGAAGTGACTTGACTTAGTTGCTTGTCTATCTTGGTATGTCTCGACGTATCAAGGATCACGGTGAGATGAGTTCTTCTTTTCGTAGTCGTGAAGAACCAAGATCTCGTGACTTACGATGATCTAAACCCCGATAAGGTATTAGGTGAGTATGAGTTGTCGACCATCACTTGACTTGTTATGAGTGGGGTTATATGTTCTAACCCAAGATTCGCGATCTCGGTGTGGCGGTCTTGTATGTCACGCTAGTTATCTAGATCGAGTCACAGATCCGCTTAGGATGATGACGCCCCTTAAGGAGCTCAAAAGGTTTATTGTACTAAACCCTGCGCAGTTGAGTTAGCTCAAGTACAATAATAAGGTTGAGTGGTACTACTTAAGGAAATGAAGTTATTAATCGTTTAAGCAAATGATTGCTATAAATGATTAATGGACGCTCGATATCTTAAATACGGGATTCAGAATGTCTAAGTGCAAGCCCGACTCAACTTCGTAATAGCGGTAAGTCAACATTCTTTCTCTAGTGGCATGATCGAATGTTTATAAATTAATTTATGTTCGGGTGAACATAAGATAATTAATTTATTTGAGGCCCATCTTATTCCTTGCATTTGATCCTCAATTTGGCCCATCCAGCCCATAGCTAGAAGAAAATAAAGCCTATATGCTTCCATTGGCAAGATTTTTATTCTCTTTATCCATATGGATATAATTATATTTATGGTATATGCATAGATCCTTTCCATATAAGATTATGGTAATAATCTTGAGAGTATGGAAATAATCTGAGAGTATGGAAATAATCCTAAGAGTATGGTAATATTCCATATGGGATTATGGTAATATTCCATATAGGATTATGGTAATATTCCATATAGGATTAAGGTAGTGCATTATAAATATAAGGTATGAGATAACGTCTCAGGCTAATGGTCACATAATTAAACCTACAATTTTCGTGCATCACATATTCAAGAGTGAGGATTCGAAAATTCCATGTGTGGTTGGGTGATTTTCAAGCATTCTCCATAGATCGCCCTCACCGACGCTGGAGATTGGGCAACCGGATACGATCCGTAAGATCAAAGCACCAGTCTCGATCCGTTCTATCCGCTCATCCCGCTTCGATCCACCTCGACAGTATCCAAAGGTAAACACGAGAAAACCCCACGTGTTGCAATTAATTATATAGACGCATGCTAGGTTTATAATCAATGTATGGTGAATTAAACACCCAAGATGGATCCTCGGGTAGGTTAACATACGCTTTCCCTACTGATCACGAGATCGATGTAAGACGCCTGAGATAAGCTCAACATTTTCCTCTTGCGATCTCGGTAAACCTTGATCCCAAGAATGTACGCCGATCTCCTAAGTCTTTCATTTGAAATTGATCGGATAACCAACTCTTTACGTCGATAACAACTTCACATTGTTGCCAACTAGAAGAATGTCATCTACATAAAGTGCAAGAAATACCACATCACCGCTGACATCTAAACGACACACACAACTCGCTAGCAACCGGGTAAATCCATAGGACTTACCACCTCGCCAAAGCGTGAAGTTCCAGATCGTGACGCCATTGCTTAAGCCCATAAATGGACTTCTTAAGCTTCCATACTAGATGCTCTTCACCCTTCACCACATAACCTTCGTTGTTTGACATAGATGTCTCTACCTTCCTCAAGGTAACCGCTTAGAAAAGGTTTTCACATCCATTTGCCAAACCTCAAGGTTCAAGGCACTATGGCCGTAAGAATTCGATGGACTTGAGCATTGCTACAGGCTTAAAAGGTCTCATCGAAATCGATGCCCTCAACTGAGTGTACCTTCGCCACAAGCCCGGCTTTAAAAGCGAAACCTCTCCGTCGAATATCTCTTCCTCAGATACCCACTTACTACCTACGGCTTCCTTACCATCCGGTAGAGGTGTCTTTCATATACATCCTTAATGTTATCGACTTAATTTCTAAGTCCATAGCGTGTGCCATGATCTTGCATCAATGTCTTGTATCGCCTGGCTGTATGTCCATGGGTCGATTATTATTGCTCGTTTCTGGGACTAAATCCAAGATTCACCCATTAACATAAATCGCTCGGGCCGACGAACAACCTCCCACTACGATGAGGCGCCATCGCACAATGGCGGTGGGTGCGAACTTGTGGTTCTCATCTTGCACAACTTGGCCGGGTAGGTACCACTTGTGCGGTCGGTATCTCCAATGGAACTCGACCCACCTCAATTTCTTGAAGTATCCGTGTCGATCCTCCCACTGAGACACTACATCTCGCACTTTTGGTCTAATTCGGTGGTGGAATACGATCATCTTCTAATTCTTGAAGAATGATTTCAACTTTGGATTTATGATTTTCATATGATCCACTTCTAAGAATCGGGCTAGTGCTAATAATGACCTTCCGATCCTTAGGACTATAGAATAAACCACCTTCGCTCCTCTAGATAGCCAATAAATGACCAAGGCGTCGGATCTAGCCTCCAACTTGTCGCCTTCTTGTTCAAAGACATGTGCCGATCGCCCCCGTATCCTTATGTGGCTTAAACCAGCTCAGCGCCCAAACCACAACTCGAAAGGGGTCTTTTCGATCGACTCGATGGTACTAGATTTAGCAAGTATGCCGCAGTTTCTAGGCATACCCCCAGAATGAAATAGGCAATGTTGCATAACTCATCATTGATCTAACCATTTCTAAAAGAGTCATATTTCTTCGCTCTGACACACCATTTTGTTGTGGTGTGCCCGGTGTAGTGAGCTGGGAGGTAATCCCACACTGCACCAAATAGTCCATAAACTCGTTACTGAGGTATTCGCCACCACGATCAGATCGCAGTGACTTGATACTTTTACCAAGCTTCATCTCCACTTCCGCCTTAAACTCTTTGAATTTCTCAAAGCATTCGACTTATGCGGTGAGCGGTATATGAACCGCACTGAGTAATCACAATGAAAGTGACAAAATACTGCGTACTCCCCACGAGCTTGTGTGGACATGGGTCCACACAGTCGAATGGACTAGCTCCAACACTTTTTCGCTCTATAACCCTTCGCTTTGAAGTCCGGTCGACATCTTACCTTCTATACAGAGTTAGTAGACCGGGAACCGAGTAACTATGAGATCACCCAACGCTCCATTCTTAGCCAGTCTTTGGATCCTATTTAGATTGATGTGACCCAATCTAAGACGCCAGAGAAATGTGGTGTCATCTTGCGAAGAAAACTTTCTTTTCAGATATAATCATATCTTTTCGGATAGAGAGGATCAAAACAGAGTCCCAATGGGACTCTTATTGAGGTGGACGAATTCTTGGTAGCTCCAAGCCTTGAAGGGCCAGCCCAGTGATCAAATGCAAGGAATAAAGATGGGCATCAAATAAATTAATTATCTTATGCTCAAACCAGAACATAAATTAATTCATAAATATTTATTCATGCCACTAGAGAATAAATGCTGACTTACCCCTTTATTTTCGAAGTTGAGTCGGGCTTGCACTTAGACCTCACGAACCCCGTATTTAAGATATCGAGTGTTCATTAATTATTTAAAGCGTTCTGACTCCTTAAAATAATTAATCTCTTTAATTCTTAAGTAGTACCACTCAACCTTATTATTGTACTTGAGATAACTCAACTGCAAGGTTTAGTACAATATACCTTTGAGCTCCTTATGGTATATCATCATCCTAAACGGATACAAATGACTGACATGCATAACCAGCACGACATACAAGACCGCCACCACCCAAGACGCGGGAGAATATGGGTTATCTCATGTAACCCTCACCCATGAAAAGTCAAAGTGATGGTCAGTAACTCATACTCACCAAATACCTTATCAAGGTTTAGATCAACGTAAAGTCACCGAGATCTAGGTTCTTCACGACGGTCAGATAGAAGAATTCATCTCATTGTGATCCATCAATACGCCGAGACGCACTCAAAGATAGACAAGCAAAACCAAGTCAAGTCACTTCTTATCTATACCGCTTGCTCTATACCAACAACTCGTCCTAAAGTTGTCTCAGCTGTGATCCTTTTATATCTCATTAAGCTTGACCAATCATATAGACTTATGTGATCTTCTACACACTGTGTGATCTAACTTATATACGAGATAAAGGGACATACATATGCAATCAAGTAAACAATTCAGATAGGAGATTGTAATAGTGGTAACAGAATCATTGTATACAAGCTCAACCAAAAGCGCTCCAAGATACTAATCTAACAATCTCCCACTCTATATTAAAGCAAACTTTAGTATATAATGTATCTCTCACTAGCTATTGCAAACAACCATCACTTTGCTTCTCCAACTTCTACAAATGTTTCCTTTCTAAGCTGGGGCATCTTGCGCAATCCAAGTCCTCGAACATGCTCGTACAGAGAATTTTGCGATAGGCTTTTCATGAATGGGTCAGCTAGGTTATCCGCAGTACCAATATTCTCAATCAACAAGTCTCATCGTATGACATTGTACTTTCTCTCTATGTGTTTTTTCGCCTTGTGGGTCCGTGGTTTCTTCGAGTTTTCCACTGCACCTGAGTTATCATAGTACACTATGATACTCTTGGGCAAACGAGGTAACACATCTAGATCCATGAGGTAGTTCTTGAACCATATCGTCTCCTTAGCAGCCTCTGAAGCGGCTACATATTCGGCTTCCATTGTAGAGTCTGCAATGCATCGCTGCTTTACACTCCGCCAAGATACGGCTCCTCCTTCCAAGGTAAACACATAGCTGAGGTAGACTTTTTCTCATCACGGCCGGCTTGAAAATCCGAGTCTAAATAACCTAAAGGCATAGACTATCTGCCTGGTAAACTAGCCTATAATCCCGAGTCCTTTCGTGTACTGAGTATATGTTTTATCGCAATTCAATGTGCTTGTCCAGGTTAGACCGATATCTAGCTACTATGCTCATCGTGATAGAGATATCGGGTCTCGTAGCATAGCATTGCATACATGAGACTTCCACGGCGGAGTGTAAGGAACTTGTCTCATTCTCTATCTCGTTTGCAGCCTTAGGGACCTATCTCCTTAGATAAAGCGAACACCATGTCCGAAGGGTAGCAATCCGCTTCGCGGTCTGCATACTAAAACGAGTAATCACAATATCAATGTAAGACGCCCCGAGATAAACTCAACATTTTCTCTTTCAATCTCGGTAAACCTTGATCCCAAGAATGTACGCATCTCCTAAGTCTTCATTCAAACCGATCGGATAACCAACTCTTTACATCCGATAACAACTTCACATTGTTGCCAAGTAGAAGGATGCCATCTACATAAAGTGCAAGAAATACCACATCACCGCTGATAAGCCTCATTTTACACCTGCTTTATAAGGTTATATTTGTCCTATTTCTAATTGATAAAGGATTATTTGAGTCTGCATTTGTGATATATTTCATTTACCTTGAAAGATATGATGCCGCGTGTATTTTGTGTTATTTTAGCACAGGTTTTGATCTAAAAATGGAGAACACGCAAGTGTACATACTAAAGTTACCCATAGAGGCTCGCGAGCTTTCGTCGCACCTAAATGAGTCGAGAAGGCTAAATTCAAGCTAGCGACCTTTACATGTGATCACAGCTTGCGATAGTTGATCGCGAGAAAATACTGAACGCGCACTGATCCTAGAACTCGCGACCCGGCATCGTGAGGGAAGATCCCGAAGACACGAGGAATGAGAATCACGACCCAGCATTGCGACCAAGGTCCGCGATGGAAGTTCGCGAGGTCATGCGGAGGCGCATCGCGACTAGAGATCGCGATCGTTGATCGCGATAGAAGTTCGCGATCCGAAGTAAATGTAGGGTTTGCGTATATCATGAAAGCGTACGCCGAAGACATTACACAATTTACTGAGAAGCGAGCTTTAGTTTTCTTCCAGGCGTAACACTTATTTACCATTGTTTATTTTACGCTTTTCCAAAGAGAGTATTACAGTTGTTTTCATTCCAATTTCATAGTTTAGTATTGGAGCTCAGATTTACTTCCGGATTCAAGTGTTACTTTGTTCATCGTGGAATCATACGGTTTTATCTATTTATTTCAGTTCATGCTATCTTTAATTATTTATTGCTTTGATAATTTAATTATGAGTAGCTAAATTCCGTATTGATCCTGGGGTTTGTATGTCTGACTAGATTCGTATAATTTATCTGTTGATACTGTTTTGCCGTCCCATTCATATTTATAATTCTTGGCTTTAATTCTCATGTGTTGGTATCTGATCAATATTTATGCATGCTAGTTATGTGATTAATGTCTTGGCGGAATTAATTGCATAATCGATATCTTGAATTTATAATACGGTTTTACTTGAGACACAGGCGGAGATAGTGAACTGAGGAGGTTAAATCTTTGTGTGCTTTTGTAATTAGCTTACTTCTCGAGACCGACTGAGATAGAGTTTAGGCTAACCTACTACTATAAGTCGTCATGGCGGAAACTATAGTTACATTAGTGATCCTTCATCGAATGCGGATTAAATTGGTAAACAGATTAATAGGTTAATTGTGTGAATCGTTAGGTTAAATACATCCCAGAGGGTCGATCTTTCTTATCTCGATTTTATTCCTCTTATTTTCGAGTCTAGTTTTATAATATTCTCTCTCGATATTTTGTTGCCGTGATAATAATCAAGATTATGTGTTGATTATTCGATGTGTTCTCGAGTTGATTCCTATGGATACGATATATATACTTGTTGTTTTACTATCATTTATTTGGTAGGAATTATAGCGATCAAATTTTGGCCGTTGTCGGACTCATTTAGATTGCATAGTGATAATTTTCGATTGTAGTTATTAATTCGTGCTTATAAAAAAATAGAAAATTTTATTATTATTTACGTGTCTTCTTGGATGCGATTTGGTTTATATCTCTCTATGCACGCAGATGATTACAAGATCTCAAAGGAAAGAAATTATTCCTTTAGATCTTGAGATTGAAAGATTGCATAAGAGAGAAAGGAGAAAGAAGACAAAAAGACATGACAGATAGACAACCCAAGGACAAGATCGGATGGCGAGATGGAAGCAATGATGGCGAGAATGCAACGCCAACTGGCGTTGCGAGAATGAGATGGGCTGACAGGACAAACTAGCCCATTCCGCCAACCATGTATGGGCCATCGATGGACTTGTTCCAGGTGGAGGATGGGGCCAAACGTGAATGCGAATAATTTCGAATTAAAGTCTGCCCTCATCAGTATAATACAAGCGGAACAGTTTGGGGGAAGGGTTACTAAAGACCCCAATGCACATTTAGAGCGTTCTCGGATATACGTGATACTATCAAGCGCAAGCGAAAGGTGCGGTGATGCCATCCGGGATGCGGATGTTCGTGTTTTCACCGAGGAGCCAAGCTAAAGAATGGTTCGAGGATTAGAATAGATCGAGAATTAGTACATGGGAGCGACTTTATAGAAATTTACGTCTAAATACTTTCCACCGCCAAGGCTCGGAAGATTATTCTTTGAGATTTCTCATTTCTCACAACGGGAGATGAGTCATTATTTGAAGCCCCGAAAGATTGAAGTCTCCTGCGAAATGTCCACAACATGGGTATTCTCCGAACAACATGTGACACAGTTTTCAGTGGTCTTACCGTCAACACTCGAAGTATTGTGGATGCTTCACCGGAGGTGCCTTCTCAACCGAGGTATAGATGAAGCGTTGAGAATAATTGAGGAGATGGCATCTATCACTATCGATGGCCGATGGCGAGGCGCAACCAATAATAAGAGTCGCTGCTACTGAGGTGGATATTAAATATGATGATCTCTTGGAAAAGTTCACAGCATTGCAAAAGAAATGTGAAGAAGAAAGAAAGGGTAAGATGACTGTTTTAATGGCACAGGATACCGAAGAGGCCAATTTTGTGAATCAAAGAAGTAATTTTAGTCGAAGCTTCCAAGGAAATCGGGGTGCAAATCCAACAGATCATCCAAATAATAGGAATCATCCTAATTTGTCCTATACAAATGCTCGAATGCACAATGCAACCACCACCGGTTTATTTGTAAATAATGGAGCCATTGTGAGCCAAAGAAGCCCAAGATCGAAGAGATGATGCAACAACTTTTAATGAGTAATCGCTAGATTTACGTGAGCCACCAAAAATTGTGGCTCAGCAGAATACTCGAATCTGCAGACGGGACACAGAATAAATGCTTTGGAGAACACTGCCAATTCCATCAATAATACTGTCACGTCGATTGGAAAACAACTTAAGATGGTCGAAAATCAAATAGGGCAGATGGAAAACGAGAGAGACGGGGTTCACAGTGTGGTTAGTTTCAAGTAATACGGGCAAGAACCCAAAACCGGATGCCTCGTAATCATGTGAATGCCATTCGACGAGAAGTGGAAGATCCTACATAAATCATCCGGAGTACGAAAGGGAGGAAGAGGATCAAACCACTGAAGAGCCAAATTCTAGCCTCGCGAGTAAGCATCGCGAGAAAGAGACGCGAGACCAGCACGCGAGGAAAGCCTCGCCTGAGAGGAAGAACGACCTCGCGACAAGCCTTCGCGAGGAAGAGACGCGAAGTCAGACGGAGAACCTCGCGACATTACCTCGCGATGAAGCATCGCGACCAAAGGTCGTGAATAGAGACAGCGAGCGGCTCGCGAGTGAGTCCAGAGAGAATGTCACGCGAGGGAAGGCTAGAGAGGAACAATCGCTGAAGTCTGCGAGGCGTGAAGGACGGGCGTGCACAAATACAATACCCATTTCCCGGTAGCTTAGGAAGCAAAATATGATAAAAGCTCACCCGCTTTTATGGAGATGTTTGAAAGTGAATATCAATATACCTCTCCTTGATGCGCTTGAGATATGCTGGATATATCAAATTCCTCAAGGATGCAGAAAAGCAAAAAGAAGCTAGGAAAATTTGAGACAATCAACCTCTACGAAGAATGCGGTGCTATAATCGAGAGGAAGTTGTCACTCAAACAAAAGATCCAGGAGTTTTACTTTGGTGTGCGAGATTGAGAGCATACATTCCCCAACGTGTTAAGGCGATTTGGGGCGAGCATTAACTTGATGCCGCTATCTATTTTCAACCGTTTGGAGATTGGCGAAATGAAACCAACCACAATCTCCTTATTGATGGCTGACAGGTCTGTTTCTTACCCTAAGGGAATTGTTGAAGATGTTTTGGTAAGAATTTAAGACTTTGTCTTTCCGCCGATTTTGTAATTTTGGATATGCCCGAAGATAAAATCGCCCATTAATCTTGGGTCGACCTTTCTCAGCTCTTGGTCGAGCTTTAATTGATGTGCTTGAGGATGGTGATCTAACTTTTAGATTGAACAAGGAGGAGCTAAAAATCTCGATTTATGATGCCATCAAGAGACATGATAGCTCAGATTCCGAGGATTGTTGCTCAATCACCACTTTCACACCTTTTCAGCCAGTCAAAGATGATAAGCTAGAGCATTGCATCAGAAATTCTGTTTTCTCTTATAATGATTTAGATGAAGCTTGTGATGAAATTTTAGAATATTTATATGTGCTTGATACCACTCCCGCTCTCTAAACAGGTCTCGTACTTGGATATTCATCGATCAGTTGATGGGGGGTGCATAGAGAAAAGTTCATCAACAGAGAAGAAATCAACAGTCGAAACCACAGACACCCCCAAACTCGAATTGAAACCACTACCAGATCATCTCAGGTATTCTTTTTTGGAAGATAATGATACTTACCCTGTTATTGTTTCTGCCTTGCTTAATCCTACAGAATTGGAGAAACTTCTGTGAGTTTTGAGAAAGTACAAGGAAGCTATAGGATGGACCATCACAGATATCAAGGAATCAGGCCGTCTCTGCATGCACCGAATTTTATTGGAATCAGAGAACGAGACTAAAGTACAACCTCAGTGGTGAACCCGACTATCTGAAGTGGTAAGAAAAGAGGTTTTGAAACTTTTAGATCTTGGGATGATATATGCCATATCCGATAGTGAGTGGGTAAGTCCCACACAAGTGGTGTCAAAGAAATGAGGAATGACAGTGATCAAGGATGAGAATAATGAGCTGATAGCAATACGATTGGTCACTGGATGGAGGGTGTGCATCGATTACCGAGCATTAAATGCAGCCATACATAAGGATCACTTCCCTTTACCATTTATTGATCAAATGTTAGATAGGTTAGCAGGTCATGAGTTCTATTGCTTCCTGGATAGATATTCGGGATATAATCAGATCCCCATCACTCCGGAAGATCAGCATAAGACAGCATTCACATGCCCCTACGGTGTCTTCGCTTACAGACGGATGCCATTTGGATTGTGCAATGCACCTGCTACGTTTCAGCGATGCATGATGGCAATTTTTCATGGATTAATAGAAAATATCATGGAGGTATTTATGGATGATTTTTCTGTATTTGGATCCTCTTTTGATGATTGCCTTGATAATCTTAGCCAGGTGTTGCAACGATGCGAGGATACATGCCTTGTGTTGAATTGGGAGAAATGCCATTTTATGGTAAAGCAAGGTATTGTGTTAGGACATAGAGTCTCAGCATAGGGCTTGGAAGTTGATAGAGCCAAGGTGGTGGCCATTGAAAAATTACCTCCACCAACGAATGTGAAGTCAGTCCGAAGTTTTCTAGGACATGTTGGATTCTACCGTCGCTTCATTCAAAATTTCTCCAAGATCACCAAACCTTTGTGTGGATTGTTAGAAAAAGATGTTAAATTTATTTTCACCAAAGAATGTTTAGAAGCTTTTGAGATTTTAAAAACTGCTCTAACTACTACACCTGTTCTTATTTCCCCAGATTGGAGTGCACCCTTCGAGTTGATGTGTGATGCCAGTGATTGGGCAATTGGAGCTGTTTTAGGCCAAAAGAGAGATAAAATTTTCAAAGTCATATACTATGCCAGCAAGACATTGGACTCCGCCCAGATGAACTATACCACAACTGAAAAAGAGTTATTGGCGGTAGTATATGCTTTTGATAAATTTCGTCCATATTTAGTGGGTTCCCACACCATTGTGCACACTGACCATGCAGCTATACGATTCCTCTTCAACAAGAAGGATTCGAAGCCACGTCTAGTCCGTTGGATTTTACTGTTGCAGGAATTCGATATGGAAATTCGGGATCAAAAAGGGTGCGAGAACGTAGTAGCTGATCACTTATCTCGATTAGAGAAACCGATGGAAGGCGATCACCCACATGTGCATATCAAGGAGCATTTCCCAGATGAGCAGGTATTTACACTTACTGATCATACGCCATGGTATGCTGACTTTGTGAATTATTTGGTGATCGAGCGCGTCCTAAGCTCTATCATACCACCAAAGGAAGAAGTTTGTACATGATGCAAAATTTTATTATTGGGAAGATCCACGTCTTTATAGGCGGTGTCTTGATGGCTTTATCCGCACTGTGTTCATCAATCTCAATGGAATAGGATCATGGCCGAGTGCCACGGCTCTCCCACGGAGGCCACTTGAGACTAATAGAATAGCCATGAAGATCAATCAAAGTGGATTTTATTGGCCATCTATCTACAAGGATTGTCACTCCTTTGTCAAAGAATGTGATAGATGCCAAAGGATTGGTAATATATCAAAAAGGGATGAGATGCCACAAAATACCATGGTTGAAGTTGAATTGTTTGATGTTTGGGGTATTGATTTCATGGGTCCTTTCCCAAATTCTTGTGGTTTTTCTTACATTTTACTTGCAGTGGAATATGTCTCTAGGTGGGTGGAAGCTGTTCCTACAACCACCAATGATTCTAAAGTGGTGATTAAGTTCTTGCATAAGAATATTATGTCTCGGTATAGAACTCCGAGAGCTTTGCTCAGTGATGGGGAGAGCCACTTCAATAATAGGTTGTTGTCAGCAATGCTAGCCAAATACGGGGTCAAGCACAAGATCACGACACCATACCACCCACAAGCTAATGGTCAAGCAGAGTTGGCAAATCGAGAAATCAAGCAGATTCTGGAAAAGTCCATTGTCAACAAGAAGGATTGGGCGAAACATTTAGATGATGCACTATGGGCCTATAGGACGGCATACAAGACACCCATTGGTATGTCCCCTTATCAACTTGTGTTTGGAAAATCATGTCATTTACCGGTGGAGATCGAACCTGAGGCTGTTAGGCGACACGGAGGATAAACCAAGATTTCTAGCCATTGGACATGCAGAAGAGAAGGATTGCGGAGTTATATGAGTGGAGAAACCAAGCATTTGAGAACTCCAGAATCTACAAAGAGAGGGCCAAAGCATTTCACGACTTGAGCATCAAGAAGAAAGACTTTGCTCCTGGGGATGATGTACTTGTTTACAATTCTCGTATTCGTCTATTCCCAGGAAAGCTACGTCAAAATGGTCGGGGCCATACACTGTTGAAAAGAGCAATCACAATGGTACATTTGAGCATTTCAAATTGGATGGTAATCGTTAGTCGATGGGCATCGTTTGAAATATTATTTTAGACCTCATGGAAAGGAAGTGAGTGGCGGCGTTATTTGAGGATCGAGTGATTGAGGTAATAGTCTAGCTAAAGGCGTTAAATTAACCGTTGGTTGGGGTAACCCAATTGTTTTATTTTGTCTTGTTTTGTTTCGTTTTGTTTACATTGGGTTTGTTCTATTTTTATCATTTTGAGTAGCTTGATTTTAAGTATTGGCGTACATTGGGTGGAGTTGAACAAAATTTCGAAAAACTCCATTCACGCCTCGCGAGCGTCAAATTGATTTTTTATCGCGAGCCCAGCTCGCGAGATCCGCGTGAGCCGGCAATAATTGACCTCGCGACTTGTCATCGCAACCGTTGCTCGCGAAGTCGTGTCGCTAGCTGTAGCGAGATCTGGAGAACGTTTTCTTCACGATCTATCATCGTGACCCTTTGTCACGAAGCCTTGTCGCGAGCCCAGGTAAGGGTTTAATTCATGTGTTGAGTGCGCCGCCCCCTCTCGAACTATACACTTTCTCATGAATCACCATCTCGTGAAACTCCCTTCTTACGTCATGAATTCACCCCTTCCAAAGCACGCGAGGTAAGTTTCCTGAATTTGTATTTAGTCATTTTTTTCGATTGAGCTCGCGAATTGCAACTTTCCCAGCACCCGATTATAGGTCGCGAATTGTTAAATTTTTTTGTTTTTTTGAGCACGGACGAAGGAATTCAAGTATTCTCAAATTTTTGTGCAATTTTCGTGGCTTCCATTTATTCTTTTAGGAGTAATCTCTTGCTCATATGTGTTATACATTGGTGATGGAAGCATGAATTCACTTGCTTTTCCAGTTTTTCTCTATGAATTTGTATGGAAAGTATAGTGGAGAAGTTGCTAGAGATGCATTGGTTTGATTTATGAAAATTGTGAGTTTAGCATCATGGTGTGTCATTATTGAAATATTCATATGTTATGATGTTAGATTCCAAAATTGTGCTTAGTGTGAGGACAATATGTTGAGCTATTGAGAAATAGATAAGTTTGGGGGAGTTGAGAAAGTATTGTTGCTTAGGCCAAATTGATGATTTTCTCTGTGCTATTTTTATACATTTGGTCAAGGGTTTATAATTGTTGGAGTATATCCGATTTAATTAATTTTTTGAGATATCACTATGCAAGTTCGTGAAAGGCCTCGACCCATGAGAGAAAGGAAAGGAGCTATGTCGTCCACATCAGCTCAGACCGAGATCGTTCATGAGCACCATCCTATGCTGCAGGATATTACATTGCACACATCAGAGGCACATGAACGATGGGAAAGATTATCTAGATTAGAGATGCGGCCGACAAGATTCATGCATCAACGGATACTGCATGAGATGGGAATCCTGGATGATGTAATGATGCTCACTCGGGGAGTAGGATTCCTTGGAGCATTCACAGGAAACTGGTTCACTCACAAATCTCTAACTTTGGAATTCCTATCCACATACCAGATCCACAGAAATGAGAATGGATCTTTTCTACATATGAGTTTCGGTGGGAAATCGAGGCGAGAATTATCTTTTGAAGATCTGCAGGAGATTATGCGAGGACCCCCACGAGCCATATATCTAGAAGAAAGTGGAGTGAACATCAGAGCTTTCTGGGGGCAGTTAGCTTGGATGGAAGTCGAAAAATTTAAAGGATACAGCCCATAGACATCCTCGCTGCATCAATTCGAAATCCGACCGAGATACTTCCACGAATGATCACTTCATTGTCTTGGCAGGGACAATGCCGGGAAAGTCCAGAGTGCAGATATGCATATTTTAGCAGCAGCCCTGTTAGGACGACCGATGAATGTAGCATATCTCCTGGCAGAGCATTTTTGAGGCTCAATCCCTAGTTGAGGGAGCTAGCATCTATTGTGGGGGAATGATAACACTGATCGCCACGTATTTCAACGTAGTCCCCACTGATGAGCCGATCACTCAAGAGATCTATCTCGACCAACGAGCCCTTAATTACATGCAGTTCCTCAAGCTCAGAAAGGATAGGCTGTTGTGGAAGATCACTCGACGGCGGAAACATGGTACTTGGTGCGCGAATATAGCTCTTACCGATTGAGCCAGGGGATGTTCGGTCTTGCATAATATCATGATGAGGACACCCGAGCATCTAGCAGCCTTTCAGCCTGATGTACCACGTGCTCGATCTGGAATACGGCACGAGCAGCATAGGGCTCGAGCGGAGGAGGAGGCTGCGTATGAGCAAGGAGGAGAGGAACCTAACCAGCCAGAGCACGAGCATGGTCATCGTCCATTCAATATGCGGGCACCAGACTTCGATCTATATGCCATGGAGGAACGGATATTTAATCACATTGACACGAGGAATCAAGAGCTGCATGAGTATGTAGATGACAGCCGCACTGAGGATCGCCTCTATATTGATGATCAGTTTGCTAGAGTAAGAAGGGATATGGGCCAATATGCAGCTGCTTAGGCATAATTTTTTGAGGAGCAGCGACGTCAACAAGAGGAAAACGAGCGGCGATGGGCAGAGCAGGAGCAATACAACGAGCAATATCTCAAGCTCCTGCAGGACATGCATAACTCGTGGCCATATAACCCACCACCACCTCCGCAGTGAGCTTTGTTTTCTTTAGTTTCTTGCTGCTCTTTGTTTTATCGTTTTGTGTTTGTTTCTTGTTTTTGTTTGTTTTTGCTTTGTTTTGTTTTTCCTGTTGTGGTTTTGTGTCTGATCTGGATTGAGTTGAACGACGAGCAGCCGATGATGAGAATTGTTTTTATTAGAAAATCTATTACAAGCGATTTTGTGAGGCAAGCATGTTATGATTCTTGTGAGTATTGAGCCTTTGAGAACTTGATCACACTTTTGAAACTGTGAGACTTGAGCTTTTGTTGTCATATCTTTCGGTCTTGTTTCTTTCGTGTGAATAGTTTGAAATAGCATGTGTTCTCTAGAACTTGCTCGGTTCTTTTTCGAGGTTGCATTGATGTGCTTAAGAATTATGAGATGATATTAGGCATTCTTTTCTTAGCCTATACACTATCCAAACACTAACCTGTTATTTTATTATCTTTTGATGAACCCGTTTGAGCCTACCTTATTCTTTCATATAGCCGTGGGTTGGGTTATGTTGTTATTGAGATTTTTGGGTTGCTTGAAATTGAGGGTTGAGAAAAAGAAAGGAAAGAAAATTTATGTTGAGAAAGTGATAATAAAAGAAATAGTTGCTTACCCATATAAGTTCAAAATAAACTAAATGAAAAAAGTTAGCACAAGTGTGCAAAGAGAACATAAATGAGTAAGTAACTAGTGTTGTGAGATGATTATATCATTTATATACTAAAGTATGGAGTTCTTAAAAGAAAAATGACTCTTTGGTGTAGAGGATTGAAATGAATTGTGAAAATTTGGGAATTATGTCTTGTGATACTTGGGATATTTTTTTTTTATTATGGGATTACGAGTCACTTAGCCTAAATATACTCTACCTTAACTAAGAGCCTACATTATAACCTTTTATAAGACCTTCTTGATCTTAGTTCTTGAGCACATATTTGATCAATGGAGAATTAGGCGATGTGCAAGCTTATGGTAGATTCCATGTTTTTTTTAAACTTTGAGAGTAAACACGTCCTCCTTGATACACTTGAGTGCTTGAGATTTCCTATATATATATCCATTGTTGGATTTGTATACCGAAAGCAGTTTTGGTTAAGCTTGTATACAATGTTTCCTGTTACCACTATTACAATCACCTATCCGAAATGAATACTTGATTGCATATATCGTGTCCCTTATCTCGTATATAAGTTAGATCATACGGTGTGTGAAGATCACGAGTCATGTATGATTGGTCAAGCTTAATGAGATATAAAAGTTTCACAACCGAGACAACTTGAGGACGAGTTGTCGGTATAGCTGCGATATAGATAAGTGACTTGACTTGGTTGCTTGTCTATCTTTGATGCGTCTCGACGTATTGAAGGATCACGGTGAGATTAGTTCTTCTATCGACCGTCGTGAAGAACCAAGATCTCGGTGACTTACGATGATCTAAACCTCGATAAGGTAGATGAGTATGAGTTGCTTGACCATCACTTTGACTTGTTATAGGTGAGGTTATATGTTCTAACTTGATATTCTCCGCATCTTGGGTGGTGGCGGTGCTTGTATGTCATGCTAGTTATCCGTATCGAGTCACCGTATTCGTTTAGGATGATGGCGTCTCCTTAAGGAGCTCAAAGGTTTATTGTACTAAACCCCTGCGAGTTGAGTTAGCTCAAGTACAATAATAAGGTTGAGTGAAACTACTAAGGAATTGAAGATATTAATTATTTTAAGCGATCAGAATGCTATAAATAATTAATAGGCGTTCGATATCTTAAATACGGGATTCGTAATGTCTAAGTGCAAGCCCGACTCAACCCGGTAATAAAGGGTAAGTCGGCATTTATTCTCTAGTGGCATGAATAAATGTTTATAAATTAATTTATGTTCTGGGCTGAACATAAGATAATTAATTTATTTGAGGCCCATCTTTATTCCTTGCATTTGATCCCTGGGCTGGCCCATCCAGGCCCGTAAGCTAAGCAAAATCGGCGCCCCTATGCTCTACAAGGCAAGGATTTGATTCTCTTTATCCTATAAGGATATTATTATATTTATGGGATATGCATAGATCCTTTCCATATAAGATTATGGTAATAATCATTTCCATAAAGGTTTATGGTAATTTCCATATGGGATTATGGTAATTTCCATAAAGGATTATGGTAATTTCCATATGGGATTATGGTAATTTCCATATAGGATTGTGGTAATTTCCATATAGGATTATGGTAATGCATTATAAATATGAGGTAAGAGATTAAATCTAGGTCGATGATTAATAATCATCATCATTATTTTCGAGAATTTGAGGTTCATCCTTTGAGAGATTTTCAAAAATTCTTGAGAGTTTGAGGTGTTTTCCAAGCATTCTCGCATAGATCGTCCTCACTCGATGTTGGAGATTGGGCGGCGGGATACTGATCCGAAGGTCAGCAGCAGTCTCGATCCATTCCGCCTCGACAGTTCAAAGGTAAACACGAGAAAACCCCAACGTGTTGCAATTAATTATATAGGTGCATGCTAGGTATATAATCAATGTATGGTGAATTAAACATCCAAGATAGATCCTCGGGAGAGGCTAAACATAGTTTTCCCTACATTGGTATCGAGCACCGGATCGATATCTTGGCTCGTTGGATTAATTCACGTTTGATTATTACGCGCAATATATTAATTGTTGAATCATCTTTCATCGTGGCTCGTTTTATTTTGTCGATTTTGTTTTTCACCACGAGAAAATCCGTGGTTAGATTAGATTTATTTTACGTAAATCTTATCCGTAAAAGTAAAGCGAAGACGCAGCGGCGGATCGAGACGGCGGAAAAGCGGGTCGCCGCGGCGGCGGCGGCAACGCAAGGCGTGCGGCGCTTCGCCGACGCCGCGTGGCGGGCGAGCCCGGATCCGTTTTCCGGCCGAATCCTATTTTGACGAGTCGGTCCATGCCGCACGTGAGGCCCGTTTTGAATCCGGTCCGTGCAGGTGCGCGCCGCCCGTTCGAAGATTATAAAGATCATGCTTTGCAATTCTATGTAATAGATTGGCGGAAAGTGCGATTCCACGAGTGGAGCCACGATGAGCGTTTTATTTTATTTTTGTCGTTCATTGCATGTCGTGGATGTTTAAATTATCTGATAGCATGCTATGTATGTTTAAATTCGTTGACAAACCTTTAAGTGTTTTCGTAATCAGTGCGCATAGTAAGCATGCTAGGTTTATCGTGTTTTCAAGCATATTTTAGAATTGCGAGCATGTTTTACATGTTGAGTTCTATAGAAAAGCATGCTAGGATTACGTGATCTGCATGGACAAACCTTTTGAACAAAAAGACTAACCAAGCAAACCGACAAATTTTTTTTAAAATTAAAATGTCGAGACCTCCACTTTGTCCCTTCTTGTGATAGTGATAGTGATGTGGTCTAGTAAGGTCCAATCGTTAATTTCATTTGTCATAAGGATAAGTTGACATGGATTGAAATTAAGCGACTAAAAGGTATTTTTAGTGCAGTCGAGGGGTTCATGTGTGGCGTCCACAGCGTGGCTTGCATGTGGGATTCCTTGGGCGATTGGAGGTTTCAATTAATATTGTTTTATCAAAGGTTACAATATTATTGTTACGAATTATGTGCGATCGTATGCTTATGTGTTTACATTATCGTTTCGATATGTCTCTTACATCGATTATCAATATGCTCGCACAAAATCCGTTATCCGGTCCAAATTTTATCGAGTGGAAGCGAAACATGGAATATGTTCTTATCATTTGAAGAACACATGTTTTTCTCACTACTCCTAAACCCGATGCCCTACTTCGACGCGTCGACTAATGAGCGGAGAGTCGGCGGACTTTGGAATAAGTCGAACAATATGGCTAAATGCTATATGATGACTACTATGTCCAAAGGCTTGCAGTGGCAACATCGATCGATGGTGAACCGATCGATATTTGGTCAAGTCTCGAGAGTAAGTTTGGGCGGTCGGATCGACGATCCGCTTCCACACAATGAGAGAAATCTTGGCGTGTAAGATGGAAGAAGGAAGTTCGGTCCATGAACATGTCTCCCATGACTATCTCATGGATAGTCTTGATCGGTTGGGAGGAGGTATTGACGGCGAAGCCAAGGTCGATATCATCCTCAATACAACGCCCAAGTCTTTTGAGAACTTTCGGCGTGAATGCGATCATTAGCAAGGCGAGTATACACTTAGTGGGTTGCTCGATGATCTCGTGGTTCGAGAAGGAGTTATGGGCAAGGGCACATGCTCTTGCTAGCACATCTAAGGCCCAAATTTTCCGTTGCAAAATGGAAAAGAAAAGGGGCACCAAGGTGGTAGAGGCAAGGAAATAGTGGGAGTAATGGGAGCAAGAACATGGCTGCCACCGAGGCTTGAAGAAGCGAAGGAGAAGGGCAAGTCAAGTGTTTCAAGTCTGAGTAGGCGGGCATTGGAGGCTATGTGCCCTATGCTCAAGGCTCGAGATGCATGCGTTTGCTTTAATGTGAAACATGTTTAGCAACTTGTTCTACCCATTCTTGGGTAGTAGACACGGGTGCGATTGATCATGTTTGTTACACCTTGCAGGGGTTCCTGCGGACAAGGGAGCTGAGTAATGGCGAGATAACGATCTCCATGGGCAACGCGGCGAAAGTCGAGGCCGTTGCAATCGGAGATGTTACTTTATGTTTTGAGAGAACAGCTTTAGTTTTAAAAGCGTTTTATATGTGCGGATTTTCGCAGAACCTTGTTCTGTTTGAAACTATTTACTCATGAATATTACATTATTTTTGATAGTGGTGTTTCTATCATAAGAAATGACTGAGTTATCGTGTTGGCACTTTATATAATTAAGCTTTATACTATTTCGCAAAACATAATGCTATAACTATGTTGTATCTTCTTTAAACCCTAGAAAGAGAAAGTTTTCTTATGAAGATGACACCACATTTCTCGGCATCTTAGATTAGGTCACATCAATCTAAATAGGATCCAAAGGCGGCTAAGAATGGGCGTTGGGTAATCTCACGGTTATTCCATTCCGATCGTGAATCTGTATAGAAGGTAAGATGTCGACCGGACCTTCAAAGCGAAGGGTTATAGAGCCAAAGAAATGTTAGAGTTAGTCCTTTTCGACTGTGTGGACCAATGTCCACACAAGCTCGTGGAGAATGCAGTATTTTGTCACTTTCATTGACGATTACTCGAGGTGCGGATACGTATACCGCTTCACCGCAAGTCCGAATGCTTTGAGAAATTCAAGAGTTTAAGGCGGAAGTGGAGACGAAGCTTGGTAAGAGTATCAAGTCATCTGTGATCCGATCGCGGTGGCGAATACCTCGATAACGAGTTCATGGACTATCTAGTGAGTATGGGATTACCTCCCAACAAGCGCCTTCACGGGCACACCACATGACAAAATGGTGTGTCGAGGCGAAGAAATAGGACTCTTTTGGAAATGGTTAGATCAATGATAAGTTATGCAACATTGCCTATTTCGATTCGGGGTATGCTTAGAAGCGGCAACATACTTGCTAAATCTAGTACCATCAAGTCGATCGAAAAGACCCTTTCGAGTTGTGGTTTGCGTAAGCCCGGTTTAACCCACATAAGGATATGGGCGATCCGACTGCGTCTTTGAACAAGAAGGCGACAAGTTGGAGACAAGATCCGACGCAAGGTCATTTATTGGATATCCTAGAGGAGCGAAGGTGGTTTATTCTATAGTCTAAGGATCGGAAGGTCATTATTAGCACTAATGCCGATTCTTAGAATAGGATTATATGAAGAATCATAAGTCCAAAGTTGAAATCATTCTTCAAGAATTAGAAGATGATCGTATTCGCCACCGATTATGCCAAAGGTGCGAGATGTCGAGTCTAGTGGGAGGATCGACACCGGATACTTTAAGAAATTGAAGTGGGTCGAGTTCCACTGGAGATACCGACGCACAAGTGGTACCTACCAAGCAAGTTGTGCGAGATGAGAACCACAAGTTTTGCATCCATTGTTGCCATTGTGCTGTAGAACCTCATCGTGGTGGGAGGGTTGTTCGTCGACCCGGCGATTTATGTTCGTGGGAGAATCTTGGATTTAGTCGTGAAGCGAGCAGCAATAATCGACCCATGGACATACAAGGAGGCGATACAAAACATTGATGCAAGATCATGGCACACCGCTATGCACTTAGAAATGGAGTCCATAACGACTATGGATGTATATGAAAAGACACCTCTACCGGATGGCGAGGAAGCCGTAGGCGATAAGTGGATATACAAAGGAAGAGATTCCGATGGACGAGCTTGACTTTTAAAGCGGGCTTGTGGCGAAAGGGTACACCGCATTGAGGGCATCGATTTCGATGAGACCTTTTCGCTGTAGCAATGCTCAAGTCCATCGAATTATTCAGCCATAGCACCCACTTGAACCTAGAGGTTTGGCAAATGGATGTTAAAACCGCTTTTCTAAGCGGTTACCTTGAGGAAGGTAGAGACATCTATATGCAAAGAACCCGAAGGTTATGTGGTAAAGGGTGAAGAGCATCTAGTATGGAAGCTTAAGAAATCCATTTATGGACTTAGCGAGCCTCCGATCATGGAACTTACGCTTTGACGGTGGTAAAGTCCTATGGATTTACCCAATTGCTAGCGAGAGTTGTGTGTATCGGTTAGATGTCAACAGTGATGTGGTATTTCTTGCACTTTATGTAGATGACATTCTTCTAGTTGGCAACAACGTGAAGCTGTTATCGGCGTAAAGAGTTGGCTATCCGATCAATTTCAAATGAAAGACTAAGGAGATCTGCGTACATTCTTGCGATCAAGGTTTATCGATATCGCAAGAAGAAAATATTGAGCTTATCTCGGGCGTCTTACATTGATATTGTGATTACTCGTTTTAGTATGCGAACCGCCAAGAAAGGATTGCTACCTTCGCACATGGCGTTCCTTTATTCAGACAAGCGATCACCTATGATTGCGAATGAGATAGAGGAAATGAGACAAGTTTCTTACGCTTCGCCGTAGGAAGTCTCATGTACGCAATGCTATGCACGAGGCCCGATATACGCTATGCGGTGAGGCATAGTAGCTGAGATATCTATCTAACCTGGACAAGCTCATTGGACTGCGATAAAGCATATACTCAAGTACACGAAAAGGACTCGAGATTATAGGCTAGTTTACCATGCGAGATAGTCTAATGCCTTTGGGTTATCTGACTCGGATTTCCAAGTCGACCGTGATGAGAAAAGTCACCTCGGGCTATGTGTTTACCTTGGGAGGTGGAGCCGATATCTGGCGGTGCAAAGCGGCGATGCATTGCGGACTCTACCATGGAAGCCGAATATGTAGCCGCCGGCGGAGGCTTCTAAGGAGGTCAGATGGTTCAAGAACTACCTCATGGATCTAGGTGTGGTACTGGTTTGCCCAAGAGTATCATAGTTTCTTGTGATAACTCGGTGCGATGGCAAACTCGAAGGAATCACGGACCCACAAGGCGACCGAACACATAGAGAGAAAGTACCATGTCATACGAGAAATTGTTAGGCGGTGGCGTGCAGTTGAAAGATTGATCGACGATAACCTAGCGGATCCATTCATGAAAGCCGCCGCTATAAGTCTATGTTGGGCACATTAGAGGACTTGAATTGCGCTAGATGGCACCCGCTAAAGCCTCACAGTAATAAGTCTCGCCGGGACGTTAGAGGACTTGAATTGCGCTAGATGGCACCCACTTAGAAAGGAAACTTTTGTATAAGTGGGAGAAGCAAAGTGATGGTTTTGTTTGTAATAACTAGTAGAAAGACACATTGTATACTAAAAATTTGCTTTAGTATAAGTGGGAGATTGTTGGTTGTCTCTTGAAAGCGGTTTGGTTAGCTTGTAGTGCGATGTTTCTGTTACCACTATTACAATCTCTTCGAAATGAATACTTGATTGCATATATCATGTCCCTTATCTCATAAATAAGTTAGATCATACGATGTGTAGAAGATCGCGAAGTACGTATGATTGGTCGAAGCAATGAGATATAAAAGTTTCTGGTGAGACTGACTTGAGGACGAGTTGTCGGTATAGGCTGCTGATATAGATAAGTGACTTGACTTGGTTGCTTGTCTATCTTTGATGCGTCTACGGCGTATTGAAGGATCACGGTGAGATGAGTTCTTCTATCGACCGTCGTGAAGAACCAGATCTCGGTGACTTCGATGATCTAAACCTCGATAAGGTATTAGATGAGTATGAGTTGTTGACCATAACTTTGACTTGTTATGGGTGAGGGTTATATGTTCTAACCGATATTCTCGCATTTTGGGTGGTGGCGGTGCTTGTATGTCATGTTGGTTATCGTATCAGTCAAGTATCCGTATAGGATGATGAAGTCCCTTAAGGAGCTCAAAAGTTTATTGTACTAAACCTGCGAGGTTGAGTTAGCTCAGTACAAAATAAGGTTGAGTGGTACTACTTGAGGAATTAAAGATATTAATTATTTTAAGCGATCGAGAACTATAAATAATTAATGGACGTTCGATATCTTAAATCGAGGGATTCGTAATGTCTAAGTGCAAGCCGACTCAACCGGTAATAAAGGGTAAGTCGGCATTTATTCTCTAGTGGCATGAATAAATGTTTATAAATTAATTTATGTTAAATTTGAACATAAGATAATTAATTTATTTGAGGCCCATCTTTATTCCTTGCATTTGATCCAGGTTGGCCCATCCAGCCCGTAAGCTAAGCAAAATCGCGCCCCATGCTCTACAAGACAAGGATTTGATTCTCTTTATCCTATAAGGATATTATTATATTTATGAGATATGCATAGATCCTTTCCATATAAGATTATGGTAATAATCCTTTCCATAAAGGTTTATGGTAATTTTCATATAGGATTATGGTAATTTCCATAAAGGATTATGATAATTTCCATATGGGATTATGGTAATTTCCATAAAGGATTATGGTAATTTCCATATGGGATTATGGTAATTTCCATATAGGATTATGGTAATTTCCATATGAGATTATGGTAATTTCCATATAGGATTATGGTAATGCATTATAAATATGAGGTAAGAGATTAAATCTAGGTCGATGATTAATAATCATCATCATTATTTTCGAGAATTTGAGGTTCGTCCTTTGAGAGATTTTGAAAATTCTTGAGAGCTTGAGGTGATTTTCGAAGCATTCTCCATAGATCGTCCTCGCTCGGCGTTGGAGATTGGGCAGCAGGGATCGAGCCCGAAGGTCAGCAGCGAGTCTCGATCCATTCCGCCTCGGCCAGTTGAAGGTAAACAGAAAACCCAGCGTGTTGCAATTTATTATATAGATGCATGCTAGGTATATAATCGATGTATAGTGAATTAAACATCGAGATAGATCCCGGGAGAGGCTAAACATAGTTTTCCTACAATTGGTATGAGCACGGGATCGATATCTTGGCTCTTTGGATTAATTCACGTTTGATTATTACGCGCGCAATATATTAATTGTTGAATCATGTCGTTCATCATGGCTCGTTTTTATTTTGTCGGATTTTGTTTTCACCACGAGAAAATCCGTGGTTAGATTAGATTTATTTTTGTAAATCTTATACGTAAAAGTAAAGCGAAGCAGCGGCCGAGATCGAGGCGGCGGGAAAAGCGGGTGCGCCTGCAGCGTGCGGCGGCGACACATGGCGTGCCGCGGCGCTCAGCGGGACGCCGCGTGAGGGCGAGCCCGGATCCGTTTTCGGCCGAATCTATTTTGACGAGTCCGGTCCATGCCGTGACGCGAGGGCCGTTTTGAATCGGTCGTGCCGGGTACGCGAGGCCGCCGAAGATTATAAAGATCATGCTGCAATTCTATGTAATAGATTAGGCGAGAAAGTGCAGATTCACCAGTGAGCCACGATGAACATTTTATTTTATTTTTGTCGTTCGTTGCATGTCGTGGATGTTTAAATTATGCGTTAGCATGCTATGTATGTTTAAATTACGTTGACAAACCTTTAAGTGTTTTCGCACTGGGAAACCCAGCATGCTTACTATGCGCGCTCAATTACGAAAACACTTAAAGGTTTGTCAATGTAATTTAAACATACATAGCATGGTATCGCATAATTTAAACATCCACGACATGCAATGAGCGATAAAAATAAAATAAAACATTCATCGTGGCCCACTCGGAATCGCACTTTCCTCGCCTAATCTATTACATAGAATTGCAAATCTGATCTTTATAATCTTCGAAAAGGGCTCGCGTGAACGGGCACGGACCGGATTTAACGGCCTCGCTGCACGGCACGGACCGAACTCTTCAAAACAGATTCGGTGAAAACGGATCGGGCTCGCCACGCCACGCGACGCCGATCGCGAGCGCCGCACGCCTACGTGTCGTCGCCGCACGCCGTGGCGCACCCGTCTTCTCGCCATCTCGACCGCCGTCTCCGCTTTACTTTTACGAGATAAGATTCTGTAAAAATCTAATCTAACCACGATTTTCTCGTGGTGAAAACAAAACCGACAAAATAAAAACGTGCCACGATGAACCATAGATCAACAAATAATATATTACGACGTAATAATCAAGCGTGAATTAATCCAGCAGAGCCAAGATGCGATCCCGGGCTCGATACCAATTGAAGGAAAAACTATGTTTAGCCTCTCCGAGGATCTATCTTGGATGTTTAATTCACCATACATTGATTATATACCTAGCATGCACCTATATAATTAATTGCAACACGTTGGGTTTTCTCGTGTTTACCTTTGAATGCCGAGGTGGAATGGATCGAGACTCGTGCTTTGACATACGGGTATGTATCCGGTTGCCCAATCTCCAGCGTCGGTGAGGACGATCTATGGAGAATGCTTGAAAAATCACCCTCAAGCTCTCAAGAATTTTGAAAATCTCTCAAATGATGAACCCTCAAATTCTCGAAAATAATGATGATGATTTATGAGGATTCACCTTGAATCTATCTCTTACCTTATATTTATAATGCACTATCTTAATCCCATATGGAAATTACCATAATCCCATATGGAAATTACCATAATCCTATATGGAAATGATTATTACCATAATCCTATATGGAAATGATTATTACCATAATCCTATATGGAAAGGATCTATGCATATCCCATAAATATAATAATATCCTTGTAAGATAAAGAGAATAAAATCTTGCCATAGAGAGACATAGTGGGGCGCCGATTTTCCTCCAGCTAACGGGTGCGGATGGGCCGACCAGGGATCAAAAGCAAGGAATAAAGATGGGCCTCAAATAAATTAATTATCTTATGTTCACCCGAACATAAATTAATTTATAAACATTTATTCATGCCACTAGAGAATAAATCTTGACTTACCCTTTATTACCGAAGTTGAGTCGGGCTTGCACTTAGCATTACGAATCCCGTATTTAAGATATCGAGCGTCCATTAATTATTTATAGCATTCGATTGCTTAAAATAATTAATATCTTTAATTAGTAAGTAGTACCACTTAACCTTATTATTGTACTTGAGCTAACTCAACCGCGGGGTTTAGTACAATAAACCTTTGAGCTCCTTAAGGGGACGTCATCATCCTAGCGGATACGGTAACTCGATACGGATAACTAGCATGACATCAAAGACCGCCACCACCCAAGATGCGGAGAATATTGGGTTGAACATATAACCTCACCCATAACAAGTCAAAGTGATGGTCGAACTCATACTCACCTAATACCTTATCGAGATTTAGATCATCGTAAGTCACCGAGATCTGGGTTCTTCACTACGGTCGATAGAAGAACTCATCTCACCGTGATCCTTCAATACGTCGAGACGCATCAAGATAGACAAGCAACCAAGTCAAGTCACTTCTTATCTATACACAGCTTTATACCGACAACTCGTCCTCAAGTTGTCTCGGTGTGAAACTTTTATATCTCATTAAGCTCGACCAATCATACGTACTTCGTGATCTTCACACAATCGTATGATCTAACTTATATATGAGATAAGGGGATACGATTATATGCAATCAAGTATTCAATTCGGATAGGAGATTGTAATAGTGGTAACAGAAACATTGTATACAAGCTCAACCAAAGCGCTTCAAGATATCTGACTCAAAAATATTGGGTTATCTCATGTAACCCTCACCTGACAAGTCAAAGTGATGGTCAAGAACTCATACTCACCTAATACCTTATCGAGGTTTAGATCGATAGAAAGTCACAGAGATCTGGGTTCTTCACGACGGTCGAATAGAAGAACGCATCTCATCGTGATCCATCAATACGTCGAGACGCGTCAAAGGTAGACAACAACCAAGTCAAGTCACTTCTTATCTATATACCGCACTATACCAACAACTCGTCCTAAAGTTGTCTCACCATTTGTGATCCTTTTATATCTCATTAAGCTTGACCAATCATACGTCTTACGTGATCTTCTACACACTGTATGATCTAACTTATATACAAGATAAAAGTACATACATATGCAATCAAGTATGGGTGAGTAAAAAATCCGAAAATCGAATATCCGATCCGAACCAAACCGAAACTTAAAATTTGGTTCGGATTTTTCGAATTTCGGATCGGATCGGATTGAAATTTTTTAAAATTTTGGATTTTCGGATCGGATTGGATTTTTTAAATCCGAATTATATATAATTTATATATAAAAATAATATTTTATTCAAATATATTTAAACTTAATATAAATATATATAAGAATTAACAAAAATTGGTTTCAGATTCTCGGTTTTTTCATAATTTCGAATTTTTCGGTTCGGTACGGATTTTTGTATAAAAAAATCGGATTTTCGGATTTCGGATTTTCGGATATTCGGTTCGGATCGGATCGGATTTTTTCTTTCACAAAATTCGAATTTTCAGATCGGTTCGGATTAGGCAAAAATCCGAATCGAAATCCGAATGCTCACCCCTACAATCAAGTAAACAATTCAGATAGGAGATTGTAATAGTGGTAAAGGAATCATATATATCTGTTCAACCAAAACTGCTTTCGATATCAAATCCAACATATGATCTAACCGTTTCTTCTAATGGGCTCATTTCTTGATTTATACCCGTTTAGTCTTCTTTTCAGTTGGGACCTTCAGTCCCACAGATTATAAACTATTGTATCAGACTACAGCAAGTGATGTTTGCTGGGGACTTTGGAAAACTCTATCCAGCATATTCTTCTTCCTCGGCAGCTTCAATGGTTATGGAGAAGACTTTTCTCCCGACCTGTTACGGTTGTCCTTCTCGAAACTTTCTTATCAGTGAGAAGATGTTTGATGAAGGAATGCTCTTAGTTTATCCTTTATTGGAGGCAATGTCGGCCATTATCTGTTGTTGAACAGTTGAGACTTGGTTAAAAACAAGCAGCCCAAAGAAGCACCAGTGGATGATGGTGAGCATCAGTTTTACTTGGGTTTGAACCACGCGATGGGAGAGTTATCCTCAAGTATTCTCCATATCCCATGTTCTACAAAAGCAGGTTCTAGATCTATGTGTAGAATATGAGATAGATAAAACATATTGTGAACAATCGATACAACATCGATGTCGATTTTATTGTACTCCTGGGCTATTTTAACATGTTCTATGAGGGTGGTGGAGGCACGGACAAAGTTGTCCTCCTTGTTGTGCTTCAGGGTAGAGTAAAACTCCAACCTGATCGTTGACGTAAAACTTCGATTGGTGGTTGAGGAATTGTTTCCATCCTTGGGTTCTGAACATTTCCAGAATCTAGAGAGCATCTTTGTCCGTTGTTTCTGAGAAAGATACCATGAAATCATGGTTTACTTGAGGAGCTTTGAACTTGGAGGTTTTTTCTAGGAAGTGGCAATGTCTTTCTTCGGGTCATTTTCTTGTTGTCTAGAAGAAAAATTTGTAAGGTATTTTAAGAAAGTAATGTATAGAGGAGAAAATTCATAGAAAAAACTTAAAGGTTTTAAAAGTGAAGAGCAATGGTAGTGAACGTGTGAAAGTAATGAATGTGGAGGAGACGACTTTAAATAGACGGGAGAGATTGTTTGGTATGTGCACGTCATTTTAGGATTAAACTGTTGATGTCCTCACTCCCGCCTTGAAGCGGTAAAAAGTTAATCACTTTTTCAATTTTTAGCATCTCTTCCCTAACATGAATTAAATGCGAGGAGGATATCCTACGGACAGAGGATGACAGGGTGGTAATTTATAGAGAAATAAATTCAAATAATTGGTAATAAATGAAATTAAATAAATGCTTCAATGGAATAATGATATAATATGCTTATTAGTCAGTTGAACATTGTAGTCAGCTCATACCTCATCAGTAGTGTTGAAGGGTGATTAGTAATATTGATGTCAATTGTTGATATTACTTGTTGGTCATTGAGCAGCTGAAGTCTATCGGTGTGACATTTCAGTAGTGATTCCTCATTGAAACAATATTGTTGATAATTGAGCAGTTGATGTCCGTCAGTAGGATATTTCAAAATCAGCATTTCACTTTTCGGGGTTCGGTAGTCCTAGCTTTTCACACAACAAATTGAACTTTTATTCAGCACGGGCTTTGTGGGAATATAAACTCTTAATATATCCGTGTGAATTTTCTCAACAATGATGTCCTTCTTTTCAACGTGATCTCGAATGAAGTGATGTCGGGCATCTACGTGCTTGCATCTTGTATGTAGGACTGGATTCAGAGTGATAGCGATAGTTTTGGAGCTGTCATAGTAGATGGGTATTTCACTCGTATAATTTCTCAGTTGTTGCTTCAGCCAGAGAATTTGAGAACAACAACTACAATCAACCGTATATTCAGCTTCAGTTATGGACATGGCCATTGATGTCTGTTTATTTGAGAACCATAAAATTAGTTTGCTTCCAAGGAATTGACATGTTCCTAAAGTTGATTTCATATCTATTTTTACAACCTGTAAAATCAAAGTTAGAATAACCTGAAA
The DNA here is from genome assembly GCA_036937905.1 of Salvia rosmarinus. Lineage (NCBI taxonomy): Eukaryota > Viridiplantae > Streptophyta > Magnoliopsida > Lamiales > Lamiaceae > Salvia > Salvia rosmarinus. The sequence continues at coordinate 13,073,462 of CM072814.1, forward strand.
GTTCAAAGTTTTCATTACCAGTATACCATAGACCGATATTGGGTGTTCCTTTGAGATATCTCGGTATCATCTTTGTTGTTTCCAGGTGAGCTTCATTTTGATCAACTTGATATCTTGCACATACTCTTATTGCATATAATATGTCGAGTTTGGTGGCAGTTAGATACAGTAGTGATCCAATGATTCCTCAGTATTTGTTGTGGTATGCTAATTTTCCTTCAGTACCAGGTTCCACCTTTCAATTTGTGTTCAAATGAATCATTATTGTTTTGGTTTCTTGAACTCCAAATTTGCTTATCAACTCTTAGTGTATTTGAATTGACTTATGAAGATGCCTTGATTGATTGTTTTACTTGTAGTCTTAGGAAAAATTAATTTCTTTGGATTTTTCAATCATGACTTTAGCAAACATTTTACATAACTTCTCTAACTTTGATCCAAATATGATGTCATCTACATAGATCTGGACCATGAGAATATATGTGGAAGATCATTCATTTACTCATAGCCTCTCTCTCGATAAGTCCTATGAGCGTTGATTAGTATGACCCTATTACCCTTAGGCTTCAAGAAATCGTACTAACTTCCAAAAGTCCAAAAGATTAGGCTTCCTACAAAAGTCACTAAACCCTCTCGATCATCTAGTACTTTTATATCATGAACACTTGTTTTTCCTTACCCCCTCAAACCCTCTCGGTTATCTAAGGAAACAACTGCACATACTTCGAAGGTAATCAACAATCTAGCATGATAAAAACACCAAGAGTCATAAACATACATTGAAAGACAACAATGTATTACGTACAATATGACATAATCATCGACCAAGTAATATACAACCCAAGAATCAGCTAGAAATCTAGCTATTCATGCTGAAATTAACTAATACGAAAAACATAAATGAAAGCATGGAGAACAAGGAAAGTAAATATCGAGGAATGTAAAAGTTGAACTTGAAAATAGAACTTGATTGAAATTTGAGCGAAAGGTAAGTTAACAATAAATGTAAAGGAAGCAATAAAAGCGAATTTAAATCTAAGCTAACTAAAAAAACTAAAACTAAAAATGAACTAACTCACCGAACTCTATTGCAAGGGAACATCTTCACTATTTATAAAAGGCAAATCAGAGGTAAATCGGTCTTTTTTGGATCTTAGGGATGAAGGGTATTTTCATCAATTTAGCTCATGATGCTTTAGCTTCAAGGGTAGATTCATCACTTTATATTTGTGTGGACCACCGGCAACTGTGCAAAGGTTGTTGCTTCAGATGAGAGGCGATCCCGGCTGAATATGCACTGTCCTGGCTTTTATTAGGATGAATTTGTACGATTCAATGAGAAATGAGTACATGGTCGATATTCTGGACGTATTTTCTACACTAGCGAACGGGGGATGAACTCATGGCGTTTGTCGTGTTCACTTTCTGTGCTTACAACGGTGTACGGAGTCCAAAAGTCAAACACTTATCCTATAGTTATCTCCGTGTTTTCCCAATCAGGCATCTTAGTTACTGTTAAACCAGTTTGGACTAGATTTCCTGATAGCTCAACACTTAGTCGATTTTCATACATTTTCTATCAACAGGCTTGACGATCTTGGTCATCGAGAAGCTTTTGGCGATTCATCTTGATAGACTTCTGCTAGCTCTTCAGCTGGATCAATCATCCAAATGTACATTATGACTCTTCAGTTTGGCTGGGAAATCTTGATATCTTTGTTGGCGATAGTTTGTGTCAATTGCATGTTAGATCTTGACTGACTTGTTCTCGGTATTATCGCGGCTGGAAGGCTTTAGTATCACTCTTATTTGTCAATTCAATTATCAGCTTTGACTTTGGGAAGCCAGCTTTGACTTATTTTCTCGTTGACTCTTCAGCTTTCGGTGCCAGTTTCGACTTCTTCTTGATCAGCGCTAAGGCTAAACATCAGCTTCATGTTATTTTTGCTTCCAAAACACATCGAAACTACACAAAACACTCAAAATGATACACAAATCTTCACAAACTATTGAAATCATATTGTAAATATGAGATCGACTTAAAAATATTGGTGAAAATTGATATTAAAACAGGGAAAAACAATGCAAAATTGAGTGTTATCAACACCTCCAAACTTAAGATGTTGATTGTCCCCAAGCAACAAAACAAAGAAAAACAAACACAAACACAACATGGTTCTTGCAGCGACAAACTGACCTAAAAAATTGGATCTTGAAAAACAAAGCATTGTACATAACAACACTTAGTCAAAATTTCATATTTCAACAAATATCGGTACACGGCCTTGCTTAAATTTAAATCCTCTCATCATGGATATATGCATGAAAACTCTTAGCTCTCGAGTGAAAAGGATGGTATATACACTCAGTGCTGAAATAAAATATAATACTTACAATATACTTGCGTGTCGTCTCACTTCTCCACTGCTCAGATGTGTACTCAAGAACCAAGATCAAAAAGGACTTTTACAAGGATTTTAATGTAGGCTCTTTGGTCAGGTAAGATGTTTTTTAGCTAAGTTACTTAACACCCCCAAACATATGTTAACTCTTAACCTACGGTTTGTTCTAACATGTTTGTCATTTTCGTGTTTCTCTATTCATTTTGGCCTGATTTTCTTTTCAGTTCTTGGCCAGCTTTTTGCACTTTTGCTCTTTGAGCTTTGATTCTTCAGTAATGATTCTTCTGGCCTTCTCTCAACTCCTTATTTTTTAGAGATTTTTCTTTCTTTGAGGTTTGATTAATACTGACTGCTTAAAATTCATGAATTTCAACTCCTAGTTTTCCCGGTTAGCTAAAATCAGTATCACCCCTTTTTTCTTCAGTCTGCTCTCAGTTTTTCACAGTTTTACTACCAACTCTCATACCTTACACTTTTCAGCTCTTTTTTCTTGGTTAATGAAAGAAACGAACAAGCTCAAAAAAAGGTCTTGAAATTCTGAGCTGATAATTATATGTTAGCTCTGAGAATTTACTGATGACACTTAGAACTCTCTTCTTCGAAATCGTTGAGTGATTATTCTTGTGAAATAAGCTCTAAGTGCTTTTCAATGTTTGAATTCACAGTATTTTGGTAACCTTCAAAGGTTAGATTCTGTATGTATTTATAGAGCAGATGATGAAAGTGTCTTTGGAGGGAACACCAATCACATCCATTCCATTTGTAATTTGAAATCTGCCCGTTTGAATCCTTGTACGTCCATTTCTGTGTCTACAACATCATACATCTGAGCTCTATAACTCTGAAAAGTGGTTATAACTTGTCAGGTTCTTCTGTAAATTCGTTCTGACACGTTGAAAGTGAAACACTCAAAGTTTAAATATTTCTATGTTTTTCAGTTGAGTTAACTCCATGTTTCATCAGTAGGCTGGACTCAGTCTTCTATCAGTTTGGTGGCTCCGAATCTTCAGTTGACACTTCATAGTGACATAGATATCAACAACTTCGGCTTCTCAGCTGCAGGTATGACACTTAGTCATTTTTCGGGCTTCTTTGCCTTCAACAGCGCTATCTTCGATCTTCATACTTTAGTTCTCTGGTGCTGATTCTTCTATCAGTACGATTGGCTTTAGTACCGCTTGAACTCCTTCAACATGAGACCTATCCACACTACTTGTTCTTCTGTTGAAACCTGTAAACAAAGAGGATAACTTCCTAACATGTGAGTAGCACTATGTCACGTCAACAGCGCAATCATCAGTAAAGTTTTGGGATCTAATCAAAACAGTAAGTTAAAATAGAATTTTCTCAACACCTGTCAATATGAGTGACCGGTGCACTATCTTCATAGGATGAAGAGAAAATCCAACAAAGGAAAGTAGGGTTCTTGTTGGGATCCAAACCATCATTCATAGCAGTGTGAACCACATACACCGTAGGATATGGTTCACTTTCGTATAATTGAGCTAATTGATTGTCTGTACTCAACACAGATTTCACTAATCGATCATATCGAGATGTGGATATATAAACTAATTGATAATTTGTGCTTAAGGAAATTGACTGCATCAAGTGAGTGATATTGTATAAGAGGTTTAATAAGGAGTGATTAGAAATATGAAGAATGTGCTCTGTGTAGCGAAATCTGATTTTAACCCTCTCTCGATGATCTATCTTGGATGTTTAATTCACTATACATTGATTATTTACCTAGCATGCATCTATATAATTAATTGCAACACATGTGTTTTCCCGTGTTCACCTGCGAATTTGTCTGACAATGAATTGGATCAAGACTCGTGCTTTGATCTTCTGGACTGTATCCCGTTTGCAAAAACTTTAATGCCGAGTGAGAGCAATCTATAGAGAGTCTTTGTAAATTTGCATTCTTCCTCACACTTGGAATTTTCGAGAATCACAATAATGCTTCTTGTAATTTTCGAAAATCACAATGATATTAGGATAACCTGATTTTCTCTCACCTTATATTTATAATGCAACCCTAGAATCCTATTATGATAGGATCTCTGCATATCCAATAAATATAATAATATCCTTTCAGATAGAGAGAGTTAGAACAGAGTCCCAATGGGACTCTTATGGAGGTGGACGATTTCTAGCAGTTACCAGGCCTTGATGGGCCAGCCCAGGGATCAAATGCAAGAAATAAAGATGTGCCTCAAATAAATTAATTATCTTATGTTCAGCCCAGAACATAAATTAATTCATAAATATTTATTCATGCCACTAGAGAATAAATCCTGACTTACCCCTTTATTTCCAAAGTTGAGTCGGGCTTGCACTTAGACTTCACGAACCCCGTATTTAAAATATCACATGTTCATTAATTATTTATAGCGTTCTGGCTGCTTAAAATAATTAATCTCTTTAATTCTTTAAGTAGTACAACTCAACTTTATTATTGTACTTGAGATATCTCAACCTGCAGGATTTAGTACAATAAACTTTTTGACCTCCTTAAGGGACGTCATCATCCTAAACGAATACGGTGACTCGATCATGGGTAACTAGCATGACATACAAGCACCGCCATCACCCAAGATACGAAGAATATTGGGTTATCTCATATAACCCTCACCCATGACAAGTCACAGTGATGGTCAGTAACTCATACTCACCTAATACCTTATCGAGATTTAGAACAACGTAAAGTTACCGAGATCTAGGTTCTTCACTACGGTCAGATAGAAGAATACATCTCACTGTGATCCATCAATACGTCAGAGATGTACCAGCATAGACAAGCAACCAAGTCAAGTCACTTCTTATCTATACCGTAGCCTATACCGACAACTCGTCCTAAAGTTATCTCAGCTGTAATCCTTTTTATCTCTCATTAAGCTTGACCAATCATACACACTTCTGTGATCTTCTACACACTGTATGATCTAACTTATATACGAGATAAAGGGACATACATATGCAATCAAGTAAACAATTCAGATAGGAGATTGTAATAGTGGTAACAGGAATCATTGTATACAAGATCAACGAAAACTACTTCCAGTATACAAATCAAACACTTTGCACCGCCATGGTAGACACACTCATCAAAGTATTCCCCGTATTTGACATTTATCAATTTTCAGTTCTCCATCTATAACAAATAGAAAATAGAGTAAATATAGATTTTTCAAAAATAAAAATCTAATCGGACATCAAGTATTTCAAACTAATTAAAGTAAAACCTATATAATTACCTCCAATTGTGTTGATATCGAAGCCTCTTCATTTGGTATACTATCAATGTTGATTTTACTCTTAGTATCGAATTGTATGTGTGCTTTTGTGTTAGTATTGAATTTGTAATAGTTGTTATATAGATTGTAATTTATTTCAATTATTGAACGATGAATTCAAAATGGATGATGGTGCAACAAAAGTGTTCAGTATTAATTCACATCAATTGTCAATGAAGTAATGTAAGTTCACATCACTAGTCGAGCAGTATCAATTCACATCAATTATCAGTGTAGTAATGAAAATTCATATCGGTAGTGAAGCAATATCAATTAACATTATTAGTAAACTAGTACCAATTCTCATCAATAAATAAGTGTAGCAGTAGTTCACGTGAATAAAGGCTGTAATAAAACTACAAATTATATAACAAGAATCATATTTCAATAAAGGCTGTAATAAAACTACAAATTATATAACAAGAATCATATTTCAAATTATATCAGTGAAATTTCACATCATGATAATTTAAATTGAAAAATAAACTAAAAAATTTATCAAAAATAAAATAAATTGAAATATAAATTTAAAAATCGATCATAACTTAAAAACCGATCGCAAATCGAAAACACCGATCAAAAATTACGTATAGCCAGTCACCATTTTAATTCTTTTTCGGTTTTTCAATTGGATTTCTAAAACTTGACCACATTTTTAATAATTTATATTTATAATTGGATAAAAAGTGGGTCGAAAATTCAAAACACTGATTCAGATTTGCATAAAACCGATTGAATTAATTCTCCGGTTTTCAATTGAATTTTAAAACTTGACCACATTTTAATAATTTAAATTTATAATTGATATTTTAAATTTTCTAAATTAAAAATAAATTGAAAAATTATCATAACTTAAAACCGGTATCGATCGAGAATTTATTTAAATTTTCTATTTTCAATTATTTTGGTTTTCAATTATTCTTGGTTTTTCGGTTATTTTTATTTTCAGTTGGATTTTTAAAATTGACCTCATTTTTTTCATTAATTCATCACTTCTAAATAAACAATTTACTTTATCTTGATCAAGTGAGTGATATTGTAGCTCACTATAATACCGATCAAGAATTTATAAACCAATCAAGAATTTCATAAACCGGTCACAATTTAGTTTATATTTTCTATGTCTCATCCAAGATGACCTCTATTTCTTTTCGGGCTGTCACATCCAAGATTATCTGTTTTCGTTTTAGAAAATAATTATCTCTTCAAAAGTTGTAGGTCATACCTACTTTTTATCACTTTAACCACTTTATACCATTCTCCTAAATAATAGTTTCGAAAAGAAATGAGTCGTCTTGGTTGAGACAGAAGGAGTAATTTATAATATCAATTAAGAATTTTGTTAAACCGATCATAATTTAATTTATAATTGATAATACCAATCATAATTTAATTTATAATTGATAATTTAATAATTCATCATTTCATAACACCGGTCAAAAATAAAAATTGATCGTTATTACTTATATTTAATCGTTCGAGATTAACAAGTACCAGTATAATCCCAATCAAAACTGAAATCATTGACTTTTGCTCTACCCAAAAAAAAAATAAGTATATTTATGTCATAATCTCCACGAAAAAAATATGGAAGACTTGTCAAAAATAAAGGCAATTTCTATCATTCACTAATAAATGGGTATATATCACATGTTTTTATGAATTTAGAATTCCATCTTATACTATCCCATTTAAGCATTTTGCCTATAATAATAATAATAATAATAATAATAATAATAATAATACAGCAACACAACACATCGAAGAACAATCATCCTTATCAACCTTATCAACAACAATGTCCCGTGTCATAGCCCTTAATTATGCTAGATCGATGGACCATATTAAATCTGTAAGTGCTGACATTCTTAACTAGTTGTGATACGGTTTATATCTGCAAGATAATTAATGAGGATATATTAATAATTTTAATTTTAAATGTATCTATTTCCTATAATTATGGGATTTGATATCCTCTAATATGGATTCAATCTATGATGCGTTGTTGTTGCACATAATTATCAGTCTGTTGCACAACTTTCACATAAATTTGCACAACTACATATCTTGTTAATATATAATTTTGGATTTTGTTTAATTTGTCCAAGATTGCACTATTTATCATTTTCTTAGCATAGTATTTAGACAACCATTGCACTATATACCTTGTTAATTTTTTAAGTTCAATATGGATTGTAGCGTTATTGGTCAAAGTCGTTGTATAATGTTCATGACAGTTTAGCATCGAAATAAAAATAATATTTGACGAAGATAAAGAATTATGGCATTGAAAATAAAGAAACATTTACTGAATATTACAAAATAAATGATCCAAATATGTCCATAATATAAGATATCAAATCTCATAATAATCGAGTTTAATTATTTAAAATAATCATCAAATTATTATTATATATTTAACAATTATTCTGTAGCCATAAATCATTGCACAACTAGTTTAAAGACATAGCATATATAGATTAAATTGTGTCCATCAATTTAGCAAGATCAAGGGCTGATATTAATTCTTATTTCTCACCAATATATATATTCCTATAATAAGAAACTCCTATATATATTAAAATATTTACCAGATATGGTATAAAAGGATGCAATTATTCTTCAAACTTACTTTGTTGGGTGACAAAGTGAGAATCTTTTTTCAAAATTATACTTACTGCTTAGAAAAGCGACTGAAAAAAGTGGATATTTGTTGTATTTGGTTTTATAGTGCATGAGTTCACATGTAAAATTTTGTATGAGATAGGTGAATTCGTAAATTCCCATTAAACGAAATAAAAATGTTGATATTAAAGTCCTTTTTTAACTGATTGATTGCAAATTTTCAGTTGAGAATTAGTATCTAATAATAATAATAATAATAATAATAATAATAATAATAATAATAATAATAATACAATCATTTTATGTAATAAAATAGTAAAATATATCTATTTTTATAAAAAAAATTACCCTATACTCATGGATAGTGTAAAAAGATAAAATTATTCGAAATTTACTTTGATAAGTTACATGTGAGAATCTCTGACACAATTGTAATTAGTGTCTTCTTTTTAAGCCAATTATACTTGGTGTCTTGAAAGTGAATGAAAAAATAATGTTGTATTTGGTTTTTGCTGTCTCGCGTGAATTCACATGTTCAGTTTTGAGTGAATTGATAAATTCTCATTAAACGAAATAAATATGTTGATATTAATGACTTTTACGTACAACTTCACACAACAAAAATCTACCAAATATAATTATCTTTCGAGGGCAATTTTACAGCAATCAAGAGGTATGTTTAAATTTTATTTTAAACATCGATCATGTTGAAATGGAAAAACATAGAATTGATCACTCTTGAAAATTGACTGTTAGGAAAAAAATTATTAACGTGACATGAGGTTGAACGTGACAGGATCTCAACAAGAGTGATTGTAGAGGCATGTTTAAATTTTGTTTTGCTTAACAATATGATTTAATTAATATTTTAATATCTAGATAATTTACACGTTGAAAAAAATAGTTACTCTAAATCATGTCATTTACGTCCGTAAAATCACAGATAATGCTATAAATGTTCTTTAGCTCTCATTGGTAATTTGGCGTTCATTCATTTAACAGTAGATTAGGATATACTTTAATATATAACCCAGCAAGCAGTTGGTTAAGAGTTAATAGATTTAGAGCAAAAATATATTATATAGAACCTTATAATAAAAAGACTTTAATTCAACTGTAGAAAGTTGTGTTAGAATCAGAACTATCAACCTAACAGCACAAGTAAATTACCAACTATACTATAATTTCACTATAGAAAGTTCTGAAAGAATCTGAACTACCAAAGAATTCATAAACATAATAAAGTGTAAGAAACTAGGGAAGCTAACATTATGCTGCCAACAAATTTGTGAAAAGACACAAGGTTTGATGATACAATTTCCTCCCATTTATTTGCTCCGCGACATGGTATAAGAATTTAGGTAACTGAGCTTGCTGATGAAGTCTACTAGCTTTTCCCTGAAACGTTCGATATTTCGCTGCTGCATACAGGACAAACCTACAGCGCACATTGATCATGCACGAGAAAATAAATATTTAGAAGTAAATCAATGTGAAACAAGTTGAAAGACAGAATTCCAACTCCTTTTCAGGAAATGGAAAGTAGACAATTTCAACTCATACGAGAAAATTCGCCCTAGCCTATCACTAATGTCATGCAAAGGAAGGGTGTGCTGCTTTGATGAATTTAACAATATGGCAACCATGAAATGAGAGTTTTATCGATTGCAGTAGACAATGCAATTGGCAATACATCTAATGATCAGACTCTCAACACACACTGATTATCTCATGGGCTAACTACCAATCCTGTTTAACAATATCCTCTTGTCTAATTTTGCACTAAAGCTCACGAACTTAATTTTGGCTTAATACAACAAATATTCAAGAAGAAAACCAACAAATCCAAAGCTTCATATAAAAGAGTATACCTTGTTAATTTGTAACCAATTGTTAATACATTCTGGATGATATAAATGTTTGCAAGAGAGAACAGTCAATGCGTCGCCATCCTCATAGTCCAATCTACATATTACACAGCTGAGGAACAATGGTAAATAGTTAATAACATATTGTAATATTGTTTGGTAAAAGCAAGAGATCTTTACTTACGAATCACTGCTCCCTTCCTGATTGTCTTGTGATTTATAGTTTGTGGAAGCCAAAGAAGCTATTGTATCTGCAGAAAGACCCCTGCTCTCTGTTCCAACTACTTCTCCTAGTGCAATCAACTCCTGCAAGATGATCATGATATCAAAGTACAATGTGCACAATGAGAAAGAGAACCGGACAAAGCATCTTAATTTACCTCATACGAGAGCTCGTCAGGATCAACCTCTTCCCATGTATCCTAAACATTAATCACCAAGTCAGGCACATATAACATATGTCAACAACTTCCAATAGGATAAGTAAAATCAGTTAACGACTTCCATTCACACTAACTAAGACAATAACGACATAATTCAAAAGTTGTAGCAAGAACAATAACATTTACAAAGATATAACTAGGACCGAATTAAGCTTAATATGAAGCACAACAATCTCGATTGACTACAATAGCACATGTAGCATTAGAAGGTTCATTGAGGGACGGAAAACGCGGTCCAACCCTAAGGAATCATTGAAAAAAGATTAAAAATTATATGCCACTATCAGAACTAATGTACAACTTCTGTGCTCATAGAGAAAGCTTTGATGCCCAAAGGAACTTATCCAGAGTTCACTGCCAAATAATCTAGTTAGAAAAAGTTATTTATGCCATTGTTCAAGTCATGGATCATAAATGCAGCCCATATCTTAGGGGAAGACTGGTAGTTTTGGGGGAGTGGGAATGGCAAAAGGAAGGGAATGATAAGGGTGGATATTGTTTCCCACTTTTGGGGAATGAAAGTTACTGAAGTTACTGCCAAACATTCCCATGTCCCTCCACATATACACCTCCCCAAAAAAAAAAAAAAAATTCACACCCCTCCTATCTACTAATTTTGTGTGCCTGCTGGAGCATAGCATAACCCATCATCTTACTTTTTTCCTGTTCCCTTCACAAATAGTATCTATAGCTGTTTTCACACTTCTCTTTTCAAGTACTAAAAAATACTTACAACGGACATAACCAAGTTATGTACAAATTTCATTAGGTTTAAATGTTTAATAATTCTCAACATAGAATACGTGCACATTTCTTCAGCATGATTCAATTCTCTTGCATTTTCTTCTCGTTCAGCATGCAGCATGATATGAATATAAGAAAAACCATCCAAAATTACAGAAACCAAGCAAAAACTAGCAGATCAGTATATCATTTCCAGCTACAAATTATTATATTAATCCCCCCATTCACAAGCAATAACATGAAAAATAAAAATAAAAATTACTATAATTTATTAACCACGCAAAAATGAAATAGAAATAGAAACATAGCAGAAGTACCGGAAGAATTCCAGCATGCTCCTCCTCATCTTCATCCACGTCCTCATCTTCATCTTCATCTTCATCATCCCCAACAACCACTACAAATCACCAGAGATATTTCATCACTTCATAGTTCCATAAATGTGATAATAAACAAAATAAAGGACTGAACAATGGACTCCTACTCTCATTTATCCCTGATAGTGATAACATTCTGGCTGCCATTTCCCGTTCTTCAGCATCTTGCAATGCTCTAGCATAGGCCTCGTCACTGGAAAACAAAGAGGGATCCAATTCTGCTGTTTGATTATTATTATTATCTTCCACTCCTTCACCACGAGCGAGAATGTCAAAAGCATCTTCTGCTTCATCATCATCCACCTCTACATCAGAACCATAATCCTCTTCACTAGCATCATCATAATCATCATCATAGATTTCAGTGTCATGCCCATAACTCTCATCTCCCCAACTTCCATAAGGAATGCCATCACCAACACCCATCGTCAGCATCATATAAGCTCTTTCCTGCCAAAATAGACCGATTTCAATTTCAGAATAATAATACATAAAGTGCAAATTCTCTACTCTTATGTTAAAACTTCATCTAGTCAAAAATAAATGCATTCGTGTTATTCTCATGTTACGCTCGGAGCCAAAGCTACATAATTATTACGACAACCACCCAATTACAAAAAATAGTTACAGATGCACAGAAAAAAATGCACAGTGCGTACAAAAAACTCATTAATTTTTTCAAGAACTGTGCAACAAATTCTGGAAGCGAAACTTAATCGCAGACACAAAAAAAAGAACCAAAAACAATTCTAATTACATTTGTAATCCATAGCAGAAAAAAGACAAGAGGCCAAGAAATAAAAACCTGTTCTTGGAGAGTACGGGCAAGGGCAAGATCCGCGTCGAGTTGACTGAGGTCCGTGAAGGGAGTTCTCCGGCGGAGATTGGAGGCGGCGTCTCCTCCATTAGGTGGACTGTTGGTAGGGTCTTGTTCTCCGTCGGCGCAAGCGATGGCGTCGGCCGGAGCCTTGGCATTGGCATTGGAATCATCCATTTTCTTGTTGAACAGGAAATTCAAATTGAGACAATCTTGAATTGCAGAAGCAAGGGAAAGGGTGAAATGCGGTGGGTTGGAAACTTAGAAAAGGAAGGAAATTTAAAATCGAATGAATTAAATAATTAACAATGAAACTGAGAGAGACGTACAAGAAAGCGGTGCGGTTGCTTTGGGACCAAGCACCCACAAAATTTGCTAAAAGCACCTCCAAATTTTCTATGCACACTCTAAACGGATTTTAATTTAGGGATAAGGTTGAATTAGCCCCACCGATTATTTAATCGGACGGATCATCTTTCGTAGACATACTATTGTTTAACAAACCTTTGCATTTGTTCACTTAAGCATTTATTTTTTATGATTAATATTTTGAAAAATTAAATATTACATAGATTAAATATATGATCAGATTATTTTTTATCTATCAATCCTTTGTAGTATCATTTATTTATTACAAAGAATTAGTGAAAAATTAAAATTAAGATAAATAACTCTCCATTTGTTTGAAGAATTATTTCAATTCCAGATATATTGGTTGAATTAAAATCAATAAAGAACAATTCAAATGATTAACATAATTTCAGGTTTTGAATATCCTTAAATATTAATCTTAAAAATAAATACTAAACTAGACTGAATTAATTTTATCTATCTAATTTAATTGTGTAAAATAAACATCCCCTTAATAACTAATCATCAATCAATCAATGATTGGTGATTAAGTAGTTGTGGGTGGAAATCGTTCGTTTTCGATCCGTACCAGTGATTTCCAATGATAATTTTTCAAGTAAAGGGTGTATGTTTGATCTAATTTTTCAACGATTAAAATTAAATAGCACTTGCAGTTTTCACATTTAAATACTCACTAGTTTCAACACTTTAGATATAGTGCATGTACTTGTAATATTATAAATTTATGCATTCAAGATGGTTTGACTAGGTTAGACGACGTCAACCACACTTCAAGATGTACGAAAGGCACCCATCGCTCGCTGGATGTTGGCCGGTGGTGTGAGAGGGGCACCTAGTGCTCGCTGTGTGTCAGCCGGTATAGGCTGTATGCACGATTTTGTTGTTTCGCTCCGTTCTCCCTTGTTCGAATTTTGAATTACGATCTGTTTATGCATGCGGACTCCTATCGAGATGTTCTTCAATATAGTATTCTTCTTACCTCCATCATTGTCAAAGCTATTTCTTCTCTTTTAACGTTGTTTCCTATAAAAACTTCAAAATAAATCAAAGAAGTCTAAATCAATAAATACTAATTAAAGCAACGACGGAAATAAAACAAACAATAGGAAACGATATACGTAAACACACTAAGAATAAGCACAAAATCATATTAAACACATGGTGATATTTTTTCTCAATTCAAACAACATCCATCAATAATTTTATTAAAACTCGTGTTGTCCACAAATAATATATTTATTGTGTACGGAGTAATATATTTTCCGTTTTATCTAAACCTAGGAAAATTCATTTTGCTAGTTTCCTTAAGGCAATTTTACCCTCTCCACTCCCTCTCACTCCTGCGAATGGTAGAATGCTTCAGAGATTTGCTTGATAAATGCAGTTCTTGGTCACATCTAAAGCAAATCCACGCGATATTAAAAACCTCAGTCTCTTCAAAACCGATTCGTTCGCGTGGAAAATCCTCTCTTTCTCTCCTGCAACTTCTGCTTCATCCGACATAAACTATGCTCACCGCTTTTTCCTTCAACTCTCCAACCCAACGCTCTTCCACTACAATGCACTCATATGGGGCTTCGCCAACAGCAAAAACCCAGTCAATGCTTTCTCATATTCGCGAAGATGCTGCTGAACGGCGTCGCCCCCGACTACCTGACATACCCTTTTCTCGCCAAGGCGGCAGCCCGGCTTTCGGACCCTAAAGCCGGCGGGTGTGTCCACGGCTGTGTTTTGAGAAGTGGGCTCGCATCTTACTTATTCATTTGCAATTCCTTGATGCATATGTACGGATCTTCCGGTGAAGTGGAGAGCGCAAGAAAGGTGTTCGACGAAATGTCGATGAGGAGTTCAGTTTCTTGGAATTCAATGATGGATGGGTACGCAAATCGGGGGATGTGAGCTCGATGAGGCAAGTGTTCGACGAAATGCCTGAGAGAGACGTTGCGCGCTCATCGACGAGTGCCTCAAGGACGGCGATCGCACTGAAGCATTGGCAGTTTTCGAGGCGATGAAAGCAGAGGGGCCGAATGCAAATGAGGTGACAATTGTGAGCGTTTTATGCGCGTGTTCTCACTCACCTTGGTGCGCTCAAGCAAGCGAGAGGTATGCACTGATACATATAGTCAAGGAGCGTCTCCCTTTAACCCTCGCGTTGAGGACCTCCCTCGTGGATATGTACGTGAAGTGTGGGGCTATACACGAGGCGTTGGCCTTGTTCCATGAGGTTTCATCAAGAAAGACCAACGTTTTATTATGGAAACCATGATCGGAGGCCTTGCCACCCACGGCTTCACCTTAAAGGCTTTAGAAATCTATGTTGTGATGGAAAATTTGGGAGCGATCACTTACTTGTGCTTGATAAGCGCCTGTGCCCACGGAGGGCTTGTGATCGAGGCGTGGGGATATTTTGAGTCTATAACCAGGGACGGCATGGTGCCAAAGAGTGAGCATTACGCTTGCATGGTAGACGTTCTTGCTCGTGCGGGCCTTCTTGAGGAAGCGTGACGGTTTGTGTGTGAAATGCCGATGGAGCCGACCCCGTCCACGTTGGGCGCGTTGTTGAATGGCTGTGTGAATCATAGGGAGCTTGATTTTGTGGAGATGGTGGGGAAGTGGCTTGTTGAGCTGGATCCGGATCATGATGGGCGGTATGTTAGGCTGTCGAACGTGTATGCAGTTGTGAGGCACTGGGACAAGGCGAGGAGCACTAGAGAGGTGATGGAGTCGAGGGGAGTGAGGAAGTCCCTGGTTATAGCTTTGTGGAGGTCTGTGGAGTTCTTCACAGGGTTTTTGCTCATGATAAGGCACATCCTGAATCAGAGGAGATTTATTTGATGTTAGATGTGATTGGTGAAGAGATGAAATTCAAATCAGATGATCTTGAAAGACAATATTAGTTTAAGTGAGTACTTAAATTTATCTTAATGATTAGTTGAAGTAGGTATTTTCGACCATGAATTGCCAATTTTCGCTGCTTTATAAATTTGTTTTATATGAATGGAAAATTACACTTATACATCCAAAGTTTGCTTCAATTTTCAAAAATAGAACATACTTTACGTATCAGTACTAAATACATGCATTTTATTTTCAAATTTAGACCACGTCAACTTTTCCAGCACCAATAGTTGCTTCGGCAATCAGCATTCTGCGTGAATTTGTATTCTAGGAAAATAATGATGTGGTTTATTCTAATTTGAGATGGAAATTTGATAGAGAGGGAGAGGGTGCGATTTGAGGTGGAAAATCGAAACATGACCACATGGTACTAACAAAGCTGATCTCATCTAGACTTAAAAACGATCATGATGATTCAATGATAAAGTGGTTCATATAGCCAAAAGGTCATAGATTCAAACTTTACTAACGTCTCTATAGGTCTGAACCTGTCATGTTTTTGATTTTGCAAGTGATTTACTTATCCTGTGTGATTTGCATATTATTGTATATATGGGTTTGAACCTGTCACACTGATTTTGCAAGTGTGATCTACCCGTCATATATGATTTGTAAACTATTACATAGGAACATGGGTCTACCCAGTATGCATCGTAAGTAACGACTATGGGTTTCTCATAATATATATAAAAAAAAGATAATTATTTATTGGATATTAATATGATATTAATATGTTAAAGTCAAAAATGTGTTCTATTTCTAAAATTTGAGCAAAATTTGGGTATAAAAGTGTAATATTCCATATTTAAACTGATACACATGAGTTTATTGAATTGGGAAACAATGTAGAGGGTGTTTAACCAAGCTTATAAACTCCTCAAAATAAGTTCGAGCAGCTTATAAGTTTCTTAGAAAATAATTCATCAATTCCAACTTATTTTTTTCCCATAAACTTATAAACAATAATGAATTTACATAAGTACACCTATTAAGGTTTGTTATTTGCAACATATGCCCTTCTAATTTCATCTTTCTTCAATTTTCTTTCTCTAACTATGAATTTCTCTTTCTAACTCACAATTTTCTCTCTAGTTCATAAGATTAACTATTTAAACACTTTGACAACTTATAAGCTTTCGAGATATTATATCTCATAAGCACTTAAAACATCTTATAATATGTTGGAGCTTATAAGCTCTCTAAAATAAATTTAGAGAAACACCCTCTTAGACTTGCCTTCTATCTCTAAAATAAGTTAAGCAAAACACCCTCTTCTATGCTCGGCAGAGGCTAAGACGAGGGTGACCCTCTAGGCCTCTACTGCTAGATTTATAGCTTTTGGGCTTTAGAAGTTATAATTTTGTGAATATATAGTTTAGTGCATAGATAGAAGGTAGGATAAGATAAAATAAAAAACATTATACTTTGTGTATATTTTATTTATGAAGAATAAAAAGATGGAAAAACACAAAAATTTGTGTAATACGTTTTACGATAAGTTAGTTCCAATACCCGAGTCCACTAAAAACCAAACAAATAATGAACCTCAGTTTGTCCACACTTTTCCATTTAAAATCGAAATAAAAAAACACTGTACAACGTTGGGTGGTATTTAGTAATCCACCTTTATCTATTTATTAATATTCACTAACATAAACGAAGCTTATAAGAATGTTGCAAATGGCCATTTTTATACATAAATCTTAGCTTATAAGTTAGGAATAATTTTAAATGCACAGAATCAAATTCTTCACCAGGCATGTTGATTAAGAGTTGGATAAGCATAGTGATCAACTATTCTTCACCAGGCATGTTAATTTAAGCTCCAGTTTCCGTATGTGCAAACCTGCAGAATATTTAGGTAAAATCGCAGTGGGCTAGCGTCTGACCTTTTCCAATCAAAGGCGTAGAAGACATCTCTTAGCTTGGGAAAAATATGGTCACAAAAAAAGTACCAAAATTAATTTATTGCATAGTACAGCTTCCTTCATAGAAGATATTGTATCATACAAAGCAATTTGCAGAATGAACTATATTCAAATACTATGTTACTGAACATTTTCGCCTATAAACAGCTTTAAGTATTGTACAACATATATAAACACATAGCAGCATCTTGTGATGGGATTAGACCAAATACAGTTACGAAAGCACAATCCCTCATAGCAGCTAAATATCTCATCTTTGATATGAACGTGACGGCATGAAAAGCAGTCGAGCTGTGAAGACTAAATTACAGATACCGACTGAAGATATTTATCTATATACTCTTTAAGTTTAGCCTTGCTTATTGCACCCTCCCTTCTGCTCTCAGGAATTTCCTTTCCGTTCTGGAACATGATCAGTGCTGGCAACCCATACACCTTGTATTCCTCAATCAGTCCAGGGTTTGCGTCATGATCAACCTTCACGATTGTCAGTTTACTTTCATATTCCTAGAGTTGCATAGAATTACCCAAGAAAGAAAAGTCAATTCTTAATGTGATGAACTCTGTACTAAAATAAAACTCATTTCCCATTCAGCTTATCAGGGAGACAGTTTACATAAGTATTTGGTTTCTCCTCGGTGGTAGATACATCTCTCAAGGCACTGGTATGAGGAAAGAGCAAAAAAGCACGCATACAATCCCAAGCAGATTCACCTCCCAAAGTAACAGATTACCAAACATTTATGATTCATGAGAGTGAAGCTGACAATTTAAATATCTAAGCACTATGGGTTAGTTAATAAAAATGTTAATGAGATTTGCCCTAATTAAAGAAGCCATCTTCGTAAGGACGGAAATATTACACACCTCACATCTATTGCCCATTATGTAAGCACCATCACAGAACTACCGATAACAAACCCAAAAAAATGACCAAGGATGCCCTCTTTTGCCGTCAAGATATTGTTCAAGAAGTATATTGAAACAATATGCGAATTATAATGTTTCACAAAATTCAGTGAATGAAATCTGGACCTTTCTATATTCAAATAAAATCCCGTTAAGGAAAAAAAACAAGATAGAAAAAAGTAGAAGCTAAAAGTGTTTAAATTTTTCAAAATAAACGTGTATCCCAGATATGTTTGGCTACAAAACATATGTTTTATCCATATGTTTGGCTACAAAACATATGTTTGGCTAAAAGTGTTTAAATTTTTCAAAATAAACGTGTATCCCGCGCAGTAAGGACTAATGCATATGCATTACGATAAGTTAGTTCCTTACTAAGGACATTTCAGTTAGTTTGGCTACAAAACATATGTTTTTATCCATAGTGGTTATTTCAGTTTTTGCCCCTACATACACAATGCAAGGCAATTACTTGTCTACTTTCACAACCCCCCTAATGCACCACTATTGCTGACAGCATCGCTTTATATTTCTAGGACCTATCTCACCGACTTTCTTGGCTCCTCAACAACTCAGACCCATTAGATCCTCAAAATCCCCATGTTTCACCAAAAAACCTATTGGACGAGTCAAGTACGGCAAAGAGAAGATGGACAGGAACCTTGTGCTGAAAGTTATAGAACATTAATTCAAAAGACAAGCTGAGTAGAAATGGTCAGAGAGAGTGAGAGTGTGTATGTGTGTGTCTGAGAGAGAGAGAGAGAGAGAGAGATGATAGCAGTGTTCTAAAGAATAATTTGGTATTCCATAAAGTTCACTAGACCCTCAATTCTATAGCAAATTATTTCTAAAGCCCCCAACTCTTGGCTCCATTTTAGTCTGTCATGACAGACGCCCTTCTGTTATTACTTCTTCTCCTTCATCTTGTGTCTCAGTGTAGCCCAATCTGACAATATTTGTAGCTATCGACTGAATGTCTGTTAAGTTCATATCATAAACTTCCCTAATGACAAAAGGTAAAAGTTTCTTAAGCCAATCAGGGCTGTGAATCAAGTGTCCTTTTACCAGCCAAATTCTACCGAACAGGCAGGAGAAGCAAGACGGTTAACACCTAGAGACCATCATAAATCTAGAAGGAACTATAAAGTATAAAGTACCGGCAGCCAGGAACTGATCTTCTAGAAGCATTACATACTATCAATTCAGCAGGAGACTTGCAACATGATTCATACAGTCGCGCATGGATATTCATATAAAAAATTAAAGGTTAAGAATGCTTGATTGAATTTCATAGAACAGATAGCTGTTATGTCAAACATCATACTGCAAAATCTGAAGTTGAATTGTGCGGTCGACCGTATATTTTGAAAATTTAAGGACTAATGCTAGCGAGGAATCAAGCATAGAAGAAACTGAGGTAATGTTCATCACAGATTCATAATATACGAGTCTATTAAAAATTCAAGTCAGATAATTACTCCAGCTAACCTTAGCAAGTGCTTGAACAGCTGGAGCAATCAAACGGCAGGGACCGCACCACGTAGCGACGAACTCAACAAGGACAGGGCACGTCGACTTTAAAACGACGTCGGAGAATTGGCTCTCGTCAATCTCTCGCACCGCGCCACTGCCGCCACACTTTATTAGAAGCGGCGGCTTTCTCTGGTTTCGCAACTGAATCTTGCTGTGGTTGCTGAATGAAGAAAAACATGGAATATAAGAAGAAGAGGCATTGTAGGCGATATTGGCAGCGGCGGTGATTGCACGCGCCGGCGGGAGCGGCTTGGAAATTGGGGCGAATGCGATGGCCATGGTGGAGAGAGAGAGAATAGTTTTTGTGGGATGATGATGTGGCCTTCTGGAGTCCTTTGAGTGGCGCTAATTATTTTATATACCTTTATTAAACTGTTCGTTTTTATCCTTGTTCTAAAAGGGAAGCTATCCTCGGAGCTTCACATCCCAGCCCCATGAGAATGTGAGATGATAAATTACGATGATTCAGTTGTTAAAAAATTAGGAGGACTTTTATCTTGTTCGTTTTATCCTGCCTCGTAACATCTGTGATCTATCTCTGATGTAATATTTTAATAAAATTTATGATGAGAATTATAATTATAATAATACAATAATTTCTAATTAATACTATTATCATAAATTAAAATTTTAAAATTTATATACCTTAATTATAAAATAATCAATTTTATAACTACTTATTAAAATCTCTACGTGAAAAGGGAATCATTGTTTTCAATTTGATTTTAAATCTCCAAACTCTATTTAAGTAAATCTAAAATAATCATCAATAATTATAAGTGTATATTTTCTACCATTATAGCTTATTGGAGTTACTTGTTCAAAGAGGTCCATGTGCAGTAGCTATAGCACACTAGTACTCGATCAGTGGAGTGGGTAGTTTTGCTCTTGAATGACGTCTTAGTCTGTTTACCCCTCTGGCATGCTTCGCGCAGTTGGTCCATATGGAATCCTGTATTTGGCAAACCTTCGACCGACGAATGTTTTGCTAACTTGTTGATGATTTTGAAGTTCGTGTGATTCGGTCTTACGTACACAACCGTTGATTTATTAGGAGGTCTTTGACAATAGACATGTTTCAGATGACGATCATCTTATGATGCAACATATAAGTTATCATGCCTTATTCCTCTTAGTATGATCTCGCTTTGAGTGTTCTTAATTGTGAATTCATTTTTGAATCTTAACAATAAAATTGTTATCACAGAGTTGACTAATAGATAGAAGATTATGCTTCAAACCAAGAACATAATTAACATTATAAATTTTAGATTACCGATCTAAAGAATATCATGGTCTTTGGTGTATCTAATGGATTATTACCAAACGCGACTTTTGTGCCTTCTTTCTTCACGTACTCAGAAATACACTCCTTACAACCAAGAATGTGTCTTGAACATCCGTTGTCCAAGTATCATATATGTTTTTAGGTTGGAATGTTTTTCTTCTTCTTCTCACGATTAGCAAGACCTATAAAAATCATATTTTATGTACCCATTAGGAGTTGAGTCTTTGCACATTAGTTGTTCCTTTAGGAATCTAGATATGCCTAATAATTCTGACAGTGTTTTCAGGCTTGATTTATTTTCCTTGGAAGTTTACATAAATTGTCCTCAACTTCTAAGACTGAGCCTTAGACTTCTGTGCTGGTCTGAAATGTGGGGTTGCTCTGTGCTTGTGCTGATACTATTCACGTATGTGTTTCTGTAGATGTGTAAATGAAGTTTTACTATGTTGAGGACGTCTGTGATAGACTGGGATGTATATTTTTGGTGCATAATTCCTGACAGGAGGTGCTTTCAACACATTCTTCCTCTGCTGAGGATTCTTGTGCTGATAGTGCCTCAAATGAGTAACCTAGGACTGTCTAATAGGATCAGCTAATCTAAATAATTTATACTTAGGGCCTTGGGTTTTCTCAATTTGTCATGTATCATTTTGTTTAGTTAAAGAAGCTTTCATATTCTTAGTAGACTTAACAAACGTAGTTTTAGTGTCACTAGTGGATGCACCATTCATAGCTTAACTTTGTTCGTAATCAGCGGACATCTCTAAATTTATTGGATAGTGTCGAGTTTCTTCGAGACTCCGTTCAGAATGTTGATCTTTTCTTGCAGTGAAGCTTTACTCTGCTGAAGTGTACTGAACTTCAGACTAACTTCAGTGAGTTCAGTCTTAAGTTGTACGATCTCTCTTTCCTATTGGGATTGTTCAACTTTTACTTTTAGCTAGGGATGTCAATCGGGCCAGCCCGCTCGGGTTCGGGCCAACCCACTCGGGTTATCGGGTTATTCGGTTCGGGCTATTCGGGTTGACATTTTTTTCGGGTTATAAATGTTCAACCCTAACCCTAAACTCTCGGGTTTCGGGCTAACCCATCGGGTCAATCGGGCCAGAAAGTTGAAGGAAAAAAAAACTATATATATATATATATTATTGATAATAATAATAATAATATTTATAACAAATATTTTATATTAAGCGTTGGAGTAAAAAACAAATAAGTGAAAAATAAATATAATACATTCCACAAGTTCTTTTTTTTTAATCTTATTATACTAACTATGAAGAGCAAACAATGAAAATTAAAAATAGTGCTCATAACTAAATTCTTTTTTTCTAATATGCTTTAATATTCGCATTGCATGTAACTAAATGATCTATAAATAATATAATACAATTATAGCGGAGTTAAAACTTATATCTAGAAAAAATTTAATAAGTTAATTCAATATAATACTATTTAAATTATATTACAATATCAAAAATAAAAATAATGCTCACAACTAAATTATTTTTTAATATATCTGAATATTCATATTCCATAATAGCTAATTCAATATTTAATAAATATTTTATAAGTTAATTCACTATAATACCAATTAAAATTTATAATTTAAAAAAAAAATCACTATAAGTAACTAAATAAACAATCAATCTATAATAGCTACAAAAGTTAAGATAATTAAACATGAAAAGTAAATTTTTGAAATCAAGAATTTTGAATTTCTAACTATTAGATAAAGGAAAAAAAAATGAGTTGAGTTTTTTTTTTTGCCGGCCCGATGGGTTGACCCGCGACCCGATCGGGCCAGCTCGATTAACCCGTCAACCCGATTGGGCTGGCCCAAATAGCCCGATTTTAAATTCGGGTTATGATTTTATAGCCCAACCCATTAATTTTATCGGGTTATTCGGGCCAGCCCGTGGGTTTCGACCCGTATTGACATCCCTACTTTTAGCACCATGTTGGCTTGATCAATATGTTCTTCTTCGACTTCTTCACCAACAAAGTGAGCTTTAGTAGAGCAATCGATCGATGATTTTTTGACAAGTCGAAAATTTCCATCGACTTGTAGTTCTCATCATAGCCCTTTATAAATCTTCATGACTATTCGTAGTAGTCATTTCATAATCGCTTCATCTCATCTCACTGATCGAGGTATTCTTAATCGACATCCGCTTAGATAATCTGACGTATGGGAGAGATTTTTAGTAGACAAACGGGAAGTTACCTCAGGTTCGTCGAGGCCGTTGTTTATTCCCACCATGCGGTTGTCCATGTTGTCACCGATCTTTCTAACCATCGACAATCGACTTTCATCGTCAGTACTAAAAGAGTTGCTTGATGAACTTGAAGTGCTAGCATTCTCAGCAACCATGGCTTTGATGGCCTTGTGTCCATTCAACTTTTGTTGCACTTGGCTTTCAGTGCTTTTTCTTTCTTTATGGCACAGTTAAGGGTAGTCGTGTCTGAAGTGCCCTTTTTTTCCACAGTTGAAGCACTCGTCATATTTGTATTCAGGTCAGCTGGGCTTCTGGTCAGTCCGATCCTTGTTTATTCTTTCTCTACGGCTTCTATCATGGTTGATTATTCCTTTCGACGTGTTGTACCTCTTCAATTGGGCTTCCATTTTTGAATCTTTCGATTATCGCATGTCTCGAGTCAAGAAATCTTCATTGTTGCACTCACCTTTATCTTTGACTATCTTCTTGGTTTTCTTGCTCTTGTTAGCTTTAAGGGAAACGCCATTGCTCGTGCCGACTTGAGCTTCATTTTAGAAGTGTGGTCTTTGGAAGATTCTTCAGTACGCCTGATGTCGTACTCATCAGCTTTTAGTGCTGAGAATAGTTTTTCAGTTGACATCCCATTGAAGCCTTCTTTCTTCTAAAGTGCTACTGTGTAGACTTTCCAATCAGTAACTGGATAAGACTTTCAAGTTGATCTCACGTTGAGGGTGTTCGTCCTAGTGCAAGGCTGAAATCTCATTTATGATTGTCGTGAATCTGAGTTCCATGTCATTAATAGATTCTCCATTCTTCTGTTTGAAGTTATCAAATTTCTGACAAGCTATCGCCAACTTGTTTTCCTTGATATCTTATGAGCCTGCACAAAGGCTCTCTCCAACACATCCCACATCTCATTAGATATTTCGCATTTCATTAGTTTTTGAATGTGAGAGTTGGTAACTGTTTCATAGATGATGTTTCTAGCCAGGTTGTCAAGTTCATCCTATTTTCTTTTTTCTGATGTAAAATCAGCTATATTATTTGGTTTGTACTCGTAGGTCAGGTCTTTACCACCTTCGGTGCCAACCTTTGTAATTTTCTCTTTGATGATGATTCTTGACCTTCCATATGTGGCAGTGCTATGCAGTAAGATGGCCTTTGAGTCTGAACTTTCGGATCTCATAGTTGTCACCGTGAACGTGGGGAGTGACGTCGACTGCTGTAGTTAGTTTCATCACAACAAATATGCAAGAATATGCGAAAATATATCGACTTTTAGCTCTTGTTTAATTTGAACGACCACTAGGGGGAAGTTATTAGTTCTTGTAAATAATATGCTATAATACAAATTGATGGTCCCTTCAGAGTCGTACTAGTGTATGGGTGAGTGGGGGAAGAAGAATAGACTAGTTAAGGTACATAAAAACTTTTTCTTTTAAACAAGACTAGCCTTCTACTTATTAGTATATGTCTATTAACTGGAGTCAGTTTGGTACTGGCATCGGTATTGCTGATCAGTTCACGTATTGAGAGTCTTGTACTGAGTGTATCAGTTAGCAATCCTATCGATTGGGGCGGTGGTCAGTTAGATTAATAACTATTATACTTGCGAAATGTAGTGGTTATGTTTTGTCTTTACTGAAAACTGATATTTGTCTAAAACACTTAGTCAAATATTAATTAGTCATTTAATTTTCACCGATGATCAAACCGACATCGATAGAGGATTTTAAAGCAGTATGTTGTGTTGCATGTGCTGATAATATTTAGTTCAATAATATGTAATTTAAAGCGATACTGAAAGTAAATAACACTTAGTTTGTAACGTGGTTCAGAGAGATCAGTTCCTACGTGCACAGACTGATAATACAGTCAATCCACTACTTGGAATTGATTCTTGTTTACATGTAAAAGATAAAACCTAAGTACTGAAAGTTTACCTTATCAGTACCCCGACTAACTTGTCGTTCTTCCTACGCTTGCTGGTGCTAGGAAACCTCTGAATGCTTACGGGTGCAGTCGATCTAACCTCTTGCTTACGGGTATAAGATAACAAAACTTTCAGCAACTAACACTTTGTTTCTTACTTGTCCAACTTCTGCTTAAACTTTTGAGGGTTTTGGGTAGATGATTTTTCCAACTTAATTTTTAATTGTCACAGGTCGACAAATCAAGGTTTTCTAGATGTAAGATTTTACAAGATAAAAGCCTATAAATATAAGAAAGTGTATGCTGAAATCCTAAGCTGATAAATATATTTAAGCTTTGAGGATTTACTGATAACACTTTGGTACTCTATTCTTCGAAATCGCTGGATGATTGTTTTTTAAATATGAGCTCAAGGTGCTTTTTAATATTTGAATGCGCAGCGTTTCGGTAACTTCAAAGGTTGGATTCTGCGAGTATTTATACAAGGGACGATGAATAATGCCGTTAGAGAAAACACCAATCATATACATTACATTTGTCGTTTGAAATATGCTTGTTCGAATCATCGTACTTCGGTTTCCCTTTCTGCAAAATGTACATCCGAGCTCTGCAACTCAGAAAATTAGCTCTGACTTGTCTAGATTCTCAGCAGATTGCTCTAATACGTTGAAAGTCAAATACTCAAGGTTTAAATATCTTCGTATTTTTTCATTTGAGTTGACTCTGTGTTTCTTCAGTTCATTGACTTCAGATTCCACCAATTTGATCATCTCCGTGTTTTGTCAGTGGACTCCGTTTCTTATGAGTTTGGTGACTCGAATCTTGATTGACACTTGACAATGTAGTTATCGGCAACTCGACTTCTCGGTTGTTGATATGACGATCATTCTCTAGCTTCTTTGTCTTCGACGGTCTTGAGTCTTCGCTTTTAAAGTTCAAGAGTACTGCATCGATACTTTTATCAGCACGACTAGCTTTAGTACTGCTCTTGAACTCCATCAGTATTGGGTCTGTTCAAACTAATAGTTCTTCTACTGAAACATGTAAACAAAAAGCTAACTTCCTAACAAGTGATCAACACTATGTGACATCAACAACACAATCATCAGAAAGATTTTGGGATTTAATCAAACTACCTTAAAATAGAATTTTCCCAACAGTTTTTGTCATCACACTCATTCTCCAACACAAAACACTCCAAGTTACCAAAGTTAAAGAAAAAAGATCTAGAAAATTGATAATATTGTTCGGAAGGTGAGGGCTTTCGAATTGAAGGAAAAAAATTGAAAATAAAGAGAGGAGATTCGAGTTTGTGGATGGTTTGAATTGTAATACTGTTGGAGAGGTGTGGGAGAATAAACATGAAGCTTTCAATTGTGTAGTACCGTTTCGTTACGAACAAAAAAGTGGGGCGCAACCCTAGTTGTACACTCCCTTCGTTCTACGAACCCTTGTTGATTCGAACTCGTTCGCGAAGAAACCGGACTTTTGACGGACCACCCTTTTTATGCGCCGCTTTACCACGAAGGAAAATGAGCTTTGCTCTTCCGGGTGCCTTCTCTTATTTCATTATTCGTTTTCTTTGGCCCCGGTCTTGGACGATAGCGATGGAGTCTTGTCTGCGGCGGGTTAAGGAAAGACTCGAGGATCGAGTGACCCGCAAGGTCGACCATTTGGACGGACAAGTGTAGACTATGGCGGAAAGGAAAGGCGGAGAATCGGGAATCGTTGGCTTAGGCGTGAGGCATACTTCTCAACGTTAAGCTTTAATGCGAACAAGGCAATTGCTTTTTTTTTTTTTAATTTGAAGAGCGGTGTCTTACTTATTCGGGGATGAAAGAAAAGAAAATAAAGGGATCATGGGGCTTTATGATCGGAGAAATCTCGAGGATGAGAATGGCAATCACTGATGCTCGCTTCAAGCGTATGGAAGAATGGGCCATCGCCTCTCAATCAATTCACTTAATAAAAGTGGAGCCGCGAGGAATGGGCAAGCATCATTGCGCCCAGATTGCGGTGGAGGAAAAATCAAGCCGCTTTACATTCCAAAATAAGAATTCAACAACCCCTTAATCAAAATAAAAGAACTATTCATACGTTGTTGAATAGAAATAAGGGATTCCAATCGTTGATAATTTTGTCATCATCCAATACTTTTTCGGGAAAACCGGTTTCGGGTATCTAGGCGGCTACTGTTTAAGACCGTAGATGGCTTTTCAAGTTTGCAAACGGATGGAAAGTTTTGTCAAGAAAGCGGGCGGTTGGGCCATATATAGACTTCCTTGTCAAGATGACCATTGTAAAGGCATTAATCACATCCAGTTGCCGAAGAGTCCATTCTTCGAAGGTAGGTGCGTGCTTGCTTACAATATGTTGCTTGGAACGCGCAACAATCCGCAGACCCTGATCCTTCTCTCTCATGTCCTAAGATGAGTTACGACTACAAAGTTGATTATTAGTAAAAAAGAATCTCTCTATTTTTCTTTTCTTTTCATTTTTTTTTTCAGATTTGTGAAAATTTTTCTTTGAATTTTGGTTATCTTTTCTTGAAAATTAAATTGACAAAGATATTTATTATATTTTATGTTAAATGAATATATTTTATATACTTTTATCAATTTAAATATATGCAATGTATACCTTATCAATTTGACCTTATAATTTGAGTATTATAATTGGGGTGGTCTCTTGTGCGCACCGCACGCACAATGAGACCCCTAATTAATTTTTTAATTAATTAATTAATAATTATTAAATTAATTAATTCAAAAACCTTAATTATAAATTACTAAATCATAATCATGAATTAATAAATAATAATTATGAATTAATAAACCATAATTGTGAATTAATAAATTTTAATTTTGAATTAATAAAACCTAATTGTGAATTAATAAATTCTAATTATGAATTATTAAATCTTAATTTTGAATAAATAAACCCTAATTATGAATTAATAAATTCTAATTTTGAATAATGAATCCTAATTTTAAATTAATAAATCTTAATTGTGAATTAATAAATCTTAATTTTGAATAATAAATCATAATTATAAATTAATAAATCTTAATTATAAATTAATAAAATTTAATTATCCTTATTTATCATAATTAATATATAATTATTTTAATAAAAATTAAGGATGGATTCACGGTGAGAACAGGTTCACCTATATTTTTGTCATTATAATTTCTTTCAAAACTAAATTTATGTAGTAACTCTCTAACTGGAAATTTGCAATCAGGCCATCGTCCCCAAAACCCCGGACTGCAACTGCAAGAGGGCTTATCTCTTTCTCCAAAAAAATTCACACTTCATTTCAAATGCGGTGATGAATTCAGCTACTCTCATTCCTCCCCTCCAAAACGTCCCTTTCTTCAATTTCCCACTACACCGCTGCGCCAAGCCCTCACCCAAAACCACGCGTTTTCCCAGAAATTCTTCCTTTTATCTCAAATCCCTATCACCACTACACCCACTCCGAGTTCCGGCGTCCACCTCGGCGCTTCGAGTTGTTAGATGCTCCGCCGCCGATGACAAGGTCGATAATAGCTGGCCCAGAACCCAACTCAGCAGTTTGAAACATTGCAACGACGGAAACAATGCGCTTG
The DNA here is from genome assembly GCA_036937905.1 of Salvia rosmarinus. Lineage (NCBI taxonomy): Eukaryota > Viridiplantae > Streptophyta > Magnoliopsida > Lamiales > Lamiaceae > Salvia > Salvia rosmarinus. The sequence goes on from CM072814.1 coordinate 13,102,727, forward strand.
ATGTTGCCAAGCCAATCGCTTGTGCATTGTTCTATGTATTTGTCGGGATTTTCTGCCCGTTTCTTGGGTTCAGGAAACCTGCATTGGCGGCTGTTGCTGCTGCCCCCTTCTGCTGCAGTTGTGAGGAGGATGATGAGGAAAAGGGTCATAAATACTGCAATTTACTCGGAGGTTATTGGTGTCCGTATCCCAGCTTCTGAAGATAATTGAGGAAGCGAGGAATGCGGGAAAGGAGGATTTTGCCGCGAGCATCGAGGAGGGCTTGAAGGAGGTGAAAAGGACGAAGGCGGCATTGCAAGAAAAATCATGGATGGACTTTACTCGGAGCTGAGGGTTTTGAAAGGGGAAAGGAGGCGCTAATGGACCGGTCTGAAGTGATTGTGGGCAAGTTGTTCAAGTCGAGGAGGGAGGAACAGAGCTTGATGAGGAAAGCAAAGGTGGAGGTGACAAGCTTCAGAGATTGAGGGAGGAAAAGAGGTTGGGAGAAAGAGTATAATGACATATGGGAGAGGATATGGGAGATTGAGGATCTGATCGAGAGGAAAGAAGCTATAGCCCTAAGCATTGGTGTGAGGGAGCTTTTGTCGATTGAGAGAGTGTGAGGCTTTGGTCAAGAACTTCTTGAGTGAACTGAGGAGATATGGTAGTCAGAGGTAAAGAATGTGTCTTATAATCTGTTCTGTGAAAGATTTAAAGTGTTATATGCCTTTTTGATGAAATTTTTGTTGATGAATGGCTTAACGAGTGACAAGAAATAAAGTTTACTTTCTATTTCCCATTTTGATTGTCTGGCTTCAACTATCATTTAGAGCAAGTATCTACTTTGTGTTATGTCAAATCATTTCCACTTGAATTAATTGTGATGAGTTATCTTTATACTCCTGATGTTGATGATTTAAAGTTTAAGTTAATTTGCTTTGAGAATTGTGGATACATATTATTTTGATTCATTTGCTCTTCTGAGTTCAATTAATCCGTTTTTTGTCTTCAGATCATGAATTTGGATGCCCTCTTAATGTCTATTTATGTAGAAAGAAGCTCGTTTGCTGCATCATTTCCAAATTGAAATCTGGAAACATATTGTTTATTGTCTTCAAATAAGTCCCACCACTTGAATACTCATGTCTGGAACATCAAAGTTCTTGAAGCACAACTATGTTTCGAATATTTTTTGTCTCCTGAAAATTTCACTGAGCCAGCTTTAATTCCAAACTGATTGCATATTATTGTACTTTCCAACTTTTATCTTAAAACTGGAGATATCTTTGTAACTAAAATATTGGAACATATGCTAATACAATTGTTACCAGAAGCTTCAAACCATCTTGTTGACATGATGAGCTATTCTTTGTGCTTACTGCATCTGGAGTTGCCTAGAAAATATTTCAATTATCATGTAGTCTTTTGCTTTCAGCCTACTATGAACAATTTTCTTTATTCCTATAGTTGAACCTGTTTGTCATGACTTTGAACTTGCTGGTATAGTTCATTCATTTCTTGAAAATTGCTATTTGTGAATCTCAATTTCAAGGTACCCGTTTCTGATGTAGGTTCCAAAATTCGTCAGGCGTACAAAGTGTAATAATCTGATACTACCTTGATTCTTAATCTGCATCTGGTCTTATTAACTTACAGTGCCTCAAACCCCTGCTACCAAGCTCTCAAAGAGTGAGCTTCAGAAAGAACTGCAGCAAGCAAATAGAAAGTTTCAGGAGCAAATAATTTTACCCAGTGTCCTGCTTAGTGAGGATGTTGAGTTTCTTTCCAATCAAGACTTGAATGCTTTTGCTCATCGGATACAACAAGTTCTCAGGGATTCAAAGGAGATGCAAAAAAACGTGGAGGCTAACATCAGGAAGGCTATGAAGAAACACGGTGAGGAAAGACGCTTTGTAGTGATCACACCACCAGATGAGGTTGTAAAGGGTTATCCAGATATCGAGCTAAAGTGGATGTTTGGAAAGAAGGAGGTGGTAATCCCAAAAGCTGTGAACCACCAATTACTTCATGGTTGGAAGAAATGGCGAGAGGATGCTAAGATGGACCTTAAGAAAAGTTTTCTGGAAGATCCTGAACTAGGTAAAAAGTATGTGGCTGAAAGACAGGTATGCTTGAATTTCACTTGTGCTAGTTGAATTTCTCTTACGTTTTGTTCAAATAGTGCTGTAAAATCATCTTTTGTTTGATAAGATATCCTTTCTAGCAGCTACTATCTATCTTTTCTGCAATTATTTTTTTCCTTTTCTATTTTCATTTGAAGGACCATGTGACGATTCTCTTGACATATCACTTCTTCACCAGTTGATGGCCTGAATGACGATATGCTTCTGTACTTTTACAATTTTTCTTGATGGACCTTTATATTGTTATGGTCAAACACTCTGGAGTTTTATAACTTGCTCCAATGTTGTATATTTTGTGAATACTCTCTCATGTCATATGCCGTTATGCCTAGTGCACCAACTATGATGAAACAAACTGCTTTACTTGGATATGTTCCTACTTTTTGCTCATTCAACTTATATTCTATCCTTGAGCACCCTTTCCTTCCTGGGAGGCTTCAGCTCTAATCCCTTTGTTCATTTTGATACTGTTAGGTGGACGATGCTATGTCAAGACCAAGACTTCTATTTCTTTAGGATTTTTTTTTTTTTTCTTCTTCTTCTTTGTAATACTAAACCATGGCACATTTGAGTCCTTAGGATCATAAAGAAGCATCATCTATTCTTGTCTTACCTTTATCATCCACCCATTGTTCTGCTTCCAATCTGTAATAGGAGTTTGAATGTCAGAGATCACTTAAATTTATTTTATTCAAAACAAATTGGTAAAGTGAATAGATGCGTTTTGAAAGGATGGAAATCTTGACCTTGTTTTGTCCTGAGTCCTTTTCTTGGTTATGACATGTCATCCCTTCGGACGCTTTGGATTTATGCCAAAATTTTCAGTGATTTCTTCATAACAAACCATGAGGCGAGTGCATGAATAGTGATGAGTAATTATGTATTTAGACTAAATGATGGTTAATGGGAGGTCTCAATTCTCATTAGTTGTTGTTACTCTTCTATACTATCTGCTGTAACAAGTAGATCATGACGACCCAAACGTAGCTGTTCTTCAGTCTGGTGAATTACAGGAATATAGCTGTATAGGTGGTTGGAAGGGTTTTCTTTTGTTTCTGGCATTCTTCCATGAATTGGTTCTTACTGAGAATGGAGAAGTAATTAGAGTTTAGAGATTGTCTTTAATCATCTCTTAGGTTCCCATCCCATGATCTGATAGTTTCTGTAGCATTAATTGTTGTAGTGCCACCTTTTATTTGATCTAAATGATAGGGAAAAATCATTTCTATTTGTAGAGTTTGGAGCCAAGAGAAATCTGGAGGAGCCTAACAATTCTATTCCTCTCGGCTATTCAGCTCTTCTTTGTGCTCAAATTCAGCTCTTTTGCATTTTTTTAAATGTGCAGATTCTTTTACTTTTCGTTATATCTGACTTGAGAATATATGCTATAGGAACGTATTCTTCTGGACCGGGATAGAGTAGCATCAAGGACATGGTACAATGAACAAAAGAATAGGTGGGAATTGGATCCAATAGCCATTCCCTATGCTGTCTCCAAGAAGCTTGTGGAGAATGCTAGAATAAGGCACGATTGGGCAGCCATGTACGTCACACTTAAGGGGAATGACCAGGAATATTATGTGGATGCCAAAGTAAGATACTTTACTGTTCTCTTCTTTTCGACAAATCAAAACTCTTTCAAATCGTTTTTGCCTGAGTCACACTATTCTATGGTTTTGTCACAGGAATTTGACATGCTGTTTGAAGATTTTGGGGGGTTTGATGCATTATATTTGAGAATGTTATCAGCTGGCATCCCAACTGCAGTTCAGCTAATGTGGATTCCCCTCTCAGAGTTGGATATCAGCCAACAGTTTCTCCTGATGGTAACACTGTGTCGTCAGTGCTTTACTGGATTATGGAGGTCTAGTATTGCATCACGTGCAAAAGATTGGACCTTTGTAAAAATAAGGGATATTAATGATGACATAATGATGATGATTGTGTTCCCGGTTCTGGAGTTTGTTATCCCCTATGAGGTAGTTGAATTTTTCAGTGTGATAATTTAAGCTCTGAATCTAACCATTTTGGTCCTCTTTAATTCTCTTATGACCAAGTGTGTGCCTATTTTTCGGTTTATTATGATATCTTGATGCATTACCCACTACTCTTTGTTTGTTGATACAGGTGAGGATGCGTTTGGGTATGGCTTGGCCAGAGTATTCTGATGTATCTGTCAGCTCCACTTGGTATTTGACGTGGCAGTCTGAAGCTGAAGCGAATTTCAAATCAAGAAAAACAGATGAATTTCTATGGTATTTTTGGTTTTTGGTTAGAACTGCCGTATATGGGTATGTGGTCTTTCATGTGCTCTGCTTCTTGAAGAGGAATGTTCCAAGATTACTTGGTTTTGGGCCTATAAGGAAAGATCCCAACTTCAGGAAGTTGAGGAGAGTGGTAAATTTCTTCTTCGCCAGCTATCGTTTGTATTGACTTTGTTTGACTTGAAAATAATTTAAATGTTCTATAGTCTAGGAATAAGCAACAAACTAAGATCATTATTCATTTTTGGTATTTCATTCTCATTCTCCCTTGTTATGTTCTATTCTGATATTAATTCCATGCAGTGTGTCTACGAATACTCTTAGTTGTCAAATCTTGTTCTATGTTATCCCTACTTGGGGATGAGAAAATTTCTTGTATTGTTGCATTCGTCATATTCAACCACAATGTGGGTAAACTATGAAATGAGTTCAAATCTACTTAGTATCACATAAGGTGGTATCAGTACTGATGGCTAGAATTTTCTAAATAAATTGTAATTACAAGGATATCATAGATAAAACCGAGGATTATATTCCGCTTGTGCAATCGCACTTGGCTGAGTCTAGCATATTTGAGTAAACCATACTTCTTCGGTTTGAAAATTAAACCAATTTGATCAACATTCACCTCAGGATGGATAGCTTATGTAGGGCATGCATTTCAAATTTTTCCTGATTGAACTATGGCAGGCCCATTATGATGATGGTCAGAGATGTCATTGTTGGACATTCAGGATAGGTTCATTTATAACACCACTAACATCCACATTTTTCTCGTCTAATAAGATGTAAACTTGATCTAAGCTCTTGCTGGATGAGAACACAAGAGATGATTGTGTGCGAAAAGACCAAACTGCATGAGCTTGATTGTTTTTGGCATGATAAACTAGATCTGGTTGATGAGTGTGAATACAAAATTGACTCATTTATGGTTTGCAGCCTAGCACTGAATTCAAAGATCATATGTATGAAACTCTGCCTGCCCTTAGTTGCAGGGCATTCCTAGTTGTTACCTTCATGTTTGCTTTCTATTTATTTTCCTTCATCATCTTCATGGCACTTCATATTTCTTTGCAAAGTTAGTTTGCTTATATCACAAGGATGAATTTGGAGCTCTTTCCTGTGGACTATCAAGATCTTCCATTCTGAAAATTGAGCTATATGAGTAGATATCATTGGGAAAGGCAAGAAAGCATCTGCTTGTTAGATAGATGGTGCTTTGTCTAAGGAAAACAACAATATTTGTTTCTTTATTATTTTTCAGTCAGTAATCTAATAATGTAAATTTATTTACTTTTTAGGATATTGAAGTGTCATTGATTGTGTGTTTATTAGCTTTTATACTTTTCTGCAGAAAGGTTATTTTAGATATAGGATCAGGAAGATAAAGAGTAAGAGAAGGGCGGGCGTTGATCCAATCAGCACAGCTTTTGATCATATGAAGGTTTCATTGTATGCTCATTTATCTCATTATTTCTGACTCATATCTATTTCTAAACCTGTTTCCTTAATTCTAATTTTAGAGAATAAAAAGTCCTCCAATACGACTGAAGGATTTTGCAAGTGTTGAATCCATGAAAGAAGAAATTAATGAAGTTGTGGCATTTCTACAAAATCCTAATGCATTCCAAGAAATGGGAGCTCGTGCACCGCGGGTATGCCATTTTATCATAAATGAACCAGTTGGTGGGTTCTCTTATTCATGTGGAGTAACACGTGACTGACGTATCTATTTCTGGTGCCTTGCATTTTCATGATGACCAAAACATTTCCCGATTTCACTTGCGAAAATAGCTAACTGAGTTGTAAAGTAAGGCATCTTTTTAGGTGGGATACTTGATGCAGCCTCGAACTCGCTTTTGCAGTAGTTGGTAGATATCCTCAAACTAACATTATGCACTCATTATCTTCGCAATTTTGGTACTCTCCCAGTTTCAATTGTCATCATTGTTTAGTAACCATGTCCTTAGTTGATACGTGCTCCTAATTCCTTGAAGTAGCATCCTGTTGTTTATTGAGTATATATCATGATGTTCTCGATGCTAATGTTTAGTGAGACTTTTAATTTGAAATAACATATGAGATGCATCTGAGTTTCATACTTATGCGTCACAGGGTGTACTTATCGTTGGTGAGAGGAACTGGTAAAACATCCCTTGCACTGGCTATAGCATGAAGCCAAGGTTCCTGTAGTTGAAGTAAAGCCCAACAGCTGGAAGCTGGTCTTTGGGTGGGCCAAAGTGCATCAAATGTTAGAGAATTGTTTCAAACCGCACGTGATCTGGTTGGTTATTCATTCCTATCATTTCACTCTATTTTGTGTTGTCTAAGTGTTCATTACAGCAAGGATTATTATGAAACTTGCACTGTCGTGGGCCTCGGCGTTCCAGAGGTTCATAAGACACTGCATTGGTTATTGTTATTGCATGACATTTTGATATATATTTTTCTTTGACGGGAAACAAAGTTATGCCTAGAAGAACAAGACCAGGAAAAATAGAGAAGGCTGTCCACAAATGATGGTCGCTCGACCCAAGCATGAGTGCTTGGATACTCCCAGCAATACAATGTGCCTCAAGGTTGGTCTTGCGACAAACTAACATGAGATAAAATTTTAGGATTCTCCACAAGAAAACTTGCAAAGCAACATAATACTACCATGATCTGTTGAAGATGAGTGGCAATAAAAACATCAGTCCATCCCAAACTTTTAATCCAAGACAGAGCCTCACGCAATCGAATGCTTTGCCTTCATCCACATGAAGCGGCAAATTCTAGCAATTAAAACTTCCTTTGATCGTCCCTGAGAATAATGCCCAGAACAATATTTAGAAAATCTGAAAGGAACCTGCTAGGTCCGCCTCCTGAAAGAACACTCTTTAAACCAAGGATACTCCAACATTCAGCCGGAAACTGACCAAAAGAAATAAGATGTAACGTAATGTCTCGAATCTTTATAACAATGCCACAAGAACCGTCAACTTGGACAATTCTACAAAGGAGGTTATCCTTCGAAAGGAGACATCCACAGCCAATCCTCCATAACCTTGGGAGGTATATGGAACCAATCAACAGCAACAACATGAGACGTTTCAACTCTCAAGAGTGATTGAGCACTCAAATGATAAGCAGATTTAACTGAATAAACCCTATTCAATGAAAGTGAAATCAAACGATCAGAGGAAGCCTGTGGTCAAAGGGGTAAAGAAAGAATGTTGGCGTATCCTCCCAGCTAAAGTACTTAGTTAGAAATTCAAAATTCCATTGCGAGTACCTGGAATGAACAGGTCACGCACTCCATACCCTGTAACAGTGGATTAAACGGAGTCTTGAGGAAGAAATCTTGATCTGAATGAATCCACCGATATAACTAATATCAACACTCTGTCCATCACCAATTTTCCAACACATGTCCTTTTGACTAAATCTTTAGAAGGCCAAATGCTGCGCCAAGTGAAGCTTTTGAAGATAATTCGTTCATTCTGAATAAATGAAGCCATTGTCCTAGGAAAGGCTCTTTCTTATTAACTGGAAAGAGACAGGTTCATCCTTAGGAAGGAAGGGTCTTTATTACTGTTTAATTTTGTCCTCCCTTATCATCGCTTCCTTTTTTTGTTATTCATATCACATTCTGTCTGTACTTACTGTGTTCTAGTCCTATTAACTATTTGAGTTTTTCCCCCTCCTTAAGCATGTGCTTAACCATTAATCTGCTACTGCATCTTTGTAAATGTAGGCTCCTGTCATTATATTTGTCGAAGATTTCGACCTCTTTGCTGGTGTCCGTGGCAAGTTCATTCACACCAAAAAGCAGGATCATGAGGCATTCATTAATCAACTTCTGGTGGAACTTGATGGGTAAACTTATCTTTTCCTATTACTTTCTGATTTGCATTATTAACTGTTACATACTCCTGTTGAATTATTATAAAGCCTTGAATAACTTAAATTAATCACTGAGTCTGCCATGGAGATTGATACTTGTTTTTGTAATATCTTTGAAACTCGAAAGAAGTTTGTTTTCTATATTTTACTTTAGAACATAATCTATCTTATCTTAACTTCCCCAGCTAGAACAAAATCTTTAAATTGCTTTTGCAGATAACAGTGAGTGAGTGCTGAACAATTCACTTTTACTTTTTTTCTTTTAGAAAAGAAGTTGTGTGATTACTATTAACATTATTTCACTTGCAGAATATGAAACTTCTTTTGGCCCATCCCATATGAATCTTTCGCTTGAAAAATTGTGAAGTTAATAATCTTGCAGAATAGTTTCCTGGGCTAGTTTCTTTGAGGCACGTTAGGTTTCAGGATATTTAAATCATGCTGAAGATTTGATCACATAAATATGTTATGCATTTGCTATATTCTCTTAGGTTTGAGAAACAAGATGGAGTTGTGCTGATGGCTACTACTCGAAATCTTAAACAAGTTGATGAGGCTTTGCAGCGTCCTGGTAGAATGGATAGAATATTTCATCTTCAACGACCAACTCAAGCAGAAAGAGAGAGGATCCTACATATTGCTGCAAGAGAAACGATGGATGAGGATCTCATTGACTTTGTTGATTGGAGAAAGGTAATGAAGTTACAATATTTGCCCCTTTTAGTTTATCTTATATGTGCTTTAACTATGTACATATCTCATTATTGTTTTGTAACTTTGAATCCACACTGTGGTGGAGTGCTTGCCATCTACTGGCTTTTGGCTGTTTTGGTTGGTCTGCTGTCATACTCGAAACTCAAATAGCACCACTTTATTAGGAATTTAGGATAGATATTGTTCTTTGTGTGAACATATTGAACTAAGGTTTACTGAAAATGTGAGCTAAATGGGGAACAAATATGGTCCTTGCCAGGCTCTTTTTATTTTCTTTTTTGCCTCAGTTCATTTTTGAGATATTGAACTTTCTAGGAAAGTTCAAGTATTACCAAGCATGGCAATTGCTAAACTTATTGCTAATTACTGTGGCTTTTACAGAATCAAGTTCCAAATCACTCTTTTTGTTGGAGCCTACATGTGGATGGATTCTGAACTATCGGTTTATTATTCTCCTTTCGAACTATGTAATTGTTCTAGGAGCAAAATGATATTTTTCCTAGTTATACGTAATTTAACCAAAACTTAGTTTAAGTTTGAACTTGTCTTCAGTTGAATTCTTCTAAAGGCTATTAAACTGTAGATCTAAGCTAATCCGATTCACTTTATTATCAGAGATATATAAATGGTTTATATTGAATGTTGTTGTTTGCGTTCTGATACTGTAAGCTATGTTACTAATAGCTGTAAATGTTTTGTTTGTCTTGGAAAAATTGTGCTTGCGCACCGCTAAGAACAATAACATATTGCTGAGTGCATAACATTAAGCAATTGGTCCCAATATTATTCAGTTTTTAAAATGCCAACTTATTCCAACTAGCAGAGAATAATCATCTAGTGATATGATATCTAAACCTGCAGGTTGCTGAAAAGACAGCTCTTCTTCGTCCTATAGAATTGAAACTTGTCCCACTGTCTCTGGAAGGTAGTGCCTTCAGAAGAAAGTTTCTGGACACAGATGAACTTATGAGCTACTGCAGTTGGTTTGCTGTAAGAATTATTGCCTTCATCATTACTGTCCACTTTCAGTTTGCAAATTTGTAATGATTGGTCTGCTGTCCATGATTTTATGTGAACATTGAACCTGGATCCTTAAGTCTCTTCTACTTCTTATTCTTGGTGGTGCTCTTTCTGTGAACAACAAAAATTTATAGATAGATCTAGAGCATGTGTCAGATACTCAAAGACATTAATCTACTTGTGTCTGTTGTGTGACAACTGAAAATCAGACCTATATTACTTTATTTTTGGGGAACTGTCATATAGATTTATACTTGTCAGTTGCAAAATTCTATTTATATCAGCACTTTCTTTTGAAGTTTCAATCATCGGTCCTTTGATGCTATAATGATAATATGGAACTGCATTCCTCGATAAACTCATGATTCTTGAAATATCCTTGAACAGTAAGTTGTCCATGTTGTTACCATTGCCTCACCGTATAGTATACTTTACCTATTTTTGTGTCGGATGCTGTCAAGATATTGTGGATAAGTTGTTTCCTTGTTGCAGTGCTCTTTGATATTCTCTTTGTAAATCCATAATCTATTTGCTTAGCATAGAAAACTATTGCCATGATATATCTTCCAGAGTCTTAAAACTACTTTCCCGTGTTCTTTAATGTTTTGCATTTGAACAAACAATATATGCTGGTTGTATATTCAATGGCTTATCGGGTTACCATTGCTTGAACATAACAAATTAGATGATACCAACAATATTTATTTGCAGATATCTTTTTCTTTCTTTGGAATAAAAAATTCTGTTTAGGCTTGCTAAAAAACAATCATAACTCTTTGAGCTTGGGATTTCTACAAAATCTTTTACAGTAGGCATAAAGGCTTATCAATTTACACATTTATTAACATGTATTTCCATGATGCAGACTTTCAGTCCCTTGGTCCCTAGATGGGTGGGGAAAACCAAAATTGTGAAGAGAATAAGCAAGATGATGGTGAATCATCTTGGTCTGACATTGACAAAAGAGGATTTGCAGGATGTTGTTGACCTAATGGAACCATATGGTCAAATAAACAATGGAATAGAACTGCTAAGTCCACCTCTTGATGTAAGTTACTCTATTGCTAAGGGCTCCCTATGCTTGCAAGAAGAGTAGTCTACACTGATCGTTAAATGCAAGCATATCCTGAGAGTTAATGCATCATCTATGTTATCTTTCCACTGTGCGACACATTTGAATAAGCTCATATAATAAAACTGCTGGTGTCCTTGAGATACTGTGTGGAGATGTAGTTATTCAGATGGAATAGTAGTGTACCCTGAAATGCTTGTAGATATATTTTGTGAATAATAATTTTGTTCATCTCAAGGTACAAGTACAAGATACATGTGAGTACTTTTGGACAGTCAACTATCCATTCTGTCTACAGAAATGCGTCACGCATCAACATTGAGTTAATAAAGAAAACCTAATCAACTAGGTTCATACTAATTCTAGAAAATAAATAATCCTTGTTGATTGTCAGATTGTTATAGAATGTGTGCGATTTCTTTGCCATTTGATACATTGAAATCCTTTGTTTAGTACTTTAGTTTCATTATTCAGTATATTCTAACATAAACAGCTCAACTAGTAGCTAAACATAAGAATCTCATTAGAGTGAATCAATTAGATTCTAGAAGGAATTGCCTCAAGTAAATCATTTTGAAGGATTTTCAAAATAGCTTTATTATATTCTTCATTCTTCACTCGGGATTTGATCAGAGAGTTAACTGGCTCTCCCTTAGTTCACAACAAAAGTTGTGCTAGTTGGTAACACTAATCACATAATCTAATTCTAAATCATCTCCCCTTTAGTGTTCTATAATGCTGTAACTTGAATCGAGGATTATTGCTGTAGATTTGCCATTTCCACAATTTTAGTAGCTTTCCTTTCACATTTTGGTATAGCATCGACCTGGTTCAACTAAATTGAGATTTGATTTTCTGTAGTGGACTAGGGAAACAAAATTTCCCCATGCAGTCTGGGCTGCTGGCCGTGGTCTCATGGCTCTTCTGTTACCAAATTTTGATGTTGTTGATAACCTTTGGCTTGAACCATCTTCTTGGGAGGTATGTTGTCTCTCTTGATAACAGGTATACTTCTATCATATTTTGCATGTATTATGAATAGAAGGTTATCATCCTCCTTGTTCTGAAGATACATTCTGTAAGTGCAGATTAGTTATTCACTTTTGTGGTGGTTGCATATTTTAGTTACAATTCTTAATATATATCTATTTCTTATTTCCATTTGAATCAAGTTCATTTTTAGTGATGACAATGGTGACTTTTAAAACAATCAATGTTCTTTGTGACTATTTAACCGATGTCAAAAACAAAATGATTTTGCAGTAATAAATGGAAACTTTGGCTTGTCTAACTGCAGGGAATTGGATGCACCAAGATTACCAAGGGTAGGAATGATGATTCCATGAATGGGAATGTTGAGACAAGGGCGTATCTTGAGAAGAAGCTTGTATTCTGCTTTGGCTCTTACGTTGCCTCACAGCTACTACTTCCATTTGGGGAAGAAAATATTCTTTCTGCTTCAGAGTTGAAGGATGCTCAGGAGGTTGTAGCTGTCTTTAATTTTTTGTTCTTCATTACTATTATATCGTCTTCTGACTTTAAATTGTCGTGGATGCAGATAGCTACTAGGATGGTTATTCAGTATGGGTGGGGTCCGGATGACAGTCCAACAATTTACCACCATGGAACTGCGGTATTAATCTTGTAATATATTTGAGATGTTTTTATTCATTTCAAAGGGCTCTACATAGAACTTTACCCAGAAATAGGAATGACATTGGTGATCTTTGTCACCTCATGTGGCTGACCCAGTTACCCTTACACTAGCTTGTTAAAGTTATACTATCTAATACCTAAAATTTCACAACTTGATCTTTTTTTGAAATAGAGCTGTTCCAGGTTCTCACTTACCGTGCTCTGCTTCTTGACAATTTTTCTCCGATAGTTTCTCCTTACTTCTCCCCCAGTTTACACTTAGAACTTGGTTTAGACATCTGTGAAAATCTTCTCAACCATTGGAGGTGTTATTGCTCTTCTTAGTTGTTTTAACTCAATGAGCAACATATCTACTGGAAAAATCTGTATATCCTTATTGATCCACCACATATTATGTATCTTTTTCGGTTCTCCTTTTTTGGATACTGTTTGGAGTGTATATATTCTAAATTTCTCGATATCTGCTTAATTTCATTATTGTTATGAATGGAAGTAATTCAGTTAATATCAAGAAAATTAATATATTTCAGTTGACAGTTGATAGCTATCTTCTAGAAATCATTACACTAAAGAGTAGCAATAGTTGGTTGATCTTCCATGGAAATACATGCTTTATAATATGGTTTTCCAACAAATGGGTTGGGATGTGGGTTCGAGGAAGAACTTGGCATTACAAAAAATAGAACCAAATATCTGAGCACAATATTATTCACTTGTAAGTGCTGCAGAGTTGTTACATAATTTCTTTTGTTTTGTATCTATATCATAATTTCACGTGGACGTATGTTTGTAAAGCCCTTCTTGACCACTTATGCTGCAAGCATATTAACTTTTGATTATTGCCACAGGCGACAGTTCTGAGTATGGGAGACAACTTCGAATATGAGATGGCTGCAAAAGTTGAAAAAGTAAGTTACTTGTGCATGATTGTCTAAGATTGTATGTGCTCTTAAAAAATCTAAACAGGAGCTAAACCTATTTCCCCTTCAGTCAAATTTTTCTTTATAGTATTTTATATTCAAAACGCTTCAATCCGTACCACCCTTCTTACCATCTCCGACTCCAGCCAGCCCTGGCGGCCTCCCTTCCCCGGCATTGCCACCTGCTGACCTATTTTGCCCTCTTCAAGGAATATAAAATGAAAATCCTACTTTCTTGGTTTTGTGGTTTTGGTGTTCCATAAATGACTGCAGCCAAAAGAGACTATACTTTCCGTTCATTGAATTTCCCTTGTGAAGAAATCTGGTTGTACTTACTTTTCTTGCATTTTAGAACTTGTGATCCAAACTGGTATAAATTGAAAATTCAAATAATGAAACACGGTGTCATGCAGGAGGTAGCAACTGCAATTTCATATTCTGTTTTAGTCAATTGTCTTATTTACATACATATCTTCTTCTACAATTTCTGTCTACCCAGAAATCCAGAGATTACATTTCTAAATCGACTAAATTGAATATCTGCAGATTTATGACTTGGCATATGATAAGGCGAAAGTTCTGCTTCAGAAAAATTATTTGGTGCTGGAGAAAATTGTTGAGGAACTGATTGAGAATGAAATTTTGACTGGAAAGGTATGTGTTCAATTTCCAAGGTGAAGGCCATATTCTTCAAGCAGCATTTGTGAAAACTGCTTGATGATTATAACTAGGCTTGTTTCTGGCATGTGTTTTATCCAGAAACTTTATTTTACTTTGAGGACTTCTCATATATGAGATCTATAGACCAGTTGAATGCTTTTATGAATGTCAGAGTGAGTTTTGTCAAACTTGATAAAAATTAAAAGTATTTGTATATGTGATGCTTTGATTAGTTATATTGTTGAAATTGAACAATGTTTGATTCTCAAAGTGAGTTATTTTACAACTAAACAAACTACCAAAATGTATGTGCATAATATGTTATGCTTAATTATATTTGATTGTATGACATGTTAGAATTTCCAATTGAGTTTTTTTTAACCGAACAAGTTCTGAAGTTTTTATGCACGATATTTGATCTTTTCATATTGATGCGCTGATATTGTTGATTCCTTTTTGTGAATTATTTATTAAAAATATCGTGAAGATCCCCTATATTGTTTTTGCTGCTGAAATACACCCATATTCGTAATTGTTTTGAAATCTTAATTTGTGGAGTATAATTATTCTTTTCCAATAAATTTACACAGAAATCTTTTTAGTTCTGCCCGTCCTTGAGAATGCATGACATCACTTATTCGTTTTTGAATAAAATATTGGAATTTTCTTGCTTTGACAGGATTTAGACAGAATTGTTGCAGAAAATGGTGGGATCAAAGAAATAGAGCCATTTTTCCTTTCGAGCGTCTGTTATGAAGAGGTATGGTATGAAGCCTATGAAAACTATTGGAATCAATTTCTTTATCTCGCTAAATAAATGATAGAAGCGAATATGTATTTTTATAGCTTAAAAGGGTGCTAACTAGCACCGAATAGCTAAAAGCATCCAATGCTTCTCAAAATTTCCTTTCATTTTTTTTTCCAATTCAGGAAACATGAACTAGATCTAGACACCTTGTTCTTGAACTTATCATTCAGTCTGCAAACCACAACAATAAAACCTGTTTTCTTGTTATCAGGCATCAGGAAGCTCGCTTGATGGAAATACACCGGCAATGACACTTTTAAGCGCGGCAAATTAGGAATGATTGGTTAATTTAGGACATAGTTGATTCCCTGCCTACTTGACAGCAGCTGCAAAAGCGGGGATGAAGTTATTAGAGGCCTTCGAAGGGAGACTATTCAGTTGAGAAGACGTTTTTGAATTTTTCCTTCTCAGCAGAGCTGATTTTCCAGAAATATTCCTTTTGCATTTCCTAACTGAGTTGGGAGTAACTTACAGAAACTATTATTGAAATTCGACAGAGTCGAGAGAAACTATTTTCGCATTTGTAGTTACAGCTGTTCTATATGTAGCCTTAGCTTTTCTACATTATAGCCAATCGAAAAGGATCTTCAAAGCAACCGAGATCAAATGTTTTAGGTAGCTTTTATGACGGATCCGTGACACATGTTGGCGTGTGAGGTGGATGCATGTCTGGATTTATCATTTTCATGATGGACTATATTTTGGATAAATTTGCTTGTGCTTGAGATTCACTCTAATTTAATTGGATCTAAGAATAATACGTTTCAAATCTTTTCATTTTCAAATTTCTTAAATCTAGCATGACCTTGGTGTTGCTTATGAGAACTACCATATATGCCCCATTACATACGGCTTATAAATGCCCCTTCAATTCGTATAACGTGTAGCATTAAAACCTCTTTTGGGTTCTTTATAAACATTGTGAATAACATGAATTCCATAATGGACAATTTGTTTTCAGTGTTTTAACCACACCTACTTGGACCTGTTAGCTTAATACGCCCAAACAATATTGTCTTTGATTTCCTTATCATTGTTAAGTTACGAACTTCAATATTGCAAATTCAAAAATAATGGTAATCGTGGATTTCGAATTCTCATATACTCAAATGAAACATTTTCTATCTCCCAGCTCGTTCACATTTCTTGGGAGTTAAATCATCTGAAGGGCAGAGAAGAGTTGCTTCCCATGAAAGGAAACTTTCAGCATTGCGAACAGAGATGGATGAAGACGAAAAAATCTGCAAGAACAAGAAGAAACAGTCTTACCTTCTACAAAAAAGAGAGATTTTGGGGTATGTACTCAAAAGCAACATGAAAAGCATAAGGCACTAGACAAGGAGCAAATCCATAAAGGAAAAGTGAACTAGTTCCCCTCATAGTACCAGTATACAAATGTGACATGACAATCTTAATCTAATAGCATTACATGTCAATGGAAACTTGGAAACAATCCACTCTCATCATCCAACCCCCCAAAACAATCGACTGAAATGAAAGTGGCCAAAGTTGGCATGTGATAGGGGATGTAATTGATCAGCAGGAAAGCATAATCACAATCGAAGTAGGTAAAGGAGAGACAAATACAACATACCATCCGTCAGGTGAGACATTCAAACAGCTTTCATTGAGTTGCAATCAATCTAAGTTGTCATCAGCATTATCGTTGGTCTTCGTCCGATATCGACGACCTGGTTTCCGTGAGCTGCCCGCACCTTCATGAACGGCTAGGCCTGGTTCGTCTTCCTCCATTGCAGAGATCTCACTTTCTTGGGTGTTCTCTGCTGTAATATGAACAGACCAGCGCTTGTTCTCCAGAATCTCTCTTGTTTTGAGCTCGCTGTCACTCTTTGCTATCGAGTCATTTTCAGGTTTCTTTTTTGGAGTGAACACTATTGACTTTGGCAACTCTGCAAGTGTCTCCTCCATCAATGTATCCCTGTTTCTTTTCCTCAAGTCATGGAAGAGGTCAGTGAATGCTTTTCGATTTGATTCTTCATCCATATCATCAGATGAATCGAATGTATAGCATGTGTAT
Organism: Salvia rosmarinus; assembly: GCA_036937905.1. Lineage (NCBI taxonomy): Eukaryota > Viridiplantae > Streptophyta > Magnoliopsida > Lamiales > Lamiaceae > Salvia > Salvia rosmarinus. The sequence goes on from CM072814.1 coordinate 13,119,887, forward strand.
TTTGAAGGGTTCCTAAGATAATCAGGAATCCCTGCGAATATTCAGATGGATCAGAAGCCTGTTCAGACACTGAATTATCACCCATCACATGAGGTTCTGATGCCAAATCACTGGCTGTCTGCTGATCCTCATGAGTATTACTTTCAGGGTCAACCATGAACCTAACACGTTTCTGCGGCTTGGTGTCCATCGAATTCTCTCTCTTTTCAGGATCGGCTTAGGGTTCTCAATATCTAGTTCTCCTTTGTAATATCTTCAACATCCAAGTTAGTGGCCATGGAGCTATCAGAAAGTTGTATAGCATCAAATTCTCCAGCACTCTCTGCATCTTCTCTCAGTCTCATTTTGCAGCCGAGTGATTAGCCGAGGTCTTTTCAGTAACCTGGAAAGAGCTGGGAAGCTCACCATATCCACTAACTTCTTCAATTTCATAGTCAGCACATTTCACGTTTCTCATATATATCCGGTCACCAGTATCTTTGGAGCCAACAGCCACTTTGTCAAATTCATCTTCCTCTTCCTGCAAATACCAGAAAAGGAATAAATAGGAAAACAAAACCTACAAGGAAGCAGAAAAATCAAAGGGCAAGATTAAATAATGAACTCTACAAATAGAGGGAAAACAGCAAATTACCAAGTTGTGATGACTGGTGATGAATGTGAAGCATCAAACACAGAGCAACTTATACATGCAGACTCAGGATATCACCGAGATTTATGAGAAGGGAAATTTATATCAGTGTGAAAGATATTATCACGTGCAAAAAATAGGTTGCTTGAACTTCAGAGTTTGTAGAAACAAGAAAAATACAAGTATATCAGCAAAGCATGCCCAATCACACATCTATGGGGCATAGCAAAGAATTAAGAAAATATAGACAAGCATTGATTCTTTTATTATTTCCAACAGCAAGGAATTTCAAATTAAATGAAAGAATCATGAAAATAACATCAGTTATTGGTTAAGTGGAAGAAAGCAGCGAGTTAACGATATTTCTTGTACTATTAAGCATCAAAATGGGATACCTAATCTCTCTTGGGATGTATGCCGACAATTCACCAAAATGAGCATCAACTCTTTCGGTAGCAATTAGGGTACCATAATATTTAAAACCCACAACATTAATTATATATGCAGTCAGAAGAGATAATCCTAGTTTTCTTCCCCAAGCAGCTCTGCAAAGGCCCCAAGGAACAGGGTAGCTTCAATGGACAGCATCCACCCAAAACAACATAACTGAAGGCAACACTGCAGTTTTCAATTTAATACCAGCCACACAGAGGCATCGTTCCCCATTTAGGTGATGTTATGCAAAATCTGATGCAAGCTCCAATTAAGCAAGTATGATTGCAAAGTTCAAATATCGATCTCACTTAGCAGCACACAACTTCGAAACTGTTCTATAGACCACTGAGCTCACATAGGCATGAATATAACACTATTACCTAGCTTATATGGTATATGTGACACACTAATGATGAATGGCCTAAAACACTGATGAAAATCAATATTAGGTAATGACACAATATTCTACACTGTTTATAATCATTTCCTGCTTCCAAGATTTTTGGTTTGCTCATCTGCTTGTTTGTGTGAGGATACTGAGGAGAAAGGGCTGTGCCCATCCATAAAGTTGGCACCTTCCCTTGTTGATTTGATTTCTCACACTAAAATGATGTTCAAGCTAAAATAAAAGTCAGAATGAACCATGAACCTTACGAGGCTTCTTATCACAGTTGTCATACTTAAGCAACAATTAATTTCTAAAACTGAAACAACTGCCCTGGCAAGAAGTTCTTGTAGTTGGAAATGAACGAACTTGCATCACGAACAGTTAATAGAACGATTCAACAGCCAGCCACAACTCATATAGATATATTGCAGTAAGCAGAGCTGCAGGCAGGCGGACATTGGAGGAAAGGAGACTAAATTTGCTTCCCTAATGCAGGACCAACATTGGTACCATTCTACATCCACAATAAGGATTTAATAACGAATTCCCATTTTTATTCAACAAATTTTCCGCTCATTAACTCACTCATAACCATTCAATATTATTAAAGGGACACTGCCTCTTCCGCCACTCAAACCATCAATCAACTTTTTTCCAATTAATCTTCTTCACCAAATTGCTATTTCAGTGATTTTCAGGATTTAGAAATAGCACAACACGAAATCATTCATAATAAGAGCGAGAAACACGAACATACAAATTGAGGATTATTCAAAATCAAATACCTCGTAATCAAGGGTGCAGTCGCGCCCAATATTGGACTGGACATCCAAATATTCTACAACGCTTGAATCACCGCCGACGCCGTTGTTGTTCCGACGTCGTTTAGCACCATCAATTTCCTCGCCTTCTTCTTCTTCGTCCTCCTCCAGCTCTTCCTCTTCATCTTCCTCTTCGATATTGCTCAACTCCTCAAGATCCGACTCTAGGTTATCCCGGACAACGGACGGTCTAGATTCGGCGCGGTCATCTTCTTCTTCAGGAGCATCCTTGCTGCGGTTCCATTCTCGGCGTTCGATTTCTTCATCGGTGAGGGACCATAGGTCGGGGCTGACGCCGACGGAAGACGGCTTGTCGGTGCCGAGAGTGCCGAACACCTTATCTACGCGAACCCTGAAACTGTCCTCCATATATATTCTGTCTACTAATCTCTCCACGCTTCGTGTATGATGTTTCAATTGTGTGTTTTTCACACACACTGCTGGTATATAAATGTATGTACAGACAATGGCGGTGCTTGTATTAGTACATAAAGGGCTCGTTTTGTTTTCCAAATAAAATTATTTAAAAATGTGATTCCAATTAAAATGATTCTAAGAAAAATGAAGAAAATGAATTATAATAGATTTTTATAGAATTTTTAGTATTTTAAATAATAATAATAATAATAATAATAATAATAATAAGAAGAAGAAGAAGAAGAAGAAGAAGAAAAAGAAGAAGAAGATATAACATAAAGTATGATTCAATTTATAACTCTAAAAATGAAATAAAATGAGGAATTATAAAGAATATCCTAAGAAAAAGAAAGATTTTCTAAAAAAAATGTTGAACAAAGAAAATAAGAAAAGAAGAAAGAAATAATAAAAAATGAGAAAAAAATTGGAATAAAAGAAAATTTGTAATATGCAGAAAATATGGAAAATATGGTCATTATGCAAATAATTGTTGAACTAAGAAAAAGATTAATAATCTTGATAAAGATAAAGATATGAAAGAAATTCTTTCAAAAAATATTATTAAATTCTGATGAAAGTTCAGATTCTAGAGAATATTCTTATTCTAGTTATATAAAGTCACATCAAGAAATTGTCTACAATATTGACTATCAGTGTATAAACTGTATTTTCTTTTATTTCATTTCCTTCCTGTTTAACAGTATTTAAATATGGTTTGGAAAATTCCTAAACTGTTGATAATAACTCTATCTTAACTGTGTGTTTTGATTAGATCCCAAAACCTCTAATGATTGTCCAGCCGATGTAACTATGCTGCTCACTTGTTCTAGAGTTATGCTTTTTTGTTACATGTTTCAACAGAAGAACTGCCAACTTGGATAGGCCCAAGACTAAATGAATTCAAGAAGATCTTGAAATCGATCATACCGATAGAATATCGATCCAACGTAACTAATAGAAGCTCAAATGAATGACCGCGTACTGAAGTCAGACCAACTATGTATGAAGACTAAAGTATACCGATGCTGATGAACAGAGCTATTGGAGTAAAGTCAAGATCGAATCGATGTCGGAAGACAAAAGACTCAAAATCGAAGACTAAAGACTTAACGTTGTTGGAAACAAAGGAGCCAAAATATGATAAAGTGTCATACCGACAGCTGACTACCCATGATGGGAAGTCAAAACTAGCTAGTAGAAGTCAAAGCTGGCGACTCAAATCAAAGCTATTGAACAATAGTCAAAGTCAAGCAAAGTCAAGTCGGCTAATGAAAAGTCAATGCTGACTATATCTATGTCAAGTTAAAAGCATCAAGCTGACTCAGGTTCTCAAACTGACAAAAAGACGGGAATCCAGACTGCTGATAAAAGACGAAAAAGCCTCGATTAGCCCAACCTGAAGTCAACGTACTGACAGAACACAGAGTCAACTCAACTCGAAAATATTTAAGCCTTGAGTGTTTGACTTGTCACATGTTGTAGCGTATCTGTAGAAGATCCTGACATACCAGAAGACCTTTTAGAGTTGCAGAGCCGCAATGTACGATGATGCAGACTTTGACAACGATGTAAGAGGATTCAAACGGGAAGAATTCAAATGACAATTAGAAGGACATATTGGTGCTCCTCCCACGATACTATTCATAGTCTTCTCTATAAATACATGTAGAATCCAATATTTGAAGGTGACCGAAATGCTGCACTTTCTCACTGTCTATAGCATTCAAACCTCAAGTCTATCAAACAACGATTTCAAAGAAAGAAGTTTACTGTGATATGAGCAAAGCATATGACAGAGTTGAATGGGACTATCTTGAAGGGGTCATGCGAACGATGGGATTCCCGAGCAAGTTCATTGAGCTTATAATGAGATGCGTCCGATCTGTTAAGTTTTCTTTCCTATTGAATATGAAGGTCTGTGGGGAGGTGAAAGCTTCGCGAGGACTGCGTCAGGGAGATCCCCTATCGCCGTTTTTATTCGTGCTTTGTGCGCAGGGGTTCTCATCTTTGCCGCACCAGAGCGGAGAGAGGCGTAATCACGGGCATTCCATTGTACCGTCGGATTTCTATTACCCACTTGTTCTTCACGACGATAGTTTGATCTTCTTTAGAGCGGATGAGAAGGCAAATTAACCGATAAACGCGTATTTTACACGCTTATAGTTGATATTGAAGATGAGTTTAGCTCGTTTAATGTGCGTTTATGTATCGATTCTTAATGTTTTATCTATTTCTAGAAGATCGCTCTTGGGTGTTCCTTCGACGCTTTGTAGGTTTATATGTTGATAATCAAGCAAGGAATGGACGCACAGAAAGTATAGCAATCTGTCAAGTTTCTAGCGACCACCTAGCGGTCGCTAGCTGGTCATGAGGCAAAACCGGCGGCCCGGAGGAATAGCGACCGCGACCTCGTGCCGTGAATGCGAAGCTAGCGCCGAGAACTCACGGACGATTTCGCGACCGGTGCGGGATTGCTAGCGACCGCTAGCCGGTCGCGAGGTACCACGCCTTGAGAGGACGCGAGCGAAGAAGAGCGCGTGGGAGATGGCTCATGGTCGAGCTAGCGACCGGGAGAAGCGATCGCGGCGCGCAGAGGCGCAAATTAGGGTTTCCACCCTTTTCTATAACAGGCAAGAGCCCTTGCGCTCAATCGGACCCAGCACGCCCAGAGCTCGCTTTTCTTGAGTTTTCCTCGTTTTCCATTCTTTAGCTTTAGTCTTTATTCGGTTTAATTCTAGTAGTGATTTTCGTTGTTCTAGTTTAGTTTATCGTTTCGTTATCGATCGGAACATTTTGTCCGATCGTTTTCCGCTGTTTTCCGCTCGCTCGCTTGGGATAGGATTCAAGACCAACCATTGTTCATCCAACACTTCCCTACGGGTTTTATATATTTAATTTCGCTTTTATGGTTAAATCGTATTTTATTCCGCTTATTATATCGGCTAGTTTTCTCGCTCTAATCCTAGGGTTTGCATGATTCGATCCTATATGTTGTGAGTTCGCTATTGTTATTTACCTTCCGCATTGATTCATGATTCATGGTGCTTATTTATATGTGTTGATTTACGATCAATCTTGATGCATATCTAGTTGCCGATTAATGGCGAATCGTATTAATTGTCAATCGATCTTCAATGCATGATACGAATAAGCCTTCGAGTCGAATCGAGATAGGACATTCGTAGGGAGCATATTCTTAGTGATCCATTTGGAGTTGCTTATTTTCCTCTAGACGAATCGTGATAGGGAAAATTAGTAATCAACTACTGCGTAATTGTCGTAATCGAAGTTGTTGGCTATATGTGATCTTCCGTCTTATGCGGATTAAAACGGTTAATAATAAGCGTGATAAACCTCGTTGTGGATATGATTGGTGCATCCCTAGGGTTAGTCTTTCTTCATAGTTATCTTCGTGTTTTTATTGCTTTATTTTATATTTCTTGGTTACCTTTGCTTTGGATTAATTTCAAGCCTTAAACCTTTCACCCAAATTACGTTTGGATAATGATGAATTGTCGTTGAGCTATCTTCTATGTTTTCGTGATACAATCTCGTGGATACGATGCTTCGCCACCTTCTATATACGCCTTTACGTGTGGAAAAGGAGCGATCAAATTTAGGCGCCGTTCGGGATTGTTAAGATCACATAGGAATAATTTGACGATTTCGATTTATTAATTCAAGTTATATATATTATATTATTATTATTTATTTTGTTAGTGCTAAATCTCTCTTTTCTCGTGTGGTTTATGTGTACAAGATCTCGGGGACCTCCAGTATTATTAGATCCCGAGATCGAAAGCTCTCAAAGGAGAAGAGGGCGAGAGAAGAGACGGGCTGCAATGGCGGCCAATCCATGAATCCAGGGCATTCCTCCCGAGCAAGTTGACGATGCTAGCCGACTTTGCGAGATGCGGCGTCGGATGGCGAATATGGAATCATTGTCCCGCTCGGAGGAAAGACCTCAATCACATGCACCGACATCCCACCGAGCAGTTCCAAGGAGGCGGTTGGGGCCCGCACGTAGATGCAAACAATTTTGAGCTAAAACCGCCCCGATCAAGATGGTCCAAGGAGAGCGGTTTGGGGAGGAGTCACGGAAGACCGAATGCGCATCTCAAACGTTTTCGATATTTATGACACCATCAAGCAGAATGGGGTGCCACAAGACACGACCGGATGCGCATGTTGGCGGCTTCGTGTGACGAGACGAAAGATTGGTTCAAGAGTTTGGACCGAGTGGCATCGACACTTGGGAAACTTTGCAGAAGTTTCTTCGAAATACTTTTCGCCGGCGAAGCGCAGAAGATCATCACGAAATCTCATTTTGCCAAAACCACGACGAATCATTATTCGAGGCATGGGAGAGATTCAGAGGTCTATTGAGACGATGTCCACAACATGGGTTCTCCAGGAGCAACAAATCACACGAGTTCTACGGTGGACCCGACATGGCGACGAGGAGCATGGTGGATGCGTCGTGCGGGGGCTACTTATTGAACCGACCAGAGATGGTAGGCAAGTCGATTGTAGAGGAGATGGTCGCCAACAACTATCAACGGCCAACGGAGAGAACGCCATTGTTCAAAGCAATTGTTGAGAGTGATTCAAAATATGACGATCTCATGAAGAAGTTTACTCTTTTGAAGAGTCGATTGAGACGCAGAACGCCACCACATCAATCGGAGGAATCATCCGATTTCCAACAACCTCCAAAGAAGTCCGCGTTCGAATAGTGTAATTCAAGAGCCGAGGAAGCCAAGTCTCAAGACATGATGCAAGAGTTGGTTGTAAGCAACCAACAATTGGCAACGAATCGAATTGCTCATAAGCAACACCGCAAAAGATAAATCATTTAGAGTCCACTGTGACGGCTATGGGGAAGCACATGAAGATGTTGGAGAATCAAATTGGTCAAATAGCCGTACAAGTGAATGCACTACAAAAGATGGGCCAATTTCCGAGTAATACGGAGGTAAACCCGAAGAATCAGTGCTTTGCTATCCAGACGAGGAGTGGACGAGCCTACCCGAGCCCTACCGAAGAAGAAGAGGCTGAAAGCACACTGGAGCAGAAACTCGCGACCGAGCTCGCGACCGCGAGCCCGACCGCGAGGTGTCAGAGAAGTTTCCACGTGGCTCATGGCGACCCCGTACCGCATAAGCCAGCCCGCGAGCAATCGGTGGAGCATGCCGCGAGACACCGGTCTGCGAGTCGCTCGCAAGTCGCACGCCAAGACGGAGTCCAACAGACAATGATACCTCGCGACCTTCCCAGCGGTCGCGAGGTCGACCGCGAGGCAACCCGAAGCAAATCCTCGCACGCACACCTCCGGTCCGTTTCCGAGTCGACTTGTCAAGTCGAAATATGATGAGAGTTTGCTCGTTTCAAAAGGTTTTCAAAAGTTGAGATAAATTTGCCTCTCTTTGAGCGTTGCGAAACATGCTGGGATACATGAAATTCTTAAAGACGCTTGCAAGCAAGAAGAAACTTGGGAAATTTGAGAAAATTTCCCTATCCGAAGAATGCGATGCCGTCTTGCAAAGGAAGCTCCTCCAAGTAGAAGGATCCGGCGGTTTCACGTTAGAGTGCGAGATCGCCGGCGAGACTTTTCCAAATGTTTTGTGCGACTTGAGGCGAGCATCAATCGATGCCATTGAGCGTTTTCAACCGGCTACACCTAGGAAAGATGAAGTCCGATTTAAGATTTCATCGATGATGGTGACCGGTCACCACATATCCAAAAGGTATCATCGAAGACGTGTTGGTAAGAATTGGGATTTTGTTTTTCCTGCAGACTTTGTTATTTTAGATATTCCTGAATTCAAACAACAACCGCTAATCCTAGGAAGACCTTTTCTAGCAACTAGTCGTGCGTTGATTGATGTGCAGGAAGGCAATCTCACGTTTCGTGTTAACGATGAGGAGCTCAAGATTTTCATATACGACGCCATCAAGCAACACGACGTTGGAAAGCCGGAAGATTGCTGCTCGATCACGATCGCGCCGCTGCACATCTCGCATCTAGAGGGTACTCGACCGATCGAGGATGCTGTGAGAAGGAAGAAGTGGACTCGGCATGGAACTCCGAGTGTATCGTTCAAGTTTGGGGGGGGCCACTTCCATAGTCAGTGGTGGAGATCTGTGAATGCTAAGTTTAGGAGAATCCACGAGTTGAGAAGGATTTCTGTTGCCACAAAAACGCCGGATTGAAAAAGGTTAGTAATGGTCTAGCTAAAGACGTTAAATTAAGCACTTGTTAGGAGGTAACCCAACGTTTTCTTTGTTTTTGTTTTCGTGTTTTGTCGTGTCTTTCGTTTGTGTTGCTTTTTGTCGTGTTTCTGTTTTTCTTTTCGTTGTTGTGTCTGTCGATCAACGAGTTAAGTGAAGTGTGTTAATCCATGTGGCCAATGACGATAGAATTTTTTTATGAAATTTAATGATAGTGCGCATGATATGTTAGAAAATGACGCATGAATGACGTGAGATGGCTTAGGCTTGTTGTTTTTCACCATTTGCTTAACCCGTGAGACTTGAGCATCACCGTATACATATCTTGACAGTTTACATAATTGTGTGATATCATGCATGTGATTATCTTCTAGAACTTGCTGCGTTTTTACGTGTCGAGACCGCAATATGTGTTTCAATTTGGAAAGGATAAAAGGCCATCTTTGTTAACCACATATTCACCCAAACACTAACCCGATGATATATACCATTTGTCGCCTTCTTTGAGCCTTTATTAGACTTTTTCTTTCGATTAACCGGATGATAGGAGGTGAGGATGGATATGGGAATCAAAAGGGGTTGAAGTTTTGATGTAGTTATGACGAGAAAAATTTCTTTTAGAAAGATACATCTGTGGTGAAGAATAGTACCTTGTTCGTGAAAGTTAAACCCTATAAGCTCTAAGAAAAGAAAAGAAAAAGAAAAATGTTAAGTTCACTATGAGCGTTGAGCATAAAGGGTCTTTAATCAAAGTATAGGTACCTTATGAGGCATGAAACGTCAATTTAGCACGTTGGGAAAGAAGAGGAAAATGAACAAAGTCCATATGTGTCGAAATATATAAATGGTGGTGCTTGGAGTTTACTTGAGTCACTTAGCCATATTTTATCCTACCTTAACCAATGTGCCTACATTACAACCTATGAAAAGACCTCTTTGATCCTAATTTGAACACAATGACGCCGGTGGAGATATTAGAGAAAGCAAGCCTATGGTAAGATGTTGCATTGCATTGATCGTTGAGTGTATACACGTCCTACATTTCTTTATGAGTTGAGTGTATCCTACATTCTACACACATGCCTTTGTGAGGGTTGAATTAAATGAGTTTTTGCCGTAAATTGTTGTTTGTGTTGAGTGGACTAACGTCGTCATGTGCACTAATGTTTTGGCGTTGATATGTTTCGAGGCTAGAATGGTTATCATCTTTGCTACGCTTCGTTGATCTTTTTGTTGTGTCTTTCTGTTTTGGTTTTGTTTGAGGACAAACAATGCTTTAAGTTTGGGGGGTTTGATAAACGCGCATTTTACACGTTTATAGTTGATATTTGAAGATGAGTTTAGCTCGTTTAATGTGCGTTTATGTATCGATTCTTAATGTTTTATCTATTTCTAGAAGATACTGCTCTTGGGTGTTCCTTCGACGCTTTGTAGGTTTATATGTTGATAATCAAGCAAGCGAACGATGCACGAGAAAGTATAGCAATCTGTCAGTTTAGCGACCACCTGGCGGTCGCTAGGCTCGGTCGCGAGGCAAAACCAAAGCGTCCAGAGGAATAGCGATCGCGACCTCGTGCTCGCGAAGCGAAGCTTCAGCGCCGAGAACTCACTGGACGATTTCTCGCGACCGGTGCGGAATTGCTAGCGACCGCTAGCCCGGTCGCGAGGTACCATGCGAGCGCAAGGAGGGACCGCGAGCGAAGAAGAGTGCGCGCGGGAGATGGCTCACGGTCGAGCTAGCGACCGCGAGAAGCGATCGCGAGGCGGCGCGGCAGAGGCGCAAATTAGGGTTTCCACCCTTTTCTATAAATAGGGCAAGAGCCCTTGCGCCCCAATCAGACCCCAGACGCCCCAGAGCTCGTTTTTCTTAAGTTTTTCCTCAGTTTTTCCATTCTTTAGCTTTAGTCTTTATTCAGTTTAATTCTAGTAGTGATTTTCCGTTGTTCTAGTTTAGTTTATCGTTTCGTTATCGATCGGAACGTTTTGTCGATCGTTTTCCGTTGTTTTCCGCTCGTTCGCTTGGGATTGGATTCAAGACCAACCATTGTTCATCCAACACTTCCCACGGGTTTTATATATTTAATTTCCATTTTTATGGTTAAATCGTATTTTATTCCGCTTATTATGTCAGCTAGTTTTCTGCTCTAATCCTAGGGTTTGCATGATTCGATCCTATATGTTGTGAGTTCGCTATTGTTATTTACCTTCCGTGCATTGATTTATGATTCATGGTGCTTATTTATATGTGTTGATTTACGATCAATCTTGATGCATATCTAGTTGCCGATTAATGATGTAATCAGTATTAATTGTCAATCGATCTTGAATGCATGATACTAATAAGCCTCGAGTCGAATCGAGATAGGACATTCGTAGGGAGCATATTCTTAGTGATCCATTTGGAGTTGCTTATTTTCCCTAGAGACGAATCGTGATAGGGAAAATTAGTAATCAATCACGCAATTGTCGAATCAAGTTGTTGGCTATATATGTGATCTTCCATCTTATGCGGATTAAAACGGTTAATAATAAGCGTGATAAACCTCGTTGTGGATATGATTGGTGCATCCCTAGGTTAGTCTTTCTTCATAGTTATCTTCGTGTTTTTATTGCTTTATTTTATATTTACGCTGGTTACCTTTGCTTTGGATTAATTTCAAGCCTTAAACCTTTCACCCAAATTCGTGCTTCGATAATGATGAATTGTCGTTGAGCTAGCTTCTATGTTTTCGTGATACAATCTCGTGGATACGATATACTACCTTTCTATATACGCCTTTACGTGTGGAAAATGAGCGATCACCAACACGATAAAAGACATCTTATATCAGTATGCTAGAGCTTCAGGCCAACTGATTAACTTTGCAAAGTCATCCATCTCTTTCACCCCCAACACCTCGTCGACGATGGCGAGTAAAATTAAGGATGAGTTGGGAATAAGAGAGGAACGAGAACTCCAAATGTACTTGGGTTTACCGGCCTTCTCTACGAGAAAGAAGAATGCGCAATTTGGATACTTGACGGAAAGGGTACACAAACGGCTTATTGGCTGGAAGCATAGAGAAATTTCGGCAGGCGACAAGGAGGTCCTGATTAAGGCTGTGATCCAAGCTATCCCGACATATGCCATGCAATGTTTCAAGCTACCGGACAGGGTGTACGAAGATATTGAACGGCTGAGTGCGAGGTTTTGGTGGGGTTCCAAGGAGGATTGTCGTAAGGTTCATTGGGCAAGGTGGGATGCGATGTGCAAGTCAAGAGTGGGTAGTATGGGCTTTAGAAACTTAAAGGCATTCAACAAGTGCCCTCTTAGCTAAGCAGTGCGAGAATGATTAAATCTCCTCACCCTAGTCGCCGTGTCTTTGGGGAGATATTGTGGGGATGGAGATATTCGTGACGGGAAAATCAAGGCTAACTGCTCCTTTGTGTGGCGTTCCTTAATGTGGGGAAACCTCTTGTCGAGAGGGACTTGGTGGAGGATTGGAGATGGGACGAGGATTGATGTGTCACGCGGATCGCCGGGCCGAGGGCACACTGGTGGTCGCCTAAGCCGGAGGGATGCAACGACGGAGGAAGAGCGAGGTTAGCGATCTTATTACAAAAACAAGGAATGGAATTCCACGCCATACAAGCTAAGTTTCTCCCCATGATATCGAGCGATTTCTAATACTCCCATTGGTGAAGCAGGCGCATGGACCGTGTGGTGGACACCGGAGCAAAAGGAAATTTTGCGGTCAATCGCCTACATGCTCGAGTTAATCAAGGAGAAGGAGGAGCCCAGTTCGAGTAGGGAGGATAGACGATTTGGAGAAAACTTATTCGATCCCCAACCTACCGAAGCGAAGGTGCTGCGTCTTCATGTGGAGGCGGCGAGGAACATGATTCAACACCGCCAACCTCCGGGAACATCATGTTCGTCGGATGGAATCGCCACATGTCTTTGGAATCGATGGGCGCCGACGAGCACGCTTTGTTTTTCTCGTTCGAAGGTGGTCGGCGGTTGGGGCGAGTAGATTTTGGCGCATCATGAAGCATGGTGAGGGGTGGAGTTCCGGATGTGACCTCGCTATACATGAGGAATACACGGAGGGGAGTATGGCCTCGGGCTCTTATGTCTTGGAAAATGTGGTTGTTTATGCGCGGGGAGCTACATGGCGAAGGAAAATGGATCTGCTTAAATGGAGGACATGTGCGTGGCTCTATGGGATGCTCACATGATGGCACAACCGACTTGGACATTTGAATCGCCATGGGTCTCAAGTGTGGTGAACGATGATGGATCGGACCAAAGGCGAATAGATATCGTCGACGTGGATGCAATGTTTAATATGGTCACCACCGCTTTGGGGTGGGGTTATCATCGAGATCAGTGGGAGAGGTCGGCGACAATGTCAAAACCCACAGGTCCACACGAATGTTTTGATGGTGAGATTAAGCGATTGTGCATGGTATTGTTCTCGCCTTGAGCTCCAGATTAGCCCTATTGAAGTTTTCATCGACTCGATCCTTGCGGCAAGAACAATGGCCCGCCGGAGGAGGAGGAGGAGCTACTACCGGATGACATCTCGCGACATCATGCGGTGTCTAGAGATAATATTCTTATAGGTGTTTTTCACATGCTGTGGAGGCAAACCGGCCGCCCATAGTTTGGCGTAATATCGGTTAATTGCTCCCGCGATTGTCTCGCGGGAGGATTATCCTCAATGGTTGATGGATATTGTTCTTAGTGATTGAATAAATTTCCATCTTTTTCCAAAAATAAATAAATAAACTTTAAGAGCTCAAATGTAATTATCAGCTCAAGGTTTTAGTACACACTTCCTTAAGTCTAGGATATTACTCTTTTTATATCTTAAGCCTAGACATACTGAGTTTGTCGCCTGTAACATCTCAGATTTTAGTTGGAAAACTCCTCTACAAAAACAACTATGTTTAAGTAGAAGTTTGGACAAATAGATAACCAAGTGTTAGTTGCTAAAAGCTTGGTTATCTTGCACCTGTAAGCAAAAGATTTAGGTCGACTGCTCACGTAAGCTGTTGAATTTGTATACTAAAAGCAGAAGGTTGAGTTTGTATACAATATTTTACGTTACCAATATTACAATCTTCTATCTGAATTGTTTACTTGATTGCATATGTAGTCTCATTATCTCATACAAAAGTTAGATTATACAGTGTGTAGAAGATTATAGAAGTCTGTATGATTGGTTAATATAGTTAAGATATAAAAAGGATCACAGTTGAGACAAGTTGAGGACGAGTTATCGGTATATACTGCAGTAAAGATAAAAAGTAACTTGACTTGATTGCTTGTCTATGCTGGTACATCTTGACGTATTGGTGGATCACAGTGAGATGAGTTCTCTATCTGACCATCGTGAAGAACCAAGATCTCTGTAACTTTACATTGATCTAAACCTCGATAAGGTTTTAGGTGAGTATGAGTTCGTTATGGATGAGGGTTACATGAGATAACCCAAGATTATCCGCATCTTGGGTGGTGACAGTGCTTGTATGTCATGCTAGTTACATGTATCGAATCACCGTATCCATTTAAGATGATGACGTCCCCTTAAGAAGCTCAAAATGTTTAGTATACTAAACTCTACAGGTTGAGTGGTACTACTTAAGGAATTAAAGAGATTAATTATTTTAAGCAATCAGAGTGCTATAAATAATTAATGGACGCGCGATATCTTAAATACGGGGATTAGTATGTCTAAATACAAGTCCGACTCAATTTCGGTAATAAAGGGATAAGTTAGCATTTATTCTCTAGTTGAATGAATAAATATTTATGAATTAATTTATGTTCTGGGCTGAAAATAAGATAATTAATTCATTTTAGGTTCATCTTAATTCCTTGTATTTGATCACTAGGATGGCCCATCCAGACCTGTTACTACTGAGAATTTTTTCCCCTAGTAGGATCTCAGTGAGATTCTGTTCTGATTTATGTATTATTTTAATACATCTTCTATAGCTAGATATATATTATCTGGTATTATTAGATATCAAGAGATAATTATTTTATATAAGAATTATCTTCAAGGATTCAAGATAAGTATTGTATTTATTAGATATGCAAGAGTCATATCTAAATAAAATTATAAGAATGCATTATATATACAAGGTATGAGAAAATCAAATTTTCTTATTTTCTACCGTGATTTTTGAAAATCACAAGAAGCATATTGGAGGAGAAATTTTGCATTATTCTCCATAGATTGTTCTCACTCAGTATTGGAGAATATACATCCGGAAAACAGTCCAGAAGATCAAAGCTGGAGTCTGCAATTGATCAATTGTCCCAGAAATTCACGGTAAACACGAGAAAATACCTATGTGTTGTAATTAATTATATATGAGCATTTATGAATATAATCGATGTATGATGAATTAAACATCCAAGATAGATTATCGGGAGCACGGATAAATTAAGATTTCCCTGCATAAGCAGTTAGAAGTTTTCTAGCACCCGCAAGCGTAGGAGGAACGTCATATTAGGCAGGATACAGTAAGGTTAACTCTGTATCTATGTTTACTCTTGTACTCGTAAACAAAACTGAATCTGAAATTAGTAGATTGACCGAGCAATTAGTCCGTGGACGTATGAGCTGATCTCTCCGAACCACGTCAAACTCAACGTATTATTTACTTTCAATTCTTTACATTCAGTATCATATTTTACATCGCATATTATTGAAATGTCATCACCAGAACACAGCAGCACAACATCGATTTAAAACACTCTATCAATATCAAGTTGATACTGGAGAGATAAACTTAAAATGACTAACCAATTAATATTCGACTAAGTGTTTTAAGCCAGTTTAAGTTTTTAGTAAGGCAACACAAGAACCACTATATTCAAGACGCATATCGCTTATCGCCTAACTAACCACCTATCTTAGCGATCGAGATTTGCTAACTGATATCACACAGTACAAGACTTTATTACCTAAACTGACCAGCAGTACTGACACCAATATTGAACTGCCAGTTACCCGACCAGCTACAACTAGTAGCAAGTCAAGTCTTGTGTAAAGAAAAAAATTTAAATTTACCAAACTAATGTATTCCCTCTCTCTCCCATACACGAGTACGTACCCCAATGGATCCATCAATTGATATTAGGGAAGGTCGTTCACAAGAACAACTATCTCCACTGAGATCGTTGTGTTCGAACAGATATTACAAATCTATATATTTCTGCATATCTATTGTGATGGAAACTAGATATAGCAAGTCAACCTCTTTCCCATGTTCGCTGTAGAAAATTATAAGATCTAGAAATTCAGACTCAAAAGCTACCTTACTTTTCAGACCGCCGCATGTAGGAGGTAATCACAAATAGGACCTATCATTATACGAAAAAAAGTCATAAAAGTTAGATCAAAAGCAGACTGAAGGATCGAACTGACTTCACGTCAGAAGAGCACAAACAGGATGAGCTCGACAACCTGGAAATATCATCTCCAGAATAGTTCCAACTCTCATATTGGGAAGCTGATGAAGTGTGAGATAACAAATAAGATGTGGGACACGTTGGAGAGCCTATGTGCTAGCTATAAGGAGATTAAGGAAAATATGCTAACGATAACTTGTCAAACGTTTGATAATTTCAAACAAAAGAAAGAGAATCCATTGATGATATGAAACTCAGATTTGAAACCATCATCAATGAGATCCCAGCCGTGAGAAATGACAAATACATGCAACGAGAGATCAACATTAAAGTCATATGAGCACTCCCAGCTACTGACGGGAAAGTATATACAATAGCTCTTCAGAAGAAAGTTGGATTCAACGAGATGTCAATTGACAAATTCTTCCCAACACTAAAAGTTGATGGTACAAAATTCGATGTACAGAAAAGTCATCAAAGGCTGACGTATCTTAAGAAGAAGCTCAAGTCAGCACGAGCAAAGACGTAGCCCTGAAAGCTGATAGGAGCAAGGAGATAAAGAAGAAAGCCAAAGACAAAGTTGAGTGTAGCAACGACGAGTTGCTGAATCAATACACGCTAATGGCTGAAATATTCGGGAAGTAGAAGCCCGATTGAAGAGCTACAACAAGTACCGTAAAGAAAGAAGTGGACACGACCAGAGTCGTAAAGAAAGAACTCACAAGGATTGGATTATCGAGAAACCCGACCGACCTGAGTATAAAGACAGTGAATGCTTCAATTGTGGAAAGAATAGAAAATTCAGACACGACTGCTATGAGCTAAGCCACAAGGAGAGGAAAGCACTCTGATCCAAGCACAACATAAAATTGAACGAGCATAAGGCGATGTTTGCTGAGAAGGCGGACACTTCATGTTCATCAAGCAGCTCTTTCAGAAACTCCTCCACCACTGACAACGAGAGCCAGTGTTTGATGGTTAGAGAGATAAACAGCTTCGAGGACAGTTGTATGGTGGGAATTGAAAATGGCATCGATGAACCTCCGTAATATCCCAACTCTCTACTGAAAATATCTTCCAAAAATTTATATTATCTGAACATGTGTCAGAATCTGAAGACACCTCAGTCAAGTGGGTCGAGATTGAGAAGATCATGGCTAATTTCAGGATAGTCATGAAGATGTATGAGGGAGAAAATGACTAAGAACTATAAGTCGATCGAAGCTTCACCATCGCGAAAAACACAAGTCAATCGCCTCTTAGAAGTGGGCCAAGCTCATTGCTGTGACCAAGCTGAAACGACAACATGCTGATCAAGCCAGCATGATTAAGGAACTTAAGGTTGAATGGTCTCAACAAGGAAAGGAAATAATTCAACTTAGAACTGAACTAACTGAAATCAATTCAGCACGTTTTAGTAGAGTGAGGCTTCACTCCAAGAAAAGATCAACACTTTGAACGGAGCCACAAAGAAATAGGAATCCATCCAATCAATTCAGAGATGTCCGTTGATCAGAACTGGATTAGGGTATGATCCAAGTTCAGCTATGAGTGGTGCATCCACAAGTTGTACCAAAACTGTGTTCGTAAAGTCAACTGAAAGTTGAAGACTTCAGTGAATGAATGAAGAATACAAGGAAAGATGTGCCAACCTAAGGGCCTAAGTATAAACTACTTACAAGAACTGATCCTATTAGGCAGCCACATTTTTACTCAACTGAGGCACTCTCAACGCAAGTATCCTCAGTAAAGGAAGCATGTGCTTAAAGCACCTCCTGTCAGGAAGTATGCTCCAGCATACATCACAGTCTACCATAGACATCCTCAACATAGTAAAGCTTCTTTTACACCTCCACAGCACACTTGTGCACCACATCAACAAAAACACAAGCCCAATTCTCCTACTCAAATTGCACAGAAGTCCAAGGCCCAGCTGAAGAAGCCTAGGACAGTTTACATCGATCTCCAAGGGAGATAGATCCAACCTGACAACAACATCAGAATCATCAGGCAGATCTGGGTTCCTAAAGGAATTACTAATGTGCAAGGACCCAATTCATATTAGGTACCTAAAATATGATTTTTGCAGGCCGTGCTGATTAGTCAGAGCAAGAAGAAAGACCTTCCAGTCAAGCACATATGGTACTTGGACAACAGATTTTCAAGACACATGATAGGCTACATGTAATACTTGTCTGACTACGTGGAGAAGGAAGACACAAAAGTCATTTTTGTGATAATTCTATCGGATACACCAAAGGCTACGATACATTTTTGATCGATAACGCTAAATTTTTTAATGTTAATTATGTTATTGGTCTGAAACATAGTCCCCTATCTGTTAGCCAATTCTCTGATAGCAATTTTATGGTTAAGATTCAAATGAATGAATTCACAGTTAAGAACAACTCAAAACAAATCGCACTGAGAGGAAAAAGGCATGGAAACTTATATGTTGCATCTTGGGAGGACTGCCTGTTTCAACTAAAAGTGTTCTCTTAATTGACTCATAATCGAATGAGGTGTTGTAATAGGGTAAGATAACCCAAGTCGTCTCTCAAGGAAAAATTAACATGGCTTATTGTTCGTGTTATACACATTAAGCCGTAAATCCTAAACAATCTAATACCAAGGAGGGATTATTGAACATACGAGAATTGAAAAGCTAACAAGAAATGTAAATTAAAGAAAACAATCTAACTAGGGGTTGTCAATCCCTAGTGGAGAACCTAAGAAATTATGAATGCAGGAAATTAAAGCGAAGAAGAAACTAAACTAGATCATCGAACATAAAGCAATTAAATTCAACGGAGAACGATTCAACATACTATTAAAATCCATTATCAATTGCATAGAACGTAAACTTATCAAATGCTAATGTAAAAACCAATAATCTAATATCAACTATGAACTTGTATGCAACAACAATCTCAAAGCAAAGCATGTAAATGATCGAATGAAATTCAACAGCAATTAGAAAACGAATTGCATAAATTGAAAGGGCTAGGCGAAAAGCAGAAATTAATAATATGATATTGTTTCTATCTGTTGCTGCGTGAAGATCCCGGAAGAAATCGTCCGATGAAAAGCGGCTGCGCGGAAGAAATTAGAACTCGAATCGGACTACAAAGACTGCGGGAAAGCGAACCCCAAAAATGACCTAGGCGTATATATATATATATATATATATATATATATATATATATATTAAATGAGTGAGCGTCGGTTCACACTAAGCGTAGGTTGAACGGAGTGTTCTGATTAAAAGGTGGCGCCGGTGGAGAAACGTCAGATTGAGAGCGAGCGTCGGCTCAGGTGTACGAGCGTGCAAGATGGGCTCAGCGGGCACTGGGAGATGAGCGAGCGCGGATGACGTGAGACAGTGCGAGGAATGGGTGAGCGGGCGCTCGGAGAACGGCGGACGCTGGATGGCCGAGGCGTGCGAGGATGGTCAGCGCCGGGTGGCGCCCAGCGGGAGAGTGTACGTGCGCAGGGAACATGCGGCGGGGTGAGCGCTAGGCGATGCCCAACGTCGGATGGGGTGCAGCAGGCGCTCGGGGGCTGGACGAGGCGGGCACTGACAGCTAGCACCAGATTGTAGTGGCGAGCGAGCGAGCGAGCTTGCATGACTGAACGCACGAGGAGAATACGGTTAAACGCGCGCGGAGCATTCTCAACACCGGATGAACGTGTGGCTTGGCGACTTGCGACACTGGACGAGGTGAGGCACGCAACGGGTGGGCGTGCGACGTGGAGGTGGTCGAGCACCGGGTGCTGACGAGGAGAGGTGCGCAACGCACGATGGGGCGTGGCGCCGGACTCGGTGGGCGAGTTGGGCGCACGTGCGCAACTTTGATGATTTACTCCGTTCTAACTCGTCTGAACTCCGAATTGCGATATGTTTGTGCCTATGAACTCCTGTCGAGATGCTCTTCAATATACTTATCCTTGGCATATCCATTTCATCCTATTTAATGTCGTTTTTCTACAAAAAATCAAAACAAACCAAATAAGTGCAATCGATAAATATTAATCAAACCAACGGCATAAATAGGACAAACTACTGAAAATGACATGTAAAACAATACCAAGAATAAGCACAAATTCATACCAAACAACTCCCCCACACTTATCCATTTGCTTGTCCTCAAGCAAAGTCTATACTAATAAGAGTAGAAAAATAACTCATGCAACTTAACCCTTAATCCAATCAATCAAACCTCTTTTTGCAATTCCCCCAAACATGATGAATACATAATCAAAATTAATGTGAAACAAATCTAAGATTGTGAGAATGTCAAATAAACAAGTAGGTGATTTTTGCTCAGACCCAACTCTCTGCTAGGGGTGAATTAACTAAAGTAGCCACCTTTAACAACAAGTTTCCTTTTAGAACACATAGAAAGTATTAACAGATTTTGGAACAATGTTCGAAAGGTGAACTCTCGATGAACTCGAGTCTCCTATCGTGATTTCCCATGTCCATTTCTCAATTTACGAGAAAGAGGGACAGAATCACATCCTCCATTTCAACAATCTCAACAATTAACTGGAGTTTTCATTCTCCTCATTTTGTTTTTAAATATATAAAATGAAACAAGTATATAGGTAACCACAATGTTAAAACTACCCCTAGCATTAGCCGGACAAATCACGTCAATGACCCCCGATTTATAATCAATCCACACAATCTTGTCAATTCACAATTGCACTTTAACCACATATCAAAAAGAGAAATGGAATTACATCAAGGTTTGATCAATACCACATAGTGATCAGTTGCACAAATCAAAATCCTAACTTACTCGCATAGACAAAAACTTGAGTCCAAGGGATCAAAATAAGCAAAAGGGATCAAAATAAGCACCAAGGCACATCACCAAGCATGCAAATAGATAAGATACGCACACCAAACAAAATAATCTTCCCCCACACTAAATTCAAGCACTGTCCCTAGTGCTCAAAACAATAATAACACAAAAATGGCCAAAAGAAGGGGAGACTTCCCTGAAATAGATGGCGGAAACAGGGCTGGAGTGTGAGCATGCGTTGCATAGCTAGAGTATCAAGACTTCACCTCACTGCTGACGACGTCCCAATTATGAACAAAACTAACACAGAGACAACAGATAGATCAAAGAGAACAACGAAACAAACAAAAGAGAAAGAAAGAAAAAGAACAGAAAAATCCGTGGGTAAACTCACAAGTAGTACTCAGTTTAACGTCGTGAGCACGATGTAATCCAGTCAACAACGGACTATCCATAATCCTTTACCTGCAGGAATACCATCTCAGCCAGAGCATCAGTAGTAACCATATAAGCACAAAGGACAGTAAAGAAAGCAAATAATGAATCATTTAAGCTCAAATCGAACATCCTATTCTCCAAAGAAAAATAGATAACTTCAACTCCCAAAGCATAATACTTTGGTGAATTAGGATGTTGACATATTATAGATGCTACCTCAACCTTTGTCCTCTCTTCATCCTTCTCCAAGAACACGTACTTCAAGTGTTGAGGCAGTTCCTTCACTTCCAGAGTGGGCTTTGGCATGCTAGCAACTTCACGTGCCCATTCTTCCTCGTCACCGACCCACGTAACAACTTCTTCGAGGATGTGCTCCTCGCTCTCATTCTTGACCGGTGGGAAATGTATGACTTGGTCTCTTTCTCATTTTCCACCTCCTGTGACTCTGACTCATCGATGTCTCTCCCACCCCATTCTCAACAATTGGGTCACTTTCTAGAATAGTGACCGTCTGAGCCTGATCGGGTTGGTTTGGAAGTTCCCCGCACGCTGTTCTTTGTGACTCATCAAGCATGCTATTAATATGTCCCATTTGCGTCTCTAAATGCTGAAGTGTGGAGTCTTGAGCCTCCATTCTTTGAGTGAACAGATCCATTCTTTGGGAGAACATATCCTCCAAAGCTCGTCTCTGAGGTGGTGATGAAGGTGCTTGCTGATACTACTGTTGTTGGAAGAACGACTGCTGAATAGGAGGTTGCTGGAAAAAGAGGTCCTCACTACTTGACGAAGTTGGAAGATGCTCCTAGTAGGGATTATAGGCTTGATGCTCCCAGCCTGACGGATATCCCTCAAAATAGTCGACCGGGCTTCTTCTTCGTAAGAAGAATTTTCCCAATACGACGAGCTTTCCTCCCTCCAGCCTGTTTGACCATATTCGTATTGCTGCTAACCTTGCATTAACAGACACCAACTACAAAAACAGGATCACATGCACCGGGGGGAGAAAATAACAAAATCAACGAAAAGAAACACAGAAAATAATCAACACAAACAATATGCCTAAAGTTTTCCCAAGCAACGACGCCAAAATTTGTTTCAACTAAAAGTGTTCTCTTAATTGACTCATAATCGAATGAGGTGTTGTAATAGGGTAAGATAACCCAAGTCGTCTCTCAAGGAAAACTTAACAGGGCTTATTGTTCGTGTCATACACATTAAGCGATAAATCCTAAACAATCTAATACCAAAGAGGGGATATTGAACATACGGGAATTGAAAAGCTAACAGGAAATGTAAATTAAAGAAAGCAATCTAACTAGGGGTTGTCAATCCCTAGTGGAGAACCTAAGATATTATGAATGCAGGAAACTAAAGCGAAGAACAAACTAAACTAGATCATGTAAGGAAATCTGATTTTAACCCTCTCCCGAGGATCTATCTTGGATGTTTTATTCACCATGCATTGATTATATGCCTATCATGCACCTATATAATTAATTGCAACACGTAGAAGTTTTCTCGTGTTTACCTGTGAATCTGTCGGGGAAGAAAGGATCAAGACTCGTGCTTTGATCTTCTGGACTGTATCCCGATTGCCTAAACTCCAATGCCGAGTGAGGACAATCTATGGAGAATGCTATAGAAATTCGCCTTCCTTCATTCTTTCAAACTTTTCGAAAATCCCCACTTAGAGAAGTATGATTCTCGAATATTTCACATGAGGATCAGCTTTTGATTTTCTCTCACCTTATATTTATAATGCAAACCTAAATCCTATCAAGATAGAATTTATGCATATCTAATAAATATAATAATATCACTTAAGATAGAGAGGATCAAGTTGAGTCCCAGAGGGACTCTATAAGGAGGGGGGCGAAATTTCTTCATAGCTCCAGGCCTGGATGGGCCAGCCCAGGGATCAAATGCAAGGAATAAAGATGAGCCTCAAATAAATTAATTATCTTATGTTCAGCCCAAAACATAAATTAATTCATAAACATTTATTCATGCCACTAGAGAATAAATCTTTGACTTACCCTTTATTTCGAAGTTGAGTCGGGCTCGCATTTAGACTTAACGAATCCCGTATTTAAGATATCAGACGTCCATTAATTATTTACGCTGCTACATTGCTTAAAATAATTAATTACTTTAATTCCTTAAGTAGTACCACTCAACCTTATTATTGTACTTGAGATAACTCAACCTGCGGGGTTTAGTACAATAAACTTTTGAGCTCCTTAAGGGATGTCATCATCCTAAGCGGATACGGTGACTCGACACGGTAACTAGCATGACATACAAGACGCCACCACCCAAGATGAGAGAATCTTGGGTTAACTCATGTAACCTCACCCATAACAAGTCAAAGTGATGGTCGAACTCATACTCACCTAATACCTTATTGAGGTTTAGATCAGCGTAAGTCACCGAGATCTAGGTTCTTCACGACGGTCCGATAGAAGAACTCGTCTCACCGTGATCCATCAATACGTTAGAGGCGCATCGCCTGACAAGCAACCAAGTCAAGTTACTTCTTATCTATACGCAACCTATACCGACAACTCGTCTTCAAGTTGTCTCGGTGTGATACTTTTATATCTCGTTAAGCTTGACCAATCATACGGACTTACGTGATCTACAACACATCGTATGATCTAACTTATATATGAGATAAGGGACATACATATACAATCAAGTAAACAATTCGGATAGGAGATTGTAATAGTGGTAACGAGAAACATTGTATACAAGCTCGACCAAAGCGCCCAAAGTATACAAATCCAAGCGGATCATCGAACATAAAGCAATGAAATTCAACGGAGAGCGATTCAACATACTATTAAAATCCATTATCAATTGCATAGGCGTAAACTTATCAAATGCCAATGTAAAACCAATAATCTAATATCAACTATGAACTTGTATCCAACAATAATCTCAAAGCAAAGCATGTAAATGATCGAATGAAATTCAACAAGAATTAGAAAACGAATTGCATAAATTGAAAGGGCGAAAAGCAGAAATTAATACTATGATATTATTTCTATCTGTTGCTGCATGAAGATCCCGAAAGAAATCGTCCGAAGAAAAGCGACTGCGTGGAAGAAATTAGAATTCAGAACTGGAATACAACGCCGCGGAAGCCGAACCCCAAAAAAATGACCTAGGCGTGTATATATATATATATATATATATATATTAAATGAGTGAGTGCCGGTTCACATTGAGCGTAGGTTGAACGGAGTGTTCTGATTAAAAGGTGAGCGTTGGTTTGGAGTGAGCGCCGACTGGAGAAACATTCTATATTGAGAGTGAACACTGGCTCAAGGTGAACGAGCGTGCAAGATGGCTCGGTAGGCGCTGGGAGATGGCGAGCGCGGACGACATGAGGCAGTAGCGAGAATGGACGAGCGGGCGCCGGTGGGTGCGCTTGAGGATGGTCGATGCATGGTGGCACTCGGCGGGAGAAATGCAGCTGAGGAACATGCGTGACGGGTGGATCACCCAGCACCGAATGGGGTGCAACGGGCGCTCGGGGGCTGGACGAGGCGGGCGTTGAAAACGATGTCGATTGAGGTGGCGGCGGCGCGCATGACTGAACGTGCGAGGAGAATACGGTTGAATGCGCGCGGAACATTCTCAACGTCGGATGAACGTGTGGCTTGGCAACTTACGACGCTGGACGAGATGAGGCACGCGACGGGTGGGCGTGCGATGTGGAGGTGGCCGAGCGCTGGGTGCTAATGAGGCGAGGTGCGTGGCGCACGACGGGGCGTGGCGCCGGACTCGGTGGGCGAGCTGGGCGCACGTGCGCGACTTTGATGATTCGCTCCGTTCTAACTCGTCTGAACTACAAATTACGATCCGTTTGTGCCTATGAACTCCTGTCGAGATGCTCTTCAATATACTTATCCTTGGCATATCCATTTCATCACATTTAATGCCGTTTTTCTACAAAAATTCAAAACAAACCAAATAAGTCCGAATCGATAAATATTAATCAAACCAACGGCATAAATAGGACAAACTATTGAAAATGACATGTAAAATAATACCAAGAATAAGCACAAATTCATACCAAACACTGCCCTCCGGAAACATGCCTAGTGTCAAAGACATCCTCAGAGATCAAATGGTTGTTGCACAGAAGGCCGAATCATTTAAATTTCAAGACCATCAATAAATTGGCAAAACATTCGTTGGTCGAAGGTTTACCAAATGCATGATTCCATAAGAACCAAGTGTGTGAAACATGTCAGATAGGTAAACGGACAAAAACGTTATTCAAAGGCAAAGATGCACACTTTACTAATCGAATTCTTCAACTGCTACACATGGACCTTTTGGACCAGTGACTCCAATCAGCTATAATGGTAGAAAATACACTCTTGTTGTTATTGATGATTATTCTAGATTCACATGAATTATGGTTTTGTATAAGAAAAGTGAAACACTGGAGAAGCTGTCTGCACTGTTGAAGAGGCTCAACACCGAGAGATAGACTGACATCATCACAATCAGAATAGATAGATGAACTGAGTTCCTGAATGATGTCATTTGTAAGTATTGTGAGAAGAAAGGTATCAATCAATAGCCATCTGCTACTCGTACGTCTCAACAAAATAAAGTAGCTGAAAGAAAGAATCAAACACTGAATGAAGCAGAATATGCGATACTTGCAAGTTGGAAGCTATATCTAAAATTTTGGGATGAAATAATTAACACAATGTGATACACCCACAATAGATCATTTCTGACTCAGAGACATGGGAAAACATCATATGAAGTGTGGAATAACATGAAGCCTTATATCTCACTTTCATACTTTTGGCTGTTTGTGTTACATCCACAACAATGACAAAGTGCAATTAAAATCTTTTGACAACAAAACTGAACAATGAATTTTTCTTGGGTATTCTTCAGCTGAAGAATCCAACAAAGTTTATAGAGTTTTTAACAAGCAATCTTTCATTGTGGAAGTAACACCTCATGTTTTTTTTTTATGAAACTGCTACTGAGTACATGAATCAGGTCAAAATGGAAGTTGAATAATCTAAAAGAAACTCCACTCCCATGAGCCTAACTGACAAAGTTCTTGTATGGGAACTTGGAGAAGAGAAAATTGAAGACGCTCAGCAGGTCCATGAAAATGAGAAAGTTCAACTATAAATTTCCCTCAGAGCAGAACCTGTCATATGTCAATGGGGAACTAAGCCAACTGCAGCTCAGACTGATAAAGATTAGTCAACTGACAACACAACCTATCAGCAAAATACACTAGCATCAGAGAATCCTTCAACATCACACCCGCTGATCAGTTGCATACTGATCAACCTACTACTGATCCAGTTCCTACACCATACGAAGTTCGAAGATATCTAAGATGGGTTGAAGATCACCCAGTTAACAACATTATTGGTGAACCTAGAGATAAAGTCAAAACTCGCAGATCAGTTGTTGACTAGGACAACGTTGCAGATCAACTGGCCAACACAGAATCAACACTGTTCAGTTATTTCTACTCTTAAATTGAACCCAATGATGTTCTCTATGTACTCAATGAAATAAGCTGGACGAACGCAATACAAGAAGAACTTAACGAGTTCTTAAGGAATACAGTATGGGAGTTGGTGGACATACCTGACAATCATAAGGTGATTGGTTTGAAGTGGAGTTTTAAGAACAAGATGGATGAAAATGGGTATGTCATCAAGAACAAAGCAAGGCTAGTGGCTAGAGATGACAATGGATCTCAGACCCGGTCCAGATCCGTGGATCCAGATCCATTTTTCAGGATCTGGATCCTCAAAAATTTGGACCCAATGGATCTGGACCGGATCTGGATCCTATCCCCATATTTTGGATCTGGATCTGGGATTTATTTTTGAGACCGGATCGATCCGCATCCGGCCCGCAGATTTATTAATTTTTTTATTTATATATATATATATATATATATTATTTTTATTATAATTAAATATCTAATCCCGACTTAAAACTCTTTAATTTCCTTTTTTAAATTCTCCCAAAATAAATCTGCTCACAATTTCATTTCAAATTCTCCTAATTATGTATCAGTCGGCATTCACGGCGGGTCACGCCACTTATACCACCGACGATCGAGTTGTTTGTTCTTTCCTACCTTATAGTCAATTTGTAACTAACATCTTCCAATATAGTGATAATTCTAGAAATTCTAAATAAGTGTTATAGTATTATTGTGTATTTAGATTATTATGATGTTACTGTGAATTATAGTTGATTTAGAATTTATTTTAGAAGCGAAAACATATGGATCCGAGTCTAGACCCTGGACCATGCGGATCTTATGGATCTGGATCTGGATCTAATTTTTTTGGACCCAATGGATCTGGTCCCAAGCAAAAAAAATCGGATCTGGACCTAGCCAAATCCGGTCCAGATCCGGTCCATTGCCATTCCTACTAGTGGCTAAAGGTACAACCAAGAAGAATGAATTAATTACAACGAGACTTTTGATCCAGTTGCAAGATTGGAATCTATTCGTCTATTCCTAGCCTATGTTCCACATAAATGATTCAAAGTCTATTAGATGGACGTGAAATGTGCATTTCATTGGCATTCTTACAGATGAAGTGTATGCTTAAAAGCTTCCTGGTTTTGAGACTGAATGTTCTAACAAGGTCTACAAGCTGAAGAAAGCTCTCTATGGACTCAAACAAGCTACTAGAGCTTGGTACGATACATGTCATTGTACTTGGAAGAAAAAGGGTTCAAGAAGGGCTCAGTAGACATGAATCTCTTCACTCTCAAGGATGGTGAGGATATTCTCTTAGTCCAGATCTATGTTGGCGATATTATCATTGGATCAAAATCTGAGAAATTTTGCAAGATGTTTGTTGATGTTATGACTGAGAAATTTTAGATGTCTATGATGGGAGAGATGAACTTCTTCATAGGATTACAAGTGAAGCAGTCAGCAGAACGCATCTTCATAAGTCAAACCGAATACACCAAGAAGCTATTAGCAAATTTGAAGTTCAGCAAGTGAAGCCCGTGAAGATTCTGATACAAACTGGAAGATGGAACCAAGTGTTGAAGGCAAGCCAGTGGACCACACCAAATATCGAGGAATCATTGGATCGTTGCTCTACCTTACTGCCAGTAGACCAGACAAATCATACGCAGTATAAGTATGTGCAAGATATCAAGCTTAACCAAGAGAGGCTCACCTAGAAGCGGCTAAGTGGATACTGCAATATCTCAAAGGCACACCTAACATGGGTTTGTATTATCAAGCTGATGATAAATTTTGTGGTTTCAGGTTACTCTGACTCTGATTTTGCAGGTTAGACAGGAAATTAACTTCAAGGACAGTTTCTCGGAAGAAAATTGATTTCTTGGTTTTCCAAGAAACATACATCAGTCGTAATGTCCATTACTGAAGCTGAATACATGGCTGCTAGAAGCTGTTGTTATCAAATTCTATGGCTGAAGCAACAATTGAGAGATTATGAAGTCATAACGAGTGAAGTAACCATCTAATGTGATAGCTCCAATGCCATAGCAATCACTCTGAACCCAATCCTACATACCAGATGCAAGCACATATATGTACAACATCATTTCATTTGAGATCATGTCGAGAAGAAGGACATCATTGTTAAGAAAATTTACACTAATATTCAATGTGCTGACATACTGATGAAGCCGTTTGCTGAAGATAGATTCAACATGTTGTGTGGAAAGCTATGACTACTGAACTCGGAAGAGTGAGAAGCTGATGCTGATAAGTGCTTAATTGATTAACACAACTGATAAATATCAGTGACCAACTAGCAGTACTGATAGGTAAAACAGATAAGTCAAACTAATAAGTTTTAACTAAGGTCAACTCTGACGGGTAGCAAACTGGTAGCACAAACTGGTTGTCCAAACTGATAAACCGATCGACGGATACTGTCTGAAAGGATGATATTGGCGCCATCGATGATCAACACAAACTAGTAACATCAAATTGGAATTAGTAACAGTACCACTTGATGTCAGTACCATCGACTAATGAGGTATCAACTAACTGCTATTTTCAGCTGACCAGTAAGTATACTAACACATCTTATGGCGTAGTTGAGCCCTTCACCGGTCACTAGTTTGCATCACATGAGTATTCTCACACTCTATATGAAGCCAAGCTACTGGACATGATGGCCAGATTGGAAGATGAGTTAAAGAAAGCAGCCACCTACAAGGAACTAGCGTGGCAGTGGGAATGATCTTTTAGTTCTGAGGTAGAAGCTGCTAATAAGGCAATGCCATGCTAATCCAGACTTACAAGGAGAAGGAAGAGGAGCAGGCTGACCTAAGGAAAGTTTTTCAGAACATATTCACGGTGAGCTATCGTCTATCAAGAGAAACCTAAGAGACCTCGTGGATGTTGTGACCTAGAACTTCCAGCAAGAGAAG
Organism: Salvia rosmarinus; assembly: GCA_036937905.1. NCBI lineage: Eukaryota > Viridiplantae > Streptophyta > Magnoliopsida > Lamiales > Lamiaceae > Salvia > Salvia rosmarinus. The sequence continues at coordinate 13,149,912 of CM072814.1, forward strand.
GCTCCATCAGCAAACTGAAAGGTAAAATGATCATGCCGATGAAAGCGAAGTTCAAGGATGACTTTGCCTAGAGGATTCCTGAGGCCCTCCAACTAATTCAAGACCAGCTATCCTCAGTCCAGAACCAACTAGACTTAACATCTTAGGGCGTTGATGATAGAATAATTGCCCTAGCAGAATAGGACGAGGCCTTGAAGAAAGAAAGAGAAGAAATTATCGATCTGCTGGCCGCATACGTTGATCGTCTATAGCAGATGGACTATTCCTATGTCGTGCTGAACCAAACTATCAAGGACCTCTCGATCTCCCTCCAGGCAGTCATCGGTGATGCCAAAAGGGAAAAGAGATTAAAGAGGTTGCTGATGCTTAAGCGGCGGAGCAACAGCGGAAGAGGATGCAACATAACTTGCACGATAAATGGCAGAGGAAGAAGCTGGGGATAAGGCTATTGAAGAGCGGCTAAGGAAAAAGGCTGCCTCAGTCAAGAGGAAAGAAAATGTTGTTGTCCCATCAAACCAGCCAGCTGTTGATATCACAGAAGATATCTACCTTGCTGTTTTCCATGTAGGTACCTCGTTCGAGATACTGGGAGACCCAACATAACGGACAACATGGTGGAGCAAGAGGCAACAAACTGGTCGTCCAGAGAGCATTGGCTTCTGAGGAGAAAATAAAGAAGACTGTCAGTAAGAGGAACGCGACAACTAGCTTCCAGAAGCGAGGCTTGATGAAACCTAAAGTTGTAGGATGATGGGAAATCTGATTTTAACCCTCTCCCGAGGATCTATCTTGGATGTTTAATTCACCATACATTGATTATATTCCTAGCATGGTCTATATAATTAATTGCAACACGTAGGGGTTTTCGTGTTTACCTTTGAATCATCGGGATGAGCGGATCGAGACTCGTGCTTTGATCTTCCGGATTGTATCCGGTTGCCCAATCTCCAACGTCGAGTGAGGACGATCTATGGAGAATGCTTCGGAAAATCACCCTCAAGCTCTCTCTCAATTTTCGAAAACTTTCTCAAGCTTTATGGGATTCTCGAAAATATGGCTAGGTCTAAAGTGAGGATTAGCCTTGATCTTATCTCTTACTTATATTTATAATGCATTACCATAATCCCATTATAAATATAATAATATCCTTATGGATAAAGAGGATCAAATCATTGCCTTAGAGATAGGAGGGGATGCCGATTTTCACTTAAGCCACGGGCTGGATGGGCCGACCAGGGATCAAATGCGAGGAATAAAGATGGGCCTCAAATAAATTAATTATCTTATGTTCACCCGAACATAAATTAATTTATAAACATTCATTCATACCACTAGAGAATAAATGTTGACTTATCCCTTTATTACAGAAGGTGAGTCGAGACTTGCACTTTAGACATTACGAATCCCGTATTTAAGATAGCGTCGTCCATTAATTATTTAGAGCATTACGATCGCTTAAAATAATTAATATCTTTAATTCCTTAAGTAGTACCACTCAACCTTATTATTGTACTTGAGCTAAACCAACCCGCAGAGTTTAGTACAATAAACCTTTGAGCTCCTTAAGGGACGTCATCATCCTAAACGAATACGGTGACTCGATCTGAGATAACTAGCATGACATACTGAACCGCCACCACCCAAGATGCGGAGAATATTGGGTTAGAACATATAACCTCACCCATAACAAGTCAAAGTGATGGTCAAGAACTCATACTCACCTAATACCTTATCGAGGTTTAGATCATCGTAAGTCACCGAGATCTTGGTTCTTTACGACGGTCGGATAGAAGAACTCATCTCATCGTGATCCATCAATACGCCGAGACGTGCAAAGATAGACAAGCAACCAAGTCAAGTCACTTTATCTATTCCGCACCTATACCGACAACTCGTCCTCAAGTTGTCTCGTTGTGATACTTTTTATATCTCATTAAGCTTGACCAATCATACGGACTTACGTGATCTTCTACACACCGTATGATCTAACTTATATATGAGATAAGGGGACACGATATATGCAATCAAGTATTCAATTCAGATAGGAGATTGTAATAGTGGTAACGAGGAAACATTGTATACAAGCTCAACCAAAGCGCTTTCAAAGATACAACCAACAATCTCTCACTTATACTAAAGCAAACTTTTAGTATACAATGTGTCTCTACTAGCTATTACAAACAAAACCATCACTTTGCTTCTTCCACTTATACAAAAGTTTTCTTTCTAAGTGGGTGCCATTAAGCGCAATCCAAGTCCTCGAACGTGCACCGTGAGACTTTATGCGACGTGCTCTTTGTGAATGGATCCGCTAGGTTATCCGTCGTATCAATCTTTTCAATCAAGACGTCCCTCGTCTAACGATTTCTCGCATGACATGGTACTTTCTCTATGTGTTTGGTCACCTTGTGGGTCCGTGGTTCCTTCGAGTTCACATCGCACCGAGTTATCACAAGAAACTATGATACTCTTGGGCAAACCGGTACCACACCTAGATCCATGAGGTAGTTTTGAACCATACTGGCCTCATAGCGCCTCAAGCGGCTACATATTCGGCTTCCATGGTAGAGTGCGCAATGCATCGCCGCTTTGCCTCCGCCAGATACGACTCCACCTCCCAAGGTAAACACATAACCCGAGGTAGACTTTTTCTCATCACGGTCGACTTGGAAATCCAGTCAGATAACCCAAAGGCATTAGACTATCTGCATGGTAAACCAAATTTATAATCTTGAGTCCTTTTAGTACTTGAGTATATGCTTTCTTTGCGGTCCAATGAGCTTGTCGAGGTTAGGGCGATATCTCAGCTACTATGCCTACCGACAGCGTATATCGAGCCTCGTACATAGCATTGCGTACATGAGACTTCCCACGACTTAAGCGTAAGGAACTTGTCTCATTCCTCTATCTCGCTTTGCGATCATGGGTGATTCTCCTTAGATAAAGGCGCCATGTGCGAAAGGTAGCAATCCTTTCTTGGCCGTGCATACTAAAGCGAGTAATCACGGTATCAATGTAAGACGCGCCGAGATAAGCTCAACATTTTCCTCTTGCGATCTCGGTAAACCTTGATCCCAAGAATGTACGCTGCATCTCCTAAGTCTTTCATTTAAACCGATCGGATAACCGACTCTTTCGTCGATAACAACTTCACATTGTTGCCAACTAGAAGAATGTCATCTACATAAAGTGCAAGAAATACGTCATCACCGTTGACATCTAAGCGATTCACACAACTTTCGCTAGCAACTGGGTTAATCCATAGGACTTTACCACCTCGTCAAAGCGTAGGTTCCGGGATCGTGAGGCTTGCTTAAGCTATAAATGGACTTCTTAAGCTTCCATACTAGATGCTCTTCACCCTTCACCACATAACCTTGGGTTGTTGCATATAGATGTCTCTACTTCCTCAAGGTAACCGTTCGAGCGGTTTTCACATCCATTTGTCAAACCTCAAGGTTCAAGTGGGCTGCTATGGCGTAAGAATTACGATGGACTTGAGCATTGCTACTGTGAAAAGGTCTCATCGAAATCGATGCCCTCAATCTGAGTGTACCCTTTCGCCACAAGCCCGGCTTTAAAAGTCAAACCTCTCCATCCGAATCTTTCTTCCTCTTGTATACCCACTTACTACCTATCGCTTCCTTGCCATCCGGTAGAGGTGTCTTTCGTATATATCCATATGTTATGGACTCAATTTCTAAGTCCATAGCGTGTGCCATGATCTTGCATCAATGTCTTGTATCGCCTCCTTTGTATGTCCATGGGTCGATTATTGCTGTTCGCTTCCGGGACTAAATCAAAGATTCACCCACGAACATAAATCGCTCGGGTTGACGAACAACCTCCCACTACGACGGTAGCTACGCCACAGCACAATGGTGGGTGCGATAACTTGTGGTTCTCTATCTTGCACAACTTCTTTGGGTAGGTACCACTTGTGCGGTCGGTATCTCCGGTGGAACTCGACCCACTTCAATTTCTTAAAGTATCGGTGTCGATCCTCCCACTAGACACGACATCTCGCACTTTCGCTAATCGGTGGTGGAATACGATCATCTTCTAATTCTCGAAGAATGATTTCAACTTTGGATTTATGATTTTTCATATAATCCTCTTCTAAGAATCGGTCATTAGTCCCAATAATGACCTTCGATCCTAGGACTATAGAATAAACCACCTTCGTTCCTCTAGGATAGCCGATAAAATGTTTTACGTCGGATCTAGCCTCCAACTTGTCACCTTCTTTTTCAAAGACATGTCTTCGGGCCCAATATATTTATGTGGCTTAAACCAGTCTAACTACCAAACCATAATTCGAAGGGGTCTTTTCGATCGACTTGGATGGTACTAGATTTAGCAAGTATCTTTGCCGTTTCTAAGGCATACCCCGAGCGAAATAGCAAAGTTGCATAACTTATCATTGATCTAACCATTTCCAAAAGAGTCCTATTTCTTCGCTCGACATACCATTTCTTTCATGGTGTGCCGGTTGTAGTCTTGTTGGGAGGTAATCCCACACTTCACTAGATAGTCCATAAACTCGTTCTCGAGGTATTCGCCAACGCGATCGACCGCATTGACTTGATACTCTTACCAAGCTTCGCTCCCTCCGCCTTAAACTCTTTGAATTTCTCAAAGCATTCGGACTTGTGGTGAAGCGGTATATGTATCCGCACCTTGAGTAATCGTCAATGAAAGTGACAAAATACCGTACCCTCCACGAGCTTGTTCGGACATCGGTCCACACAGTCGAATGGACTAGCTCCAACACTTCTTTGGCTCTATAACCCTTCGCCTTGAAGCGGTCCGGGTCGACATCTTTCCTTCTATACAGATTCGCAGATGAGGAACGAGTGGCGTGAGATCACCCAACGCCCATTCTTAGCCGGTCTTTGGATCCTATTTAGATTGATGTGACCTAATCTAAGACGCCGGAGGAATGTGGTGTCATCTTCATAAGAAAACTTTCTCTTTAAGGTTTGATGTAGATGCAACATAGTTATAGGTATTATGTTTAGCGTAAATAGTATAAAGTGAATTATATAATGTGCGAACACGAGATAACCGTCATTTCTAATGATAGAAACACCACTATCAAAAATAACAGAATATCCATGAATAAATAGTTTGAAACAGAAACAAGGTTCATGAAAATCCGCACATATAAAACATCTTTTAATACTAAAGCTGTTCTATCAAAACATAAAGTAACATCTCCGATCGCAACGGTCTCGACTTTCGCGTGTTGCCCATGGAGATCGTTATCTCGCCATCACTCGCCTCCCTTGTCGCGGGAACCCCGCAAGGTGTAACAAACATGATCGATCGCACCGTGTCACTACCCAAGAATGGGTAGAACAAGTCGCTAAACATGTTTCCGTTACTAAAGCAAATGGCGTACCTTGAGCCTTGAGCATAGGGCACTGGCCTTCCAATGCTCGGTCTTGCGCACTCAAGCACTTGCCCCTCTCCTTTGGCTTCTTTAAGCCTCCGTGGCATGCATGTTCTTGTTCCCATTCTCCCACTATTTCTTGCTCTACCACCTTTGGTGCCCTTTTCTTTTCCATTTTCAACGGAAAATTTGGGCCCCTAGATGTACTAGCAAGAGCTTGTGCTCCTTTGCCCATGACTCCTTCATGCCACGAGATCATTAAGCAACCGACTAATTGTATACCGGTCTTGCTCATGATCGCGTTCGCAAAATTCTCAAAAGACTTGGGCGGTGTGTTAAGGATGATATCAACCTTGGCTTCGCCGTCAATACCTCCTCCCAAGTGATCAAGACTATCCATGAGATGAGTCGTGTGGGAAACATGTTCATGGACGAACTTCCTTCTTCCATCTTACACGCCAAGATTTCTCTCATTGTATGGGCGGATCGTCCGATCCGACCGCCCAAACTTACTCTCGAGACTTGACCATATTTGATCGCGTCTACCATCGATCGATGCCGCGGTATAAGCCTTTGGACATTGTAGTCATCATATATCATTTGGCTATATTGTTCGACTTATGCCAAAGTCTGCTTGACTCTCGCTGCTCATTAGTCGATGCGTCAGTAAGGGCATCGGGTTTAGGAGTTGTGAGAACAAACATGTGTTCTTCAGCGATAAGAACATATTCCATGTTTCGTTTCCACTCGATAAAATTTGGACCGGATAAGGGATTTTGTGCGAGCATATTGATAATCGGTGTAAGAGACATATATGAAAAGATAATGTAAACACATAAGCATACGATCACACATAATTCGTAACAACAATATTGTAACCTTTTGATAAAACAATATTGATTGAAACCTCCAATCGCCCAAGGAATCCCACATGCAAGCCACGCGTGTGGACGTTTACACATGAACCCCTCGATCAGACTAAAATATACCTTTTAGTCGTTTAATTTCAATCCATGTCAACTTATCCTTATGACAAATGAAATTAATGATTGGACCTTACTAGACCACATCACTATCGCGAAGGGACTTGGCGGGAAGTTGTACTCTAGGTGATGTCTAGCAATGACCACAATTTTAACAATGAGAAATGAATTCTTAGAATTGGCATACTCACTCGGACCATACCGCCCAATTCAAATTCTTTTGTTATCTCCTTTTAAAACTATCTCTAGAGAACTTATGAAAATCGCACATGCAAGACACGCGTGTGGGCGTTTACTCAGCAGTCGTCTCACTTTGTTTAGAGATCAAAAGTAGAGGTCTTGACATTTTAATTTGAAAAATTAATATGTCGGGTTACTTGCTTAGTCTTTTGATTCAAAAGGTTTGTCCATGCAGATCACGAAATCTAGCATGCTTTTCTATAGAACTCAACATGTAAAACATGCTCATGAGAACTCTAAAATATGCTTGATAAGCGCGATAAACCTAGCATGATTACTATGCGCATCCAATTCGTAAAACACTTAAAGGTTTGTCAACGTAATATAAACATACATAACGTGCTACCGCATAATTTAAACATCCACGACATGCATATGAGCGATAAAAATAAAATAAAGCGTTCATCGCGCCCAATCGTGAAACCCGCACATTTATATCTAATCTATTACATAGATTTACAAAGTGCAATTAAACTTGAGCAGACCTCGCGTGCACCCGCACGAACCGGATTAAACAAATGGGCCTCGCGTACCCGCACGGACCGAAAATCTGGATTGGGTGGAAAAATGGGTGCAGGCGGGTCGGCCCAATACATCAGCTTGGGCCGGCTAGGGCAAAGCCCGGCCGCGCCGCCGACCTGCGCGCCGCCGCCCGCGGTCCTCGCGGGCTACCTCCATGATCGCTAACGCGACCGCGACCCGTCGAGCTGCGCTGCTTGCGGTCATGCCCGAGCGTCGAACATCTCGCCGAGAGATGTCGTCGCCCGGTCGACAGCTTCGCGACCACGAGTTCGCTGCGTGAAGCGCCGGGTTTTTCGCGTGAACGCAGCGCCCGTCGCCGCTAGCTCGCTTCGCTCGCTTTGCTTCGTGGCGAATCTCGCGACCACTCGCTCGCTCGCGTGGCGCCAGGGATCTCGTGTGCGAACGCATGCCCGCCGCGCGCGCGCCGCGATCGCCCTCGCGACCGCGAGGCTCACTCGCGAAACCGCCCGGGGACTATCGAGAGACCTATTTTTCCCATCGTTTCGTTCTTCGTTCTTTCGTCTTCGTTCTTCTTTTACAGATAAGATTTACAGAATAAAATCTAATCTAACCACGGATTTTCTCGTGGTGAAACAACAAAATCCGACAAAATAATAAGCGAGCCACGATGAATAGCGGATCCACGATTAATAAAACGCGTAATAATCAAGCGTGAATTAATCCAGCAGAGCCAAGATTACGAACCTCGCTCTGATACCAATTGTAGGGAAAACATATGTTAACCCTCGCCCCGAGGATCTATCTTGGATATTTAATTCACCATACATTGATTATATTCCTAGCATGCGTCTATATAATTAATTGCAACACGTGAGGTTTTCTCGTGTTTACCTTTGGATCCGTCGAGGTGGATCGAAGCGGAATGAAGCGGATCGAGCGGATCAGACTCGTGCTTTGACCTTCTGGACGGTATCCCGGATGCCCAATCTCCAACGTCGAGTGAGGACGATCTATGGAGAATGCTTCGGAAAATCACCCTTTGCTCTCTTTGCACAACTTTCGAAACTCTCTCAACTCTATGAGGGGGGCGAAAATTCTTGTTAATTATGTGAGCATTAACCTAGACTTTATCTCATACCTTATATTTATAATGCACTACCTTAATCCCATATGGAAATTACCATACTCTAGGATTATTACCATACTCACAGGATTATTGCCATAATCTTATATGGAAAGGATCTATGCATATACCATAAATATAATTATATCCTTGTGGGATAAAGAGAATAAAATCTTGCCAATGGAGCATCATGGGCCGATTTTCCTCTTCTACGGGCCTGGATGGGCCAGCCTGAGGATCAAATGCAAGGAATAAAGATGGGCCTCAAATAAATTAATTATCTTATGTTCACCGAACATAAATTAATTTATAAACATTTATTCATGCCACTAGAGAATAAATGTTGACTTACCCTTTATTACGAAGTTGAGGCGGACTTGCACTTAGACATTACGAATCCCGTATTTAAGATATCGAGCGTCCATTAATCATTTATAGCAATCATCGCTTAAAACGATTAATAACTTCATTTCCTTAAGTAGTACCACTCAACCTTATTATTGTACTTGAGCTAACTCAATCTGCAGGTCTAGTACAATAAACCTTTGAGCTCCTTAAGGGGATGTCATCATCCTTAACGGATACGGTGACTCGTCTGAGATAACTAGCGTGACATACAAATCGCCACCACCCAAGATGCGGAGAATCTTGGGTTAGAACATATAACCTCACTCATAACAAGTCAAAGTGATGGTCGAGAACTCATACTCACCTAATACCTTATCGAGGTTTAGATCATCGTAAGATCTTGGTTCTTCACGAAGGTGGGAAGAAGAACACATCTCATCGTGATCCTTCAATACGTCGAGACGATACCAACATAGACAAGCAACTAAGTCAAGTCACTTCTTATCTATCTGCAGCCTCAAACCGACAACTCGTCCTTAAGTTGTCTCGTTTGTGAAACTTTTATATCTCATTAAGCTTGACCAATCATACGGACTTACGTGATCTTCTACACCTTTGTATGATCTAACTTATATATGAGATAAGGGGACACGATATAAGCAATCAAGTATTCAAATCAGATAGGAGATTGTAATAGTGGTAACAGAAACATTGTATACAAGCTCAACCAAAGCGCTTTCAAGATACAACCAACAACATGAGCGATTACGGCGCCAAGCGCGCCTTTCGGCGTGCCGTCGCCGCACGCCGTCCGATCGCGGCGCCCGCTTTTTCCAACGTACCTTCATCGTCTCGTTCTTCGTGCTTTCATCTTCGTTCTTCTTTACGATAAGATTACGTAAAACAAATCTAATCTAACCACGGATTTTTCGTGGTGAAAAAAAAATCCGACAAAACAAAACCAAGCCACGATGAACGGCAGATTCAACAATTAATTAATTGCGCGTAATAATCAAGCGTGAATTAATCCAAGCAGAGCCAAGATATCGATCCTGTGCTCGATACCAATTGATGGGAAATCTGATTTAACCCTCCGATGATCTATCTTGGATGTTTAATTCATCATACATTGATTATATTCCAAGATGCGTCTATATAATTAATTGCAACACGTGGGGTTTTCTAGTGTTTATCTTTGAATGCATGAGGATGAGCGGGATGAGCGGATCGAGACTCGTGCTTTGATCTTACGGATCAGATTCGGTTGCCCAATCTCCAACGCGTCGGTGAGGACGATCTATGGAGAATGTTTGGGAAAATCACCCTCAAGCTCTCTCAATTTTGAAAAATTTCCCAAGCTTTATGGGATTCTCGAAAATATGGCTAGGTCTAAAGTGAGGATTAGCCTTGATCTTATCTCTTACCTTATATTTATAAAGCATTACCATAATCCTATTAGGAAAGGATCCATGCATATCCCATAAATATAATAATATCCTTATAGATAAAGAGGATCAAATCCTAGCCTTAGAGATAGGAGGGCGCGATTTTCACTTAAGCCACGGCTGGATGGGCCGACCAGGATCAAATGTAAGGAATAAAGATGGGCCTCAAATAAATTAATTATCTTATGTTGGCCGAACATAAATTAATTTATAAACATTCATTCATGCCACTAGAGAATAAATCTTGACTTACCCTTTATTACAGAAGGTGAGTCGGCTTGCACTTAGATATTATGAATCCCGTATTTAAGATATCGACGTCCATTAATTATTTAGAGCATTCTCGATTGCTTAAAATAATTAATATCTTTAATTCATAAGTAGTACCACTCAACCTTATTATTGTACTTGAGCTAAAGTAACTGCAGGTTTAGTACAATAAACCTTTGAGCTCCTTAAGGGGACATCATCATCCTAAACGGATACGGTGACTCGTCTGATAACTAGCATGATATACAAGCACCGCCACCACCCAAGATCGGAGAATATTGTGTTAGAACCTATAACCTCACCCATAACAAGTTAAAGTGATGGTCAAGAACTCATACTCACCTAATACCTTATCGAGGTTTAGATCATCGTAAGTCACCGAGATCTTGGTTCTTCACGATTGTCCGATAGAAGAACTCATCTCACCGTGATCCATCAATACGCCGAGGCGTACTAGCATAGACAAGCAACCAAGTCAAGTCACTTCTTATCTACACGCACTTATACCGACAACTCGTCCTCAAGTTGTCTCGACTTTGATATTTTTATATCTCATTGTTTTGACCAATCATACGGACTTCGTGATCTTCTACACACCGTATGATCTAACTTATATATGAGATAAGGGACACGGATATATGCAATCAAGTATTCAATTCGAGATAGGAGATTGTAATAGTGGTAACAGAAACATTGTATACAAGCTCAACCAAAGCGCTTTCGATATACAAATCCAACATAGGAGCCATGTCCAGGACTGAAAAATGGGTCCTAGCTAAGATGAACGACAGATGTGAGTAGCTCAAGATGGAATTCATCATGTGATATTACTTCCTGATGGATCTGCCTGAAGTCACAACTGACAGGTTTAGAAATTTCTTGCTTGATGATCGCTCCTTTTTCTAACACGAAAACATGCACGTAGATAGGGTAGTCGAGTATCGTATCCACAGGGATTGTAACGCGAAAATACAGAATCTAACTCAACAATCCTTCATCATTATCCAAGTAACAGATTTGGTTTTGGAAAAGGTTTTGGGACTTCAAATCTTAGATTCAAAGTCAAGGACAAAAATAAGCAATAAAGACAAATAAATAAATACTCAAAGAGATAATAAGACTGAAAGACTAACCCTATGGATGCATTAATTCTACCCACAGTGTATATTTATCATGCTTCCTATTAACCAATTTTAATCCAGCCAAGATGAAAGATCACATATATAACCAACAACTTCAGTTACAACAATTGTGGCAGTAGATTACTAATTTTCCCTATTACAGTTACGTCTCAAGGTCAAAATTAGTAACTCCAAAAGGATCACAAAGAATAAGCTTCCTACGAATGTTCCTATCTCAGCTACGATTCAAGGCTTATTCGTATTGCGCATTCAAGATCAATTGACAATTAAAATTGTTAAGTAATTAACTGACAACTATGTATGTATCAAGATTGATCAGAAATCAACACATAATATAAAGCACCAAGAATCACAAATCAATGTCTGGATGGTAAGCAGTAATAGCAAGAATCATTTACTTAGGATAGAATCATGCAAACCCTAGGACTAGAAAAGAAATTTAGCTAGACATAATCATATGAATAAAATATGAAAGATTCATAAAAATAAGAATTGAATAGATTAAACCCGTAATGTAGTGCCGGAAGAACAATGATTGAGTTGAATCCAAACTCGAGTTGAAAAACGGGAGAATCTAAAGATCTTCGGAAGAAATCGATCCAGAGCGATTACAAATCGTAGAACTAATGTAGAACAATAATAATCTAAACCTAGATGGATGGAAAATCAAAGCTAACGCAAGAAAAATATGAAAATAACTGAGTTCTATGCCAAAAATAGGTAAAAACGTGGACAGATGCGCATGATAGGCTTAGGGTATATATAGGCATAGGTCTGAAACCCTAATTCGCGCAATCGTCGCGCTTCACGGCCGAGCTCACGGTCGCTAGCTCGGTCGCTAGCGCTGAGTCAATCAGTTCTTCGATGCGCTCGCGGCCAGGTTTCGCGGTCGTTCGGTATGCCTCGCGGCCGAGCTCGCGGTAGCGAACTCGGTCGCTAGATTTCAGGCAGAAGCTTTTCGGAGCCTCTCGCGGGTAGGGCTCGCGGTTGCTGGGTTTTGCCTCGCATTCGGCCTAGCGGTTGTAGGGAAAAACTATGTTTAGCCCTCGCCCCGAGGATCTATCTTGGATGTTTAATTCATCATACATTGATTATATACCTAGCATGCACCTATATAATTAATTGCAACAAGTAGGGGTTTTCTCGTGTTTACCTTTGAATCTGTCAAGGCGGAATGGATCGAGACTCGTGCTTTGACCTTCTGGACTGTATCCCGGTTACCCAATCTCCAACGTCGAGTGAGGACGATCTATGGAGAATGCTTCGGAAAAATCACCCAATGCTCTCTACTAACTCTCGAAAATTCCTCACAATGTTCTTGTGATTCTCGAAAATAATGATGATGATTATTAATCATTGACCTAGATTTAATCTCTTACCTCATATTTATAATGCACTACCTTAATCCCATAAGGAAATTACCATAATCCCATATGGAAATTACCATAATCCTTTATGGAAATTACCATAATCCTTTATGGAAATTACCATAATCCCATATGGAAATTACCATAATCCTTGTAGGATAAAGAGAATCAAATCCTTGCCATGTAGAGAAAGTAGGCGCCTATTTTCCTTCCAAGCTATGGGCTGGATGGGCCACCTGTGGATCAAATGCGAGGAATAAAGATGTGCCTCAAATAAATTAATTATCTTATGTTCACCCGAACATAAATTAATTTATAAACATTTATTCATGCCACTAGAGAATAAATCTCGACTTACCCTTTATTACCGAAGTTGAGTTGGGCTTGCACTTAGACATTCTGAATCCCGTATTTAAGATATCGAACGTCCATTAATTATTTAGAGCATTACACTACTTAAAATAATTAATATCTTTATTTCTTTAAGTAGTACCACTCAACCTTATTATTGTACTTAAGCTAACTCAACTGCGGGGTTTAGTACAATAAACCTTTGAGCTCCTTAAGGGACGCCATCATCCTAAACGGATACGGTGACTGACATGATAACTAGCGTGACATAAGCACCGCCACCACCCAAGATGCGGAGAATATTGGGTTAGAACATATAACCCTCACCCATAACAAGTCAAAGTGATGGTCAAGAACTCATACTCACCTAATACCTTATCGAGGTTTAGATCATCGTAAGTCACCGAGATCTTGGTTCTTCACGACGGTCGGTTAGAAGAACACATCTCACCGTGATCCTTCAATACGTGCGGGACGCACCGGCATAGACAAGCAACCAAGTCAAGTCACTCTTATCTATTCCAGCCTTATACCGACAACTCGTCCTCAAGTTGTCTCGGTGTGAAACTTTTATATCTCATTAAGCTTGACCAATCATACGGACTTCGTGATCTCTACACACCGTATGATCTAACTTATATATGAGATAAGGGGACACGAGATATATGCAATCAAGTATTCACTTGGATAGGAGATTGTAATAGTGGTAACAGGAAACATTGTATACAAGCTCAACCAAAACCGCTTTCAAGATATAAACCAACAATCTCCCACTTATACAAAAGCAAACTTTTAGTATACAATGTGTCTCTACTAGCTATTACAAACAAAACCATCACTTTGCTTCTCCCACTTATACAAAAGTTTCCTTTCTAAGTGGGTGCCATCTAGCACAATTCAAGTCCTCTAACGTCCCCGACGTAGACTTATTCTTGGCAGCTTTAGCGGGTGCCATCTAACGCAATTCAAGTCCTCTAACGTGCCCAACGTAGACTTATTGCGGCGAGCTTGCGTGAATGGATCTACTAGGTTATCCGTCAGATCAATCTTTGCAATCAGCACGCCCCTCGTCTAACGTTTTCTCATATGACATGGTACTTTTCTCTATGTGTTTGGTCTCCTGTGGGTCCGTGGTTCCTTCGAGTGTGCATCGCACCGAGTTATCACGATAAACTATGCTACTCATAGGCAAACCGGTACCACATCTAGATCCATGAGGTAGTTCTTGAACCATACTGACCTCCTTAGCGACCTCCGAAGCGGCTACATTTTCGGCTTCCATGGTAGAGTCCGCAGCATCGCCGCTTTGCACCCGCCAGATACGGCTCTACCTCCCAAGGTAAACACATAGCCCGAGGTAGACTTTTTCTCATCACACGACTTGGAAATCCGAGTCTGAATAACCCAAAGGTATTAGACTATCTGCATAGTAAACTAGCCTATAATCTCGAGTCCATTTCGGTACTTGAGTATATGCTTCTTCGCATCCAATGAACTTGTCCAGGTAAGATCGATATCTAGCTACTATGCCTACCGTGATAGCGTATATCGGCCTCGTGCATAACTGCGTCTGAGAGACTTCCTACGACGGAAATATAAGGAACTTGTCTCATTTCCTCTATCTTCTTTGCGGTCATAGGTGAGCGCCCTTTAGATAAAGGAACGTCGTGTCGAAAGGTAGCAATCCTTTCTCGACGGTCCGCATACTAAAACGAGTAATCACGAGATCAATGTAAGACGCCCGAGATAAGCTCAACATTTTCCTCTTGCGATCTCGTAAAGCGTTGATCCCAAGTCTGTACGATCTCCTAAGTCTTTCATTTGAACCGATCGGATAACCAACTCTTTACGCCTCGATAACAACTTCACATTGTTGCCAAATAGAAGAATGTCATCTACGTAAAGTGCAAGAAATACCACATTACCGTTGACATCTAAACGATACACACAACTCTCGCTAGCCTTTGGGTAAATCCATGGGACTTTACCACCTCGCCCAAACGTAAGTTCCATGATCTTGCATCATTGTCTTGTGTCGCCTTGCTGTACTTCCATGGGTCGATTATTGCTGCTCGCTTTTCGAGACTAAATCCAAGATTCACCCACGAACATAAATCGCTCGGGTTGACGAACAACCTCCCACTACGACGAGGCACCACAGCACAATGACAACGGTGGGTGCGATAACTTGTGGTTCTCATCTTGCATAACTTATGGTAGGTACCACAACATGACGGTCGATATCTCGGTGGAACTCGACCCACTTCAATTTCTTGAAGTATCGGTGTCGATCCTCCCACTAGACTCGACATCTCGTACCTTTGGTCTAATCGGTAGTGGAATACGATCATCTTCTAATTCTTGAAGAATGATTTCAACTTTGGATTTATGATTTTTCATGTAGTCCTCTTCTAAGAATCGGGCATTAGTCTAATAATGACCTTCCGATCCTTAGGACTATAGAATAAACCACCTTCGTTCCTCTATGATAGCCGATAAATGCCTTGCGTCGGATCTAGCCTCCAACTTGTCGACCTTCTTGTTCAAAGACATGTGTTGGATCGCCTATATCCTTATGTGGTTTAAACTAAACTTCGCGCCCAAACCACAACTCGAAGGGGTCTCTCGATCGACTTGGATGGTACTAGATTTAGCAAGTATCACTGCTTCTAAGGCATACCCCGTAATCTAAATAGGCAAAGTTGCATAACTCATCATTGATCTAACCATTTCCAAAAGAGTCATATTTCTTCGCTCGACACACCATTTTAATGTGGTGTGCCGGTGAAGTCTTGTTTGAGAGGTAATCCCACACTTCACTAGATAGTCCATGAACTCGTTGTTGAGGTATTCACCACCGCGATCGAACGCGATGACTTGATACTCTTACCTAGCTTCGCCTCCACTTCCGCCTAAAATTCTTTGAATTTCTCAAAGCATTCGACTTACGGTGAAGCGGTATACGATCCGCACTTGAGTAATCATCAATGAATGTGACAAAATACTCGTACCCTCCACGAGCTTGTGTGGACATCGGTCCACACAGTCGAATGGACTAGCTCTAACATTTCTTTGGCTCTATGACCCTTCGCTTTGAAGGATCGGTCAACATCTTACCTTCTATACAGATTCGCAGTGGGAGCGAGAGTGGCGTGAGATTACCCAACGCCCATTCTTAGCCGGTCTTTGGATCCTATTTAGATTGATGTGACCTAATCTAAGATGCCGAGAAAAGAGGTGTCATCTTCTAAGAAAACTTTCTCTTTTAAGGTTTGATTTAGATGCGACATAGTTATAGGTATTATGTATTGCGAAATAGTATAAAGCGAATTATATAATGTGCTACACAGATAACCGTCATTTCTTATGATAGAAACACCACTATCAAAAACAATGAATATCCATGAATAAACAATTTGAAATAGAAACAAGGTTTACCGAAAATCCGCACATATAAAACGTCTTTTAAAACTAAACTGTTTTCTCAAAACATAAAGTAACATCTCCACCGCAACGGCCTCGACTTTCGCCCCGTTGCTATGGAGATCGTTATCTCGTCATCATTCGCCTCCCTTATCCGCAGAACCCCGCAGGTGTAACAAACATGATCATCGACTCGGGTCTACTACCCAAGAATGGGTAGAACAAGTCGCTAAACATGTTTCACATTAAAGCAATGGCGTACTAGAGCCTCGAGCTTGGGGCACTTAGCCTTCCAATGCCCAGCCTCACCGCACTTGAAGCATTTGCCCTTCTCCTTGGCTTTTCAAAACCGGTAGAGCCCTTTGTATTACTCCCACTCTTTCTTTAGCCTTAGCATCTCTTGGATTTCACTTTTCTTTTGCATCTTCGATAAAGCGTTGGTTTTCTTTGAGGTGCGTTTAAAGATCATGCACCTTGCATTTTGAGTTCTTCCATTACTAGATCCTCTTGCAATGAATCTAGAGTATAACTCTTATCATAAAGGATCGCTTTATAACGAATTCATCAAAAGACTTGGGCAAAGTGTTGAGGATCATATCGATTCGACTCACGTCATCAATATATCCTCCAACCAATTCGAGCTCCTCAAGAGATTGATCATTGCTCTACATGGTTATGCATTCAATCGCTTTCCTTCATAGAACTTGACATAATTAATTGTGTCAAATTAATGACGATTATCTCTGTCCGACCTCATACGATTTCACGAGATTTAGCCATATAGTGGCTGCATCATCTATCTCTTGACATCTTTGAGTTGCAAGGACTCGCACATGGTGACCAAAAGAAGGCACTTTGCTATTCTATTTGATTTGTCTCATTTCTCGTGCTCCTTGCGCTCCTTATCGAGAGATAAATCGTCTAGAGGTTTGGGACGAGTGTAGTGAGTATATATAAATTTTCTTCTACGGTGAGAATATTCTCAATGTTTCGCTTCCACTCGATAAAATTTGGACGGATAAGGATTTTGTGCGAGCATATTGATAATCGATTGTAAGAGACATATCGAAGCGATAATGTAAACACATAAGCATACGATCGCACATAATTCGTAATAATACTATTGTAACCTTTTGATAAAACAATATTAATTGAAACCTCCAATCGCCCGAGGAATCCACATACGCAAGCCACGCGTGTGGGCGTTTACACACGAACCCCTCGACTGGACTAAAATATACCTTTTAGTCGTTTAATTTCAATCCATGTCAACTTATCCTTATGACAAATGAAATTAACGATTGGACCTTACTAGACCACATCACTATCGCAGAAGGGACTTCGAGAAGTTGTACTTGAGGTGATGTCTAGCAATGACCACAATTTTAGCGGCGAGAAATGAATTCTTAGAATTGGCATACTCACTCGGACCATACCGCTTCCAATTCAAATTATTTTGTTATCTCATTTTATATCTATCTCTAGAGAACTTATAAAAATCGCATACGCAAGCCACACGTGTGGGCGTTTACATGAAACTCCCACTCTCAATAGATTTAAAATGTTTTATTTAGAAATCACATCTAACAAACTTTTGATAAGCGGTGCAAGCAAGCAGCGTGTGGGCGTTTACTCACGGTGCATATCACTTTGTTTAGAGATCAAAAGTGGAGGTCTTGACATTTTAATTTAAAAATTAATTTGTCGGTTTGCTTGCTTAGTCTTTTTGTTCAAAAGGTTTGTCCATGCAGATCACGTAATCCTAGCATGCTTTTCTATAGAACTCAACATGTAAAACATGCTCATGAAATTCTAAAATATGCTTGAAAACGCGATAAACCTAGCATGCTTACTATGCGCACACAATTACGAAAAACACTTAAAGGTTTGTCAACGTAATTTAAACATACATAGCATGCTATCTTGCATAATTTAAACATCCACGACATGTAATGAACGATAAAAATAAAATAAAACGTTCATCGTGGCCCTCGTGGAATCTATACTTTCCGCTAATCTATTACATAGAAATGCAAAGTACGAGATATTTATAATCTTCAAAACGGCCTCGCGTGCGGCATGGACCGGATTCAAACGGCCTCGCGTGCAGGCGCGGCACGGACTCGTCAAAGCGAGATTCGGCCGAAAACGGATCGGGCTCGGCCCACACGCAAGCGTCTGCGGCGTCGTGCACGCCTTGCGTGCCATCGCCCGCCGCCGTGCGACCCGTTTTCCGTCGTCTCGATCGACTTCTTTCGCTCGTTTACTTTTACGGATAAGATTTACGTAAAACTAAATCTAATCTAACCACGGATTTTCTCGTGGTGAAAATAAATCCGACAAAATTTAAACGAGCCACTAAGAGCAGCGGATCCATCAATTAATATATAGCGACGTAATAATCAAACGTGAATTAATCCAACGAGCCAAGATCACGATCACAAGCTCTAATACCAATTGTAGGGAAAAACTAGGTTTAACCCTCTCCCGATGATCTATCTTGGATGTTTAATTCACCATACATTGATTATATACCTAGCATGCACCTATATAATTAATTGAATCACGTAGGGGTTTTCTCGTGTTTACCTTTGAATCTGTCGAGGCGGAATGGATCGAGACTCGTGCTTTAACCTTCTGGACTGTATCCCGGTTACCCAATCTCCAACGTCGAGTGAGGACGATCTATGGAGAATGCTTCGAAAAAATCACCCAATGCTCTCTACTAACTCTTGAAAATTCCTCACAATGTTCTTGTGATTCTCGAAAATAATGATGATGATTATTAATCATTGACCTAGATTTAATCTCTTACCTCATATTTATAATGCACTACCTTAATCCCATAAGGAAATTACCATAATCCCATATGGAAATTACCATAATCCCATATGGAAATTACCATAATCCTTTATGGAAATTACCATAATCCTTTATGGAAATTACCATAATTCCATATGATAATTACCATAATCCTATATGGAAAGGATTATTACCATAATCCTATATGAAAATGATCTATGCATATCCCATAAATATAATTATATCCTTGTAGGATAAAGAGAATCAAATCCTTGCCATGTAGAGAAAGTAGGCGCCTATTTTCCTTCCAAGCTACGGGCCTGGATGGGCCAGCCCAGGGATCAAATGCAAGGAATAAAGATGGGCCTCAAATAAATTAATTATCTTATGTTCAAATTTAACATATATTAATTTATAAACATTTATTCATGCCACTAGAGAATAAATCTTGACTTACCCTTTATTACGAAGTTGAGTCGGGCTTGCACTTAGACATTACGAATCCGTATTTAAGATATCGAACGTCCATTAATTATTTAGAGCATTCGATCGCTTAAAATAATTAATATCTTTAATTCCTTAAGTAGTACCACTCAACCTTATTATTGTACTTGAGCTAACTCAACCTGCGGGGTTTAGTACAATAAACCTTTGAGCTCTTAAGGGACGCCATCATCCTAAACGGATACGGTGACTCGTCTGAGATAACTAGCATGACATACAAGACCGCCACCACCCAAGACGGAGAATATTGGGTTAGAACATATAATCTTCACCCATAACAAGTCAAAGTGATGGTCAAGAACTCATACTCACCTAATACCTTATCGAGGTTTAGATCATCGTAAGTCACCGAGATCTTGGTTCTTCACGACGGTCGATAGAAGAACACATCTCATCGTGATCCTTCAATACGCCCCGAGACGCACCAAATAGACAAGCAACCAAGTCAAGTCACTTCTTATCTATACATGACTTATACCGACAACTCGTCCTCAAGTTGTCTCGGTGTGAAACTTTTATATCTCATTAAGCTCGACCAATCATACGGACTTTTGTGATCTTCTACACATCGTATGATCTAACTTATATATGAGATAAGGGGACACGATATATGCAATCAAGTATTCATTTCGAGATAGGAGATTGTAATAGTGGTAACAGAAACATTGTATACAAGCTCAACCAAAACTACTTTCAAGATACAAACCAACAATGGTCGCTGGGTCGGTCATGAAACTGTCCATAATGTTTTTCAGCAACAATCGCCTGGGCTCGCGACCGGGCTAGCGGTCGCGAAGGTGGCCGCTAGCCCCTGTTCTTGTCCGTCTTTGGCTCGTGCTTCGTTTCATGGTTCGATTATCATCTTATAAGCCTACAAAACACCAAAGAGGAACCCAAGAGCAGTATATTTCAAAAATAGCTAAAAGCATTGGAATCACTTATATAAACGCACTTAATAGATCTAAATTCATCTTAATATATCATCAATAAACGGGTAAAAAGCGCGTTTATCACTTGAGTATAATGGCCAGCCTCTCATTGACAAGTTTATCAATCTTGCTGCCATGTAGCACGTAAGTATAACTGTCCCTCCGAAGAAAGCTATGCCACTGCCGATGCAAGAAAACTTCGTAGACCGAGCACAAATCGAACAAGAGTCCCTGGTAACTGCCAAGCTGATGAAGATATACCCAGTGCAGTAGTAAAAAAAATCCAAAAGCTGATCGTGATAGTATTCACTATGTATGGACAATTGACTGATGAAAAGAAGATGAGGTAGAGGAGAAGATGAACTAGTCAGATGTATTGTAATAGACTTGTATATGATTGTTGTTGATTTGCTTCAAATAGGTATGTCTTGTAATCTCAGCATCCTATCTTCTATAAAACTAACCTAGTTTACTCTGACAACAATGACTCTTTGTCCAAGCTTTGTACTTGCTTTAAATCTTATTATGTTGAACTAATCTTTTTTTACAGAGAATGATGATCACAACAAGAGAGAATCAAGTCTTTCTGTTGAAATTGATTATCTACTTATCTGGTTTGTTTTCAGTATAACAGTATAACTGATAAGGTTTTAGCATCATCAAAAATGATAAAATTGTAGGTAAAATTCCTAAACTTTTGGAAATAATTCTATCTTAACTGTGAGTATTGATTAGATCCTAAAACCTCTGATGATTATCATGCTGATGTAACTAATACTGCTCACTTGTTCTGAAGTTATGCGTTTTTGTTAGAGGTTTCAGCAGAAGAACTACCAGCTTGGATAGGCCCAAGACTAAAGGAGTTCAAGCTGAAGCCAGCCATACTGATAAGAGTATCAGTATCAACGCAATTGATAGAATTTTAGCTGAAGGATTGCGTATTGAAGACTGAAGACTGATGTCTGAAGACTTAAGTATACCAATGCTGATGAATAGAGCTACTGGTAAACTTGAAGACTAAAGACCGACATCGAAAAACTAATGATTGAAGACGGAGATTCGATGCTGCTAGAAGCAAATGAGTTATGATATGACTAAGTGTCATACAGACAGCTGACTGCTTATGCTGGGAAGTCAAAGCTGGCTAGCAGAAGTCAAAGTTGGCGACTCAAAGTCAAAGCTGTTGAACAATAGTCAAAGCTGATGATAAGAAGCCAAAGGCGGCTAATGAAAAATCAAAGTTGACTATATATATGTCAAGATGAAAGCATTAAGCTGAATCAGGTTCTCAAACTGATAAAAGACAAAAGTTTAGCCTGCTGAAAAAATACGGAGCAGCCTCTACTAGCCCAACCTAAAATCAACATACTGACAGAACAGGAAATCAACTCAACTGAAGAAACATGGAAATATTTAAACCTTAATTGTTTGACTTGCCAAATGTCTTAGCATATCTGCAGAAGATCCTGACATGCCAGAAGACCTTCTCAGAGTTGTAGAACCATAATGTACGATGATGCAAACCCTGACAGTGACGTACGAGGATTCAAAAGGGAATAATTCAAATGATAATTAGAAGAACGTGATTGATGCTCTCCCCAATGGAAAAATGCATCATATTATCTATAAATACGTGTAGAATCCAACATTTGAAGGTGATCGAAACATTGCAATGACTTACCCCCGATGGACCCATCAATATGTAAGTAGTGTAAAAATGCTAAAACTATGGAAAAAGAATACTTAAGATTTGATGGAGAATAAAATCCTAAAATATTGCACTGGTCTTTGTTTTCAAGATTCTTTTTACTTTCTTTATCTTGTAAAAATACAATCAAACACAGGAATTTAAATTTTTTTAATCAAATTACTTTTTCAATATGGAATCCTTATCAAACAAATTGGTCCACTGGAAGAAAATTGACAGCTTCTTTCCTTTTTCCCAACTTGTTACAATTTTAATAGCAATTTTCTTGAAAATTTGAGATATTTTTTCTTTTCAATTTAAAATTAGGAGACCACAATATTATTTTCAATTTTTTCATCCAAAAGGACCAAAACTGAAACCTATTATTGATTCTAGAGGTGTTAATTGGACATATCCAAATCCAAGGCAACTCAGCTCATGCTCGATTCGATAGAGTTGCTACGCTTCTATCTACTCGGCTCATTTACATCCCTGCTTGTAGAGCCTCCCGAAGAACTCTATGCAACTCAACTATCACAACTGCAAGAGATGGGTTTTTTTTTACACCCAACCAAATATAAGAGCACTCCAACAGTCCAACCTACAGCAGTATCCATCGAACCACTTCTGGGAAATATTGGCCAATAGAATCACAACTTTTCTCTAACGAGAAATGTAAAACTAGTCATGATCAAGTAATAATTAATAAAGTAATAATTAAAAAATGATGTTTTAGAATTTTCAATTAATTAATTAATCATTAAATAATAATTAAAAAATAGTTTTTGATTCCGAACTATTCGTTTATCGGTTACCCAATAAATGATTTTTTTTAAATTCTGGAACTGGACATTGAACCGATAACTGAATTTTCAGTTTTGATTAATCAATATAGGTCAGTTTCAATCTAGTTTCGGTTCTAACCGAGAACTGAAAACTGTTTGGGCAGCCACAGGCGGGCTACCCTACTCCAAATGGTTCTATCTTGGATTTTTTTGAAACTCATGTCCGGCCCAGGTCCAGGCCTACTCGTGGTCCATCCCATGCTCGGCTAGATAATTTTATTTTATTATTATTTTATAGTTTATATCATATATTTTATGTTAATCATGTACTATGTTTTATAATAAAACATGCAATTTATAAACTTAAGAAAGAACCTAATCTATATGAAAATATGACTTAGGTTTTGATATTAAAGTTTGTAGTTTGTAAATTTATATTTAAATATTGTTTGTTTCGTAAGCTAAATTAATTTATAGGGCCAAAAATTTAAAGAGGAAAAATATACAATTTTTTATGGGTTAAAATGTTATTTCATATATCATATGAATTAAAAAGAATTGAGTTAGTTTCTTTTAAATATTTCATTGTAAAAATACAAATTAACATATGAAAGAAAAATAAATTTAATTTTAAAAAGAAAAACAGGACATGCCCACCTTAAGCCCGCCTGAGCCCACTTCGTAAATGGTCCTTATGGCGAGCTGATCTATATATTTTGAAAACCCCAGCTTAGGCCCGGTCCAGTTCAGTTGCGGGTATGAGCTTGGTCAGGTCAGGCCGGCTGGCATAGCCCAATTGACAACTTTATTTGCTACCGCCACATTGTCAATGATATTATTATTACTCCTCTGCCGGCCATTGGGACAGCACACATCCGGACAACATAGACTCGAAATATCAACTTTAATTCAATGTCGAATCTCATAATTATTTTTACGACTTTGATTGAAAGTTCAAGGTCTGGGTTTGTCAGGTCATGGTCTCGCTTTGATCAGCCGATGGTTGGAAGAGGAGTTACTTCATTGGGAATGTGGGCGCCGTGGCACGTCTGGTGAAATTTTGATAATATATTTATTGGATTCATCAATTAAAATATGTACATACAATGTAATTGAATAATCACATCGATCAATTTAATAGGTTGAAGACATATAATATAGCTATATATATCTACTCAAAACTTTCAAACCGTATTATTATTAGCTGTAAACAATAATTCAATACAAATAATGGCAAAAATACTTACATCACAAAATCAACCCACTGCAATCAAATAATCTCTTATTCTAAGAAGTCTCCATGCGTACCCAATACCCAATATCCATACAACATAAAAATTACAACGTAGTAGAAATCAAATAAGCATTAATATCGTGTACTAACAAGATTTGAAGTTGAGATATTTATCAAGTTGAGTAGGATCGCGCTTCTCTAACTGCACCTTCAATCCGTACTTCATGTACATAGTTAACGCCATCTTAGGCACCACCGGGTGGTTCTTCACAACCACCACTCTATATCGGAGCAAGATGGACGCCGCCACGAACTTCATTTGGTAGTAGGCGAAATCTTTTCCCAAGCAAAGCCTAGGACCGCCGTTGAACGCCGTGAACTTGTAGGCGGACTCGCTCATAAAGCGGCGGTCGCGCAGCCACCTCTCCGGCTTGAATTCCCTGCAGTCATTTCCCCAAATGCCCTCCATTCTACCCATCGCATAGATTGCATACACTACTTTCGTGCCCTTCTTAAGCACTGTTCCATCAGGAAATTTATCATCCTCGAGCACCTACAATATTAACAATTATTAATGCGAAACATTATTATAACAACTTACTAGATTTGTATAGAATCAAGGGTTTACAAAACTATCACAAAATCGAAAACTTATATGTGGGACCACTTGTTTCACGCTTATAAGTTTGAAATACTACTACATATATACAAATATTTAATTACTTGAAATAGGCTTTGGTTAACTACCCAAAGAACACAGATGTGATTCAATTCCTAGGCTATGCATGTTTGCAATATGGACAATTTAATTTGTTGGTGTCTTGGTGAAATAAAATGCAGCAATAGCAAATATCATCCTACTTCATTTTAGGAGATAAGGTTGAAACATTATCATATACGATTTTAAAAATACAAGGGCAACCATCAATTTATATTCCGATTTTTTTAATAATATCCTAATATTTAATTTGATATTAAAATGATCGATATTTAATAAAAATATTGAGATAAAACATTAATCAAGAAATAATTCACCGACCTCTTTGTGGTCAACGGGGACCGAAGGGTACAACCTGAGAGCTTCAGACAATGCAGCATGCAAGTAATTCATCTTCTTCACCTCCTCCGCCCTCAACACAACTTCTCCCACCTCCTCTCTCTCTCTCACTATCCCACAAACCTCCTCCAAAATCCTCTCCTCCACCTCCGGATTCCGACCAAGCAACCAGAAGAACCAGCTGAGCGCCACCGACGACGTGTCCCTCCCCGCCAGTATAAAATTGACACAAATATCCCTCAACAACTTATCCGAAAACGCCCTCTCCCCATCATCCTCCTCCATCCCCATGAACACCGTCAGAAGATCCGTCCTCCGCCGCCGCTCCGCCCCCTCCACCGACATCTCCTTCCTCCTCGCCCTGATCACCTCCTCCGCAAAGCCGTCCACCCCCTTGATCGCCTCCCGCAGCCGCCCCTCGCTCCCCACCCCCGCCCACCGCATCGCCCGCCACACCAGCGTCGGCGTCACGAACCGCGCGATCGTCGCTTCCGTCGCCGCCTCGAACGCAGCCGCGAACGGGATCTCTGGCAGCCCCGGCCGCAGGCACCCCGGGTCCACACCGAACGCGATCATGCACACGTTGTCGAAGGTCAGGCGGAGGAGGATGTCCTGCAGATCTATGCAATTCGATTTTTCCAGGGCTTCCTCGAGCACCGGGAGCAGCCGCGCGTGGACCAGCTCCAATAGGGAATCAGTCGTCATCCGCCGGAATTTCGCGGAGTGGAACTCCAGGCTCGCCGTCTTCCGCTGCTGCTGCCAGATCTCGTCGTCAGCGCTGAAGATTCCGTCGCCGAGGAGATCGCGGACGGTGCCGCGGAAGTACTCTCCTTTCGGGAAATTGGTGAATTTTGTTTTGAGAAGGTATTCTAGGTTACGCGGATCAGAGGTGACGACGCAGTTGAGGTTGGTGAACCACGGCCCCTTGAACGTGAAAGTACCGTTTTGCCCCTTGAGGACGTCGGAGATCCACTCGTACATGTTCCCGCGCAGGCCAAGGATTAGGGACGGCAGCATCCCCACCAGCGGCCAGCTCAGGAGGCCGTGGAGCTTCCTCTGCCGCAGGCAGTGTATCAACATGAACATTGTTGCGGCAAGGAAGATCTCCATCTTCTGTATCTCAGAGAAGAAGGAGAGGAAACCTGCAGCCGCTACATGAGGAGCGGGCTCGGACGAAGTTGAGTTCATGATTGTGGAATGAAGGAGTGATGAGTAGTGGTAGTTGAAGAAATGGTAATTGGATGTTGGAGTAGTCATGTGTTAGGGTTATAATGGTAGTGGTGTTTCTTGGCGTGCATGAGTTTGTACATAGGTTTGATTTGGTGAGCGGAAAGGGAGGCTACTTTTTGCGATGAATAACTATATGTGGGATTTCTTGTAGTAGGGGATTAGAATTTATGGGGCATGAAGTTTTTAATGATTTTGATCGTTCCATATTTAGGTTTGAAACAACTTATTCTAGTATTGTCATATTGACGGTTTTGTCAAGGTGGGGTTTGGCCTTTGACGGGGGTTAGGTGGGAATAGTTGGCCTAAGAACATGAATTTTTCCCTTCATGGCTTCGGACACGCTTCCTTAGCCGTTGGAAACATTCATGTTGGTTAGCTACAATTTTGGGATGCTCATCGACACGAAATTTGTCTACTTGTTGTTTTTTAGTTTTTAAGTTGTGGAATTTGTTAACCAAGTTGGATTTTGTTTATAAATAGTGATACCACACCTGCCGGATGATGTGGACTTCTCCACTCTAAATGTCCCTTTTCCAAAGTATTGTTATTAATCACTGAATAAAAGTGTATAGGTTAGAATAAATTCGATTTTAATATATTCATAAACTACATACGAAACATTAATTATTCGTTCGTGATGAATCTTATGCATCAAATTTTCCCAGTTGGTGCAGATTTGGAGGATTGAACTTGGAAATTAAGGATCCGCCTCCAGTTTTCAATACTACACTACTTATACACCGCCCACCGGGATTTAAAAAAGTGTATTAATAATATTATAATTGTTTATGTAGAGTGTATTACGATAAAATTAAATAAAAATAAAATAAACAAATAAAATGTCATGTGAGATCGTCTTTACTTGAGAACGCATAGAAACCACACTTTAATTGAGATTCTATGTGGGACCACACTCTAATATTGAGATTTAGAATCTAGTCTTCATGCATTCTCAAGTGAGGACATCTCCATGGAAGACCGTCTCAAATAAAAATTCGAACTTCAGTTAATGTAGACTACTGACTATGAATGACAATTCAGTTTGTAGGGCGCTTCCCCCCTAGACAAACATCCTATGCGCGCGCCAACACCATGTTTGCACTGTTTACAACTAAAAATGACTGTTGTTTACTACTGAAAAATCACAATTGTTTAGTTGCATGGCCTCCTCTGTGCGCACGGTGCGGCGAAGCGTATAGAAGACCAGCTCTCCCCTAGGTCAGAAGTTTAGTCACCTAAAGGAGTTAGCATGTGTCTAAAAAAAATATAGACTAAATGCTTTTGTATACTCGGCTTAAGCTTAACATTAATAGTTTTAATTTTTTATAATACTATTTATGGGGCACTGATGAAATTGACACCATTCGTGTTCAACTTACCTACCATTTTCTACACGATTGCATGAGATTATTCTCACACATCATACTATAATTCTTATAATCTATCATAAATTCTCAAGTCACACCAATATATGCAAGTGTAGCAAAATATTTTTATTGTAGATTGATCCTCAGATTTTTATTTTTATTTCTAATTTGCCACGAAAACAACTATTATGTGTACAACAAGTCAAAAGGAATTGAAAACTGTTATATTGATGGATATTGGTAGATATATTCCGTAAGCATTCTGTTTAAAGTCAGGATTTTAAAGTTTTTATTTCGAGATTTTCGAATATTTCATGTTTCACTATTGTCAATATTGCTTGTTAGAATTAAATACGCGATGCAAGATGAGAGAGGGGTGGAACTGAAAACTTCTGTCTAAAAATGACTGCAAAATTCCTAATTTATACAAAATGTGAAAGTAATTTGGAGTACTTAAAATTCCCTTGCTTTACCCTTAGACGCATGTTGGATATCATATACTTATCCAATCTCTTTTCCCTATTTTCTTTTCCATTTTTCTAGGTTTTCATTAATTTTACCTTTTTTTTGGAGCTTACATATTTTCAGTTTTATATAGTCGCTAAGTTTCCAAGATTTTTATTTTTATTTTTTAAGAGGATCGAATTTTCTTAAGGAAATTTTCAAATTACTAATTATTGATTATTAATAAGGGTTAAGTATCTTATAGTTAAACCCTAATTTTATCCGTGTTTTATGCATGTCTAAAATATCTAATATGTTATTATAAAATATATATACATAAGACATCAAATCAACAAATCCGAAAAGCAAAAGACAAATTTTACTTCCAATATTCGAAGACCATATGTGGAGGAAAGAACTTTACTATGTGTAAATAAACATTATAATGAGAGAGATCCGAGCATAATAAATCCGAGGTAAATTTTTATAATCAACTTATATGTTGTTACTTATTTTCTCTTAAATACCACCCGCTTATTCCTTTCAGGTAGCTTAACTACTAGGCCTCACAGTCACAGACCATTTTTATAAAGTAGTTACATCTCCTCTTGCATAGCACCTATCCACCTAGCTAGCAGAGTGAACACAAGTGGTTGTGTCTTTGTTCTAATCATAAAAAATAAAATCTTCAATCATAATTAGAGAGTGTTTGGTTGATCTTATAAGTTCCTAAAAATAATTTATAAGTTGTTTAGAAGCTTATAAACTCTTGAGAAGTGTTGACAAAATAAGTTCTTAAACAATTTATAAGCTGTGAAAATAAGCTCCAATAGCATATAAGTTCCAAAAAATATCATCAAACCCAATTTATTTTTTCATTAGCTTACAAACAACAATGATTTTACCAAAATGACTTTATTATGATTCACTATATCTAACATATACCTTAACAATTTTGCCTCTTTTCAATTGTCTCTTTCTAACTCATGATTCTCTATCTAGCATATAAGCTCAATTATCAAAATACTTTGATAACTTATAAGCTCTTGAGACATTACATCTTATAAGTTCTTGAAACATCTTTAAGCTTTCTAAAATAAGCTTAGCCAAACACCCTCCCTATGCATAAGCAACCAAGTTAGCCTCAATAAGATGGTGTTTGACTAAACTTATTTTAGCGAGCTTATAATCTCCAATAATTTATAAGATGTTTCAACAATTTACATGATGCAATATCTTAAGAGCTTATAAGTTGTCAAAGTTTTTTAAAAAAATATCTTATAAGCTAAAGAAAAAATCGAGAGTTAGAGAGAGAAAATTAAATAAAGACAAATTGAAAGAGTATGTGTAGAAAATAACAAATCATAGTAGGATTAATATTGAAAATTGATTGTTGCTTATAAGATCATGAAAATAAGTTAGGATTGAGGAGCTTATAAATTGTTCAAGAGATTATTTATCAAATATTTTTCAATAGCTTGTAAATTTCTAAACAACTTATAAGCTTTTATAAGGAGCTTATAAGCGCAATAAAACACCCTCCAAATCTATCTTTAGAAATTGAGTACAGTGGTAACACAAATGGTGTGAAGAAAGAAAACTATCAATATATCGCTAAAGTAGCCTTAGATGACGTTGCAGGCCTCTGTCTCAATCTAATCCCACATGTTATATTAATAAAATATTATCATGTAAGAGATGATGTAGTATACCTACATGTTCTATAGAATTTCCCGTGTTCTAGATTCTTGACGAGCCCCATTGCAGAAAGTTGTAAGAGTTATCAAAGATGACATCTCGACTAGAGATATCAATTTGACTTAGCAATCCTACTAAGCTACATCCAGACACATAGGCTTACCGATGACCAGCATGCATGTCACAATAGATAGGTTCAACATGCCAAATTTAGTTGGCTATATGGCTCAAACTCAAGACCAAGACCATCAAAAGCCAAATTAAGCCAAGCCCAAGCAACCCACCTGGTAAATTTATAATATTTTGTCCTTTCATAAAAACAAATAAATAAAATCATAATCCCTAAATCACATCGTCAATTGCGCATGGAGTATCCATTTACATATTCACTGCGTGCAATTTATCTCATCTCATAAAATCACAATCCACCACACAACATAACACGTTGGAAATAAAAATATTTAATAAATAATATTATTTTTTAATGCTATGTCTCACTCACCTTAATGTTGAGTATAAAAATCAAAAATAATATTGGATTGAGAGCATTGGACTATGTTATTGGGCTTGTATTAATTAATAAAATGGGCTACTGCTCTTTATTTTAATTTTCCTATTTGCATTGGCTCAGTTTGTTTGTTAAGGAGATCCAATTTCGTATGTAAGAGTTAGTTAGCTATTAGTTAAACTAATTTATCATTTACGAAAACTTAGTTTAATTCTTAAACCTTTTCAGAGTTTGGTTTTAAAGTGAAAGTTTATATTTTCTTTTTAAATTTGACCCTATAACTTTATAAAAGATGTATACTAAAAGGTTAGAAATTTCTTGATTAAGTCTATTAATTAGGCTCTTGTGTGAAATCATTTGGATAAGTGTGATGCGGCACGATTAGGACCCTCTGATCCCTCTCCCACTCCCTTTCTCATTGGACGCTCAACAATCCGAGAAATAAATCCCCAAATCTGCAATACTTCATCCCTTTCTTCTTTCCCAGCAAGGCTCGCCATTCATGCCCTAACCACTGCCGCATTATCGCCTCCTTATTCCAACTGATCGACACACACCGCATCAGTCGTTTGAGTGGCGACCCAACCACAACCACTGCAACAGCTTTCTCTCTTATTTCTCTGACGACCAATCTCACAATCGATTATCAAAGGCCTCGCCGATGGTGATGCTCATTGAACAGCTGACACAACATGACCCCTCCCCAAAACACGACGCGTAAAGCCATACTCGACTTCCGAACAAAGAGCAATCGATTTTAGCCATTTATCATAATGATGTCAAATATAATACAAATGATATCCTTTCATTTTTGAGTTTGTAAAAGGGGAATGGTTGAGATTGAACCCTTTATCTCGCTCTTTACATGGACGAGTCTCACTATTAGATGTTCCCGGATGGATAAAATATAAATTATTTCACGATGGTTAAAATGGGTAATCCCTATGAAGGTGTTTGGAAAATTCTATGTTAACTGTTTGTTTTGATTGGATCCTAAAATTCAATGATGATTGTCCTACTTATATAACTTAGTGTTGTTAACGTGTTAGGGAGTTAGCCGTTTTATGTTACTGGTTTCAATAGAAGAACTACCAATTTGGACAAGTCCAAGACTGATGAAGTTCAAGCAGTACTGAAATCAATCGTATTGATAGGAGTATCGATCTGGGGTGCAATCAAGAAAAGCACATCAAGATCGCCATCAAGATCAAGATCAAGTCGGTGGATCAAGATTGAGTACAACGATACTGATGAACAGTTCTACTGAAGAGTGAAGTCGAAGAATGAAGACTGAAGTCGGAAATCTGAAGATTAAAGATCAGAGAATGAAGACTAGACGCTTCTGAAAAACAAAGAAGTAAAAAATATGACTAAGTGTCATTCTAGCTGCGATGATAAGTCAAAGCTGCTGATAACTACGTCAAAGCTGAAGTGCATACTGACTCAGGTTTCCCAAATTGACAAAAGAAGGAGTCCAGCGTGCTGATAAAATCGGAGCAGACTCGATTGACTCAACTTGAAGTCAACGTATTGAAAAACATGGAGTTAACTCAACTGAAGAAACACGAAGTTGTTTAAGCCTTGAGTGTTTGACTCGCCAAGTGTCGTAGCGAATCTGTAGAAGAACCTAACATGCCATATCATCTTTTAAGAGTTTCAGATCTACAATGTAAGATGATGCAGACCTCGATAGGGACGTACGAGGATTCAAACGGGAAGATTTTAAACGACAAATGGAATAGATGTGATTGGTGCTCCTTCCTACGATACTATTCATCATCTCATCTATAAATATGTACAAAATCCAACCTTTGAATATGAACCGAAAACATTGCGCATTCAAACCTTCTCAAACATTCATAACTCATATCCCAAGATCAAATACCCAGCAATTTCGAAGAAGAGAATTTACAAAGTGTTGTCAGGAAATCTTTAGAGTTCAAATACATTTATCATCTCAAGATTTGAGTATATACTCCCTTAGGTTTTAGGATAAATTCTTGTATATCTTAAGCCTAGAAATATTGAGTTTGTCCCATGTGACAACTCAACTTACAGTTGAAAAACCTCTACTCTAAACCCCAAGTTTAAGTGGAAGTTGGACAAGTAAGCAACGAAGTGTCAGTTGCTGAAGGCTTGATTATCTTGCACCTGTAAGTAAGACGTTAGAGCAGTCCGAGGTTTCCTAGCACCAGTAAGCGTAGGAGGAACACCAAGTTAGGCGGAATACAGAAAATGTTAAAGCCTGTATCTAGGTTTGTATCTTGTACCTGTAAACAAGACCAAATCCTAGTTAGTGGATTGACTGAGAAATCATCTGTGGATGTAGGAGTTGATATCTCCAAACCATATAAAAACTAAGTGTTCTTTACTTTCTCTGTCATATTTAATTTGCATATTATTAAACTGAACATCACCAGCACACGCAGCACAACACTGTTTTGAAACATTCTATCAGTATCAGTTTGATACTGAAAAGATAAACTAGAAACTGACTAAACCAATATTTGACTAAGTATTTTTTACCAGTTTGAGTTTTCAGTAAACGCAAAAATATAACTACCATATTCCACAAGCACATCAGTTATCAGTCCAACTAACAAGTTGTCTCAGCAGTGATCGCTTATTTTCCTAACAAATAAATGATAATAAAATGTCAAGTATATTATCGTATCCACAGGGACTGATACTCGAGAACACATTGAATAATTCACACATAATCTTTATTATTATCCAGGCAACAATATCAAGAGAGGAGAAAAGACTGACACTAGGTATGTACTTAACCTAACCAGATTCACACAATTAATCTATTAATCTGTTTACCAATTTAATCCACATTCATATGAATGATCACTAATGTAACTATAGTCTTCCGCCAGGACAGCCTATAGTAGTAGGTTAACCTAAACTATATCTCCGTCAGATCTCAAGAGAAGTAAACTAATTATCAAAAGCACATAAAAACTAACCTCCTACAGTTCACCTATCTCCGTCATGTCTCAAGGTAAGGTTTGTATTATGTATTCAAGAGATCGACTATGCAATTAATTTCATCTGGACATCAATCACATAACTAGCATGCATCAATATTGATCAGGTACCAATACATGAGAATTAAAGTCAAGAATCATAAATCATGAATGAGAAGATAAATCACAGGAATCTAATCAGACATTACAAACCCTAGGATCAATACAAGATTTTGCTACTCATAATTGAAATACCAAAACAATAATTAAATAAAGATAACACAAATTAAATTGAATAAATAAAATTGTAGAAATCCACGACAAATAACGTAGCAACTGAAATCCGTAAATATTCTGAACTCTCGAATAAAACTCAATACGAAACTGAATTAAAAGAATTCTTAAAAGCAAGAAAAAAATGTGTTCTGTTCTAAACTAAATCGTGCAAAAGGTCCTCTCCTCTAGAATTCTCGTCCGTGCATCTATAAGAAAACCTATGCCGTATTGGTTCGTGTGATACAACTAGCAAACCAAAGTCACAATCAAAAGTCGCGAGCAAAGTTAAACCGTGTATCCATCTTTCCTCGCAACCTCTTCATCGCGATACTATGTCGCGATGAAGGGTCACGAAGTATCACTTCATCCGAGGCTCCATCTCTCCTCCCGAGATTTGCTCGCGAGACTACCTCGCGAACCATAGTCGCGAGACGTAACTTGCGTGCTTTGTATTTCTTCGCGAGCTATGCTCGCTAGTCCTCTTCGCGCGCTAAGGTCGCGAGCTCTTTCCAGGCCAAAAATCCCTCTTTCCGTGATCCACCTTTTTGACATCCAAACCTGTGCGAAAACGACACGAAATACACGACATAATATCTTTCAAGGTAAATATAAACATATCAAGTGCAAGCTCATATGACCTCTTATCTATTATAAAACGAACGAAAATAACCTCATAAAACAGGCAGAAATGAGTTTTATCAAGCAGTCAATAGATTTAATAACTGATATCACTCTGAACAAGACTCTTCTTATTTGAATTGATCAGCAGTACTAACACCAGTACTGAACTGACTTCAATTAACCGACATCCACTGCCAAAGTAGACAGTCCAGTCTTATGTAATTTTTTTAAAATTTATTTTAACTAGGGTACTCTCATTCCTCCGTACAACAGTACATACCCCCATGGACCATCAGAAGACAAAGGGATGATTATTCACATTTTTATAGGAAGCGTTGTGAGATTCAGATTCAAGATATAAACAAAAAGATAAAAAGTATAAGTGAATCACGATAACTACTTTTGAATGAGCCTAAACCTTTGAGGATAACCTGCAAAACAAAGTTGGAGGGGTTCTTTAGGGAAAAACTCTAACGCTCAGTATAGATTTGATTCAATCGAGAATTGAAGAAATAATCTAATATCTCAATGTCTGACATGTAAAAACATACCTTTGCATGAAAGATACTGAGGTATTTATAAAGATATATTGGAGAGTAAATAGTTATTATGAGGTTTGAGCTTTAACTTTAAGCTTTCCTTGAGCTTTGCAACTCTGACTTTGAGCTCTCGACTTGAGCTTTGCAACTTCGGGTTTGAGTTCTGATTTTAACTTTGACTTTGAGCTCTGGCTTGAGCTTTGCAACTTTATCCTTGAGTTTCGATTAAGATAACACATATCCTTAGTTCTAACCACTTCTGGATCGTTCAATATCTCTCATCGTGTCATTCTTACCTCAAGGCCTTTAGAATTATGTGGGCTTTATTGGGCTTAGCCTAGAAAAGCCTGACTATTTTAGTTTTCATTACATGCTTCTCGGAGATACTATTTGTGATGACCCGACACTAGAGGGTGTCGCGTTTTGTGTAAATAACCCTGACTATTTAAATGACTTGGAAATTTGAATGAATACGACAGTTAAGATCGATGTCTTAAGGAGAATACCCCACTCGGACTTGACATATAGCATGAGGACTATATGTCAATATCGAAAACAATGGCAACTGTCAAAGTGAATAAAACACCCTAAGGTGGCAAAACAATTCAAAGTGTAAAGTTATTCGTTTACATCAATAGAAATGAAACTGTTTAAAGTCAAAGCCACGAGTGGCCAAAGCAAATCTGAGTAAGTTTGAGTCATATTAGGGGGAATGGTCAATCTTATCCCATAAGTACTAGATTGCATAGACAAAAATAAGGACAAAAAGTCATGTAATCACCATCCATATCCATTGGGAAACCACGCCACTATTCTTCTCTAGCTCGTTGCTCATCCTGAAAATATTTTAACAAATGTTGGGTGAGTACTAATGCACTCAGTGGGTTAAGTAACCCCAAATTTTTAGAAATGAAAGCATTTTACTGAAACAGTGTTTGCATGTATTATTTACACAATTCAGAGAGGTTTTAAAAAATACGTTCTTTCTGAGTGTTAAAACATTTTGAGTCGTAGCTCCATTACTCGAGTTTGTATTTGCTGCTACCTCTTTGATCAAGGAGGATTACTTCCCACATGATCCATCATTTTGTTAACATAGGGAGTCCATTACAACCATGGAAGACTCTTGTA
Source organism: Salvia rosmarinus (assembly GCA_036937905.1). Classification (NCBI taxonomy): domain Eukaryota; kingdom Viridiplantae; phylum Streptophyta; class Magnoliopsida; order Lamiales; family Lamiaceae; genus Salvia; species Salvia rosmarinus. The sequence continues at coordinate 13,186,266 of CM072814.1, forward strand.
TGTGTACAACCTTATCCTTTGGCTTAAAATATAAGGCCCCATGGTTCTTTCCTCAGGTCTAACTATGAACCCATTCTTTGGTAGCAAACAAACAAAATATTTTATACATGCAATAACATTTAATTTTACCTCAAACCTTTTGGCTTAACAACCCGTTGTACTTTGCAAATATTAACCCACCTCGTCTCAATGAATTGATTGATCTCAACAGATGATCTTTTCATTTTGCCTTACATGTCCTATAAGAAAAGTCTAGGCCTTAAGTTCATGATATGATATAACTTGGTCACATCATACATCTCAATCTTAGGTCTACCTATTCTCGGCGCTAACTTTTGAACTTAGAACTCAGGGTTCAAAATACATTTTCATACTTGCCCATCCTTTTAAGAAGGATGAATACTTTCATGTATATAATATGCAATGCAATCTTTATACACAAGTTCTATACTTGTATTCTTTGAAAACATGATTTAGCAATTCTTGATGTCATTTTTAATACAAGAATGCATCATTGCTCTATGCTGTGTTTTGTTGATTTACCATAATAAAAAGTCATACCTTGATAAAACGTATGCTCATGTCATGATGCACATTCATATCTCACGTAATCATATTTAGACATATATGTATAAGTACTTAAGTCATTTCCACACTTTATTCACTTGATAAATAATAAAATAGGACATTTAGTCCCATAACTCATAAATCATACGCATGCTTAGGTGATAATATATTTAACACCCTTCATTAATCATAATAACTCAAACATGGGTTTTCTCACTTTTTTCCAATCCTTAGTGAAAATTTGGCTAAGTGCAATAAGTTTCCAGTTTTTATGTGCACTGGTCTTCAAACATTCATAGTAAATCGTATATTTGTCATATATGAGAGTGGTCATTATGGAAAGCTATTGAACTCATCTATGTGCCCTAAAAATTTGGGTTCCAGAGTCGTTTTGGAACTCTATGTAATTTCTCTTTAATACTAAACCTCTCTAGAATATTTTCAAAAAATCACTGCATATTTGCACTTTTTGTAAAAAAGGCCAAAAATTGTGAAATAGGTACCAGATTAAAGCTCTATGTGTATATTTTACATGTGCGCTAGTTTCAGTGAAAAAACCATTATGGTTTAAAAGAAATAATTTTTATACTGAAATCTATCTTTTTCTTGGTAGAAAAGCGTAACTTCAAAATCGAATTTTAAAAAAATAGTAAATAAACTCGGATGAGGCTGAAATTTGGTGTGAATGTTCAAGACTCATATATCAACATATGGTTTAAAAACTATAATTTTCAAGTACTTTAACATAGTAAAAAATATCATGTCATTTACTAGATTTTCTAGTAGCTCACAGCAGTTTCCATAACTCAACAAAATAATCATCCAAGCAAGATTTCAAGCTCATAAAATTATATGCTTTTATAAAAACGTCACATAGTCACATTAGAACATATTTCTCATACTAGAACACACATGCAATGACTTTTCTAACATATAGAAGCACATAACATTATATATCAAGACAATGACCCAACAAACTTCACAATGGTGGCGTCGAGATTCCGTTCTAGCACGACCACCTCTCATTCCATTGATTTTTCTCAACAAACACCACCAAACTCTTAGATCTAACATGCATCATAGGAGGACATCTCCATTTTGAAAAATAATCGATAGGGACTTTTAAAAATAAGAGGGAAAGCCATTTTTACCTTTGAAAACTCCCTCATCTCTCTATCTTCCTCTCGGCTCTCTCTTTCCTTCGTCTCTCCCTTCCTTCCTCCTTCTCCAAGCTTCAACAATGGTAGATAAAGGTGTACAGGGGCTGTATTAAGGTAGGATAGAGGAAGAAGATGAAGATTTAATGTAGAAATGGGATAGTTTTTGAAAATGGCTTAGAGAGAAGAAGGTAGAGCTTCTTTCTCTAAAACTTGAGTCTTCTTGAATGTGGATATGAAAATGAAATGAAATGAGAGTGCATAGGAATAAAAATGAGTTCGTAAGCTCACTAATTGGGGTTGAAATGGCCGAGCATATTGGGGGAGGGGGTGGAAGGCGGAATGAGTGCAAATTTTGTCTTGTAATATGATAAGAATTTTGTTCAATGTATGAGCTTCTTTTCCTTACACCATCTATTACACACTCCACTCTTTTTCTCTTCCCAAAATCAAGTCAAATCTAACTTGAATTCAGATTTTTATTTTTATTTTAAATATACTTTAAAATCTGATTTTGGAATCATATATATAAATATCTCACATGAAAATGTTAAGTGGACCTTCACTAGTCCACTTAAACACACATACACACACACACTCGGTGCACACTCACACACACAAATGATTAAATTAAATCACATACCTTGTCATATAATATCATATCATATACTAATCATGTACTAATTAATTTTAATTACACATATAAACTTAATTGAAAATAAAAATTGATACATATTTTATAAATTCGAAATAATTCGATTACTATAAGAAATTAAAATTTCATATAATATATGACATAATGGTTTATGTAATTCAATTAATCACTTAATATGATATGCATGTCATGCCTTTCGAATTTTTCGTGCCTTTAATGCAAATTTTCGAAATCATGCATTTCTTGATCACGTCAGATCGAATTTTAAAACCTTGTGAATTTTCAATTCACCTATAAAAATTGATATTTTAGAAAATCATAAATTTTTTTATATATCACTTGAATTTTCTTATCCAAAGAATAGGGATTTAGATCCTCATCTACGTTCTCTAAGGAATCTATATAATACTATCTATATAATACTATACTAGAGCCACCACAAATATTATCAATCCTAGGTGGCATTCCAGTCTAATTCTATTCATCTTTTTCTAAAACATTCATTTTAAATCTTTTAAAATCACATTTATTTTAAATCTTTTAAAATATTTAAAAATGGACATTCTTCTACTGTCCATTAATACATACATGCCAAACGCCATTATTGTCCATTAATAATTACACGGCAATTTCCCACAATCAAATCCATACGCAGCTTATCCATTATCTCACACCATCAATCTCGGCTTTCACGCCATTACTCAATTGTCGCACACTCTGGATGGTGTGGAAGGATCATCTCACACAACCAAATTCCTCCCCTGTATGCCGCATCAAATCCATACGCATCAATTTCATTATCTCATGCCATCAATCAAGGCTTTCACGCCATTACTCAATTGTCGCACACTCTGAATGGTGTGGAAGAATCATCTAACAAAACCATATTCTTCCCCTGTAGCAGTTTCATTTCAGCCAAATAGCATATTTAATCCTCTGCATCTTTCGACAATTCCATAGATGGCTGTGTATTTTTTCCCATTAGTGTTTTTATCATCCAACGTCGACAACAAACTCCATCGATGTTATCACCCTGGGTTGATCTTTTATCAATCATGGTCGATGTCTCTTCCATAGCAAATCACAGATTGCCTGCACCTTCCATCCTGAAATGAGGAATCAATTTCGGAAGGTATTCCTATACGCCTAAAAATCATCTTTTATTGATGGATGCGTCTATTAAGATCGATTGAAGCCTTCAATTTCTTGCATACTGGCACAACACACCCTAAGGTAGACCATACTTCAATCTATTTTTACTAGGATTGAATCTACATCCAACAGAGGCATGGTATGTTCCTGCACAACTTTATGTTGTCTTATAATTTTTTAGCTAAAATATGATTTTGTAGGTAGTTGATGGTCTTATAACATTGGGAAAACATACATAGTCACTGAGATGGTAGTAATGGCGTGAATGGTGTGGAAGAATGTGGTGTGAGATAATGAAATTGCTGCGTATGGATTTGATGTGGGAAACTTTATCTTGTCTTATAATTTTTTAGCTAAAATATGCTTTTTTGTAGGTAGTTTGATGGTCTTATAAAATTGGTAAAAAATTGTAGCAAAAATTGATATCTTCTGTCAGGTTAGAATTGTATTCGTCATCACAACAAATGACATGTTAATTAAATACTAGCCACATTAAGTATATCTATGGAAAAAATAAGAACACACGTTTTGGTGGATAGAGTTTGTTGTTAATATCGAATAATGTTTGCAAGATTGTCCTTCTTATTATATGCCTAAAGTTAAGTTTCGACAACGGTATTTTATAGAAGGTATTTTAAATTACACATCTGTTGTACAATATGAGATTTAGTCTATTTGTTTACATATCTGTTGTACAATCAATAATTTTGTGCATTTCATTGCATTCTCGATTACTTTGCTTAAACAACTATCTGGACGAACGTATTGAATGTAGAATCCAATTATAGCACCAGCAAATATAGTTGAAGATTTAGCACCTTCTCCGTTTCTATCACCAGTTCTTTCCATTTATCTTTACTGTAATAAGCATAAAGGCATTCTTGTGGCACAAAATAATGAAAATTATTTAATATGAGAAGAGTGGACCAGCCATTATAGTTGAAGGTGTAGCACCTTCTCAGTTTGATCCTATTTTTTTCCATTTGTCTTTACTATAGTAATTTCAAAGACATTCTTATGGCACAAAATGATGAAAATTATTTAATATGAGAAGAGTTGAGTGATAGAGAGGACTTTAATTAACATAATGTTTCTTCTCTGGGTGATAAGTTCTTAAAGAATTTATAGTTTTTTCTCATGTTTTTTACTTTTGGAAAATTGATCATTTAACTTGGATTTTAGGACAGCTTAATGTGATTTGTTTCCTCTATCCATCTCTTATAGACTTTCAGTGGTGTCCTACCTTGAATTTAAAGTGTTTCGTGATTGAGAATAAATATTGTGTAACTTATATTTCTCTATATTTATTCTTAACAAAAGGAAATATCGACGAATAATGGAGCAATCCCTTAGAATGCCGTTAACGGAAAAATAAGAAACAAAAGTATTGTCGTGAGAATCTTGCGCTTGTGGGTGCAAAAAGATCTCTCGGGCAAGGAAGGGTTGATTTTAGTCGATCAATGGGTAATGGTTTGCAATAATTTTTTTTTATTTACCCTACCTTTTTAAGTTATAAATTTATGAAGGGAATTTAATTATGTTACTGACAACGAATCTACTTTTTGTTATAGGGCAACAAAATTCAAGCGTCGATCTCTATAGGCTTGAAGAAAAAGTCCATGCCTTGTGTGACAGAGGGGCATATAATTATAATTAAAAACTTTCAAGTATTAGAAAACAAGCCTAATTTTCAAACTGCCAAAATAAATCATCAATGGAGGATCGACTTTGGCCTGGCCACCAAGGTTTCCGAACCACATGAATGCTTCAAAATTTCTGAAAATGGATTTAATTTTATTTCTTTTAGAGATATACCGACACACGATTCCACATTTGTCTTGGGTTAGTATAATTACTTAATTAAAATATATTACTTTTTTTCTTATAACATACTTAAATGATTTTGGTGCATTCATACTTACATTTAATTCATGGTGTAGATATTCTTAGTGAGGTAAAGACCCAAACTATTGACATAATTTGGGTGGAAACGAAAAACATCAAGGCTCCTAAATGTGACATATTATTGGCTGATGCAGAGTCTGATTATTCTTTTTAACTCATCATTGGATGCTACGTTTTAATTCAAGTTTTAATTGTGATGTTATCTATATTACAGTGGCACACATGTAGCATGTGTCTTGTGGGGTTCATTTGCTAACGAACTAAAATCACTTATGGAGAAAAAGCCAATGGAAGATAAAGAACCAGTGATTGTTGCTTTGCAATTTAGAATAATATCAAAATTTAAAGGTTTAAAGTTACATTACTTAATAGTTATATATTCATATTCCACATTTAATTTTCAAAAGTCTTGCTAACAGTTTTAGTTTTATTTTAGGGGTAACCAAGGTTTCATCAATGAAGAATGCAAGCAAATTTTTTATCAACCCAGATATACAAGAAGCAAAAGATTTTATTCGAAAGTATGGAACTATATGTCATGTTCATATTATGATTGTTTAGTGTGACTTGATGGCTATTTGTGCGAATGATTTTGATATTTACTAAATGATTTTATCATTCCATTAAGGCGCGGTGTTACTAAAGCTTCGAAAAGTCATATAATAACCGATATTTCAGTCGGTAGCCGAGATTTTAAGAAAGATGAGTGGTTGGATGCTGCTACTGTGAGAAGCATCAAAGATATGATAAACTCAGATGAGGTAATTTTAATTTTGAATGTTTATTGAATTGTATTTACAAAGATATCATTGGAAATATAATGACCACACACTCCACCCGCTATCTGTATATAAATTATTTTGATGTTCTTCTGAAAATATTTGTTTTACATTTTTGTTTTTTGTTTATTGGGTGGTTGAAATATTTTCCCATTTAAATATGGACTATAAAAAATATGATTGATATTTTATAGTTCTTATTGTGCGTTGTTAGACACACCTAGCACCAAAATGTAATGATGGAACTCGGACTTGCAAACTCACAATTGGTTTGCTAATGTGATTATTAAGTGGATCAAATTAGATGTTTCCTATTGATTATGCTATTTCATTTTATAGTTTGGAACTTTTACCTGCAAAGCGACAATAGTGGACTTTCACCCTCAAGAATCGTGGTACTATGAAGCATGTGGAAATGAAAGATGCTAAAAAGGCGTTACAAAAGGAAGCACGGTCAGAGATCATTGCAAAAAGTGCAAAGGGCCTATAGGATCTATAATTATAAGGTATTTTTATTTTTATGTATACCCAAACAATTTATAGATTTTATTCAAGTAATATTAATGGGAAATCTACAATCAACTCCAACTCATCTATTTCTTATTTACATATTATCATTAGGTATTTGATGAAGGTTCTTGTGGAAGATGACATTGAGCAGACATATTTTACGATTTTTGAGGATTGTGCTCTTTATCTTTTGAAAAAAACTGCTAGCCAAGCTATGGAAGAAATGGAGGCAGAGGTTGTTATTTCTATTTTAAATTTTGTGTCACATTCCTACAGATTTCTTTGATACCGATCATATCTGAACATTACTGTTATTATACTTTATGTAATCAGACTGGTGATAGAAATTGTACCCCTGAACTATTGTCCACTATGCTGCAAAGAGAGTATATCTTCAAAGTCAAGGCTGGATTGAGGTTTGGCGAACGTGTCTACATGGTTAAAAATGTAATAGAAGATGCTCATATCATGGCCCAGTTTTCCTCCATTGGGCATGTAGACGTAAGTGTAATTTACTGATATGCAATTCATAAGTGAAACGATCTTTTTATACTTACAAAGCGCCAATTTTGAATTAATGTGTGTATTATATATTTATACTATTGCCAATACATGTTACATTGCCAAAATTTTAGGAGGTGGTCTCGAAATATAAGGAGACTAGCAGTGATATTGAGAACAATGCTAAGAAAAAGGTAAGTTGTACGAGCAATGAATTTTTTATTGATTAAATCTGACATTGTTCTCTCTTTTCTTTAGTTTATTAACTTTTACGTTTCTTCTTTCTTTTTTATCATCTAGGAGTTATATACAACTATATGTATATTATATATAATGATGAAGAGTTTGTTTATATAATCATTATTGTTGGTGATGAGTTGCAACCGTGATGATTACAGGATCATGCTGAAATAAATGAAGAAACGTGTTTCAATTCAACAACCACTTTAATCACTCCTATAAAGCGTAGTCATATGGATTTGTCTCATGTTGATGAAGACAGTGGTGATCTACAATTTTCGTCAACAAAGGTTCCAAAGAAGTTGACTAGCAATTGAACAATTTGAAGTTTGGGTTTCTCATCTTACTTTCAAGTGCATTATTTGAAAATATTGAAACTTTTACTGTAATTTATTATCACTTAGAAGTTATAATTTCCCTTGAATTCAATAGTCATATTATATATTCGATGAATTGTTTCACAACTTTTATTATATGCTTTGAATTTATATGAAACAGTGTTGAAATTTCTGTGAAAGTGAAATGAATTGGTTTGACTATCTACTGCGTTTTACAATTTCAAATGTTCAGGTTATTTATTTGTTTTCAATTTTTTTTTTCATTTCTGTGAAAGTTATTATGTATTTTCTAATAAGTTTTAAGCATATAATTAATATTTAATTTTTTAAAGTTTATTATTTAATGTTTGGTATTTAAATAGTGTAGCAACAATCATATTATATATATATATATATATATTACGTAGTTATAATACTAATACAAATAGTAACAAAAAGAATAATAATAAAAATGTATAATATTATCATAAAACGTATTATTATTAGTATTAGGTCCTATAACAAATGAAACATGAAATGTTTTCACCTGCAACGATATGTAAAACCTATACACACAATAGCAAAATGTCTCCATCCATGATTACAAATATATGTTCCTACCCATTATAATTTTCTATTCCAGACATACACATTTGTGGCATAACTTATTTATGATATAACTGTTCATTTATAAGTTCTCTAGGTTTGATTCGGTTGAACAACATCTACCCCACTGTCATCATTGACGTAACCACAGCTAAACCGGTTTTGTAACTCAAGACACCGACCCCACTTTTATCCTTACTGCTTCCATTTTACAGAACATCTCCAACCATAATCTGGTAGAACTCATTCTCCAACTTCAAAATAATGTTCCATTGTCTACAATGTGCTCAACGAAATGCCCCATTGTCGTTGTATAAATTATCGTAAAATCTGTTTTGGAAGGATATTGATAAATCCATTTTGGTTAGGAAATTATGTAAAATCTTCAATTACTTCATTGATTAACAATCAATAGTATAGTTTCATATTTTAGATTGAACTTAAACATGGAAATATTATATCCTACCTTTTCAACTATAAATAATGCTTCAGACTATCCATCTTCAGACTATCCATCAAACGTGACAGCTACAAGAAATCTTGGTATAGTTCCTCAAACTGTGTTTCTTCACCCGTCCATTTCAGACTATCCATCAAAGATTCATTCTTAAGGTATTATCTTTGAATTTAGACAAAAACTTGGGTGAGCTCCGCCTCACCGTGAGCTCAACCTTGTTTTTTGTTAAAATAATTATATATTAATTATGGTGAGTAAGGATAATTAAATTTTGTTAATGTATAATTAAATTTATTAATTTTTAATTATAATTTTTAATTCAGAATTAGAATTTATTAATTCATAATTAAGATTTTTTAATTCACAAGTAGGGTTTATTTATTCAAAGTTAAGGTTTATTAATTCACAATTAGGGTTTATTATTCAAAATTAGGGTTTATTATTTCCAATTAGGGTTTATTAATTCAAAGTTATGGTTTATTAATTCACAATTAGGGTTTATTATTTACAATTAGGGTTTATTAATTCAAAATTAGGGTTTATTAATTCCAAATAGGGTTTATTAATTCAAAATTAGGGTTTATTAATTCATGATTAGGGTTTATTATTTCACAATTAGAGTTTACTAATTCAAACTTAAGATATATTAATTCAAAATTATTATAATTAAATTTTATTAAACTAATTAATTAATTAGAATTAATTTAATTAATTAGGATTAAGGATTAATTAATTAATTAAGGGGTGGTCTCACTATGCGCGCGCATGAGACCATCCCTTGAATTTAAGCTAAACAATTTCATTTACTCGATCAACTTTAGTTGGTTATGCTCGCAACTTACATCAATGAGCTCATTATTACATGCTTATTTTCGTTGGAATTGCATATTCTAATGCCACGATATTGCGATTTGTCTTAATTAATAGTTGTTAAGTTTCGACGAATGATGTTGCGCTTTGTCTTAATCAGTAGTTGTGAGTTCCGCGAATTTTACTAAATTCCCCATTAGATTTCAGAGGAGGCAATTTCCTTTGACTGTTTATTTTGCTATGACCATAAACAAGAGTCAGGGACAATCTCTTTCAAATGTAGGGTTATACCTACCGAAACCCGTATTCAGCCATGACCAGTTGTACGTTGCAATCTCACGAGTCACTAGCAAAAAAGGTTTCAAAATTTTAATATGTGATAAAAACGGTGAGACGCACGACACAACAACTAACGTGGTGTACAATGAAATTTTCGATAGGTTGTGAGGTAATTATTCTTCTTTTTTTTTGATAATTTAATACAGAAATTTTAAAGGCTGCGTCACGGTGGACTCGAACCCGAGACCTTTGGCCTCGGGTAATTATTCTTCTTGACAAATCTTTATGTCATTAAGCACTTTAAATCGATATCATTTTTTTTCTGTATACTTTTATGAAGTGTTGATTAGAACAATTTATTATTATAATTAAGCTGATTTTTTTTTATTTTTGGTTTTAAACATTCTAGGAGTACTTTTGTATCCGATCTATCCCTATCAACATTATTCGGTGAGAACATCTATAATTTTGGAGAACTTCTACAACAACTAATTGTAAGTAATTGATTTGCAGCATCTAATTTCACTTTTCTTGACAAAATGTTTCTTTCTATCCTAAGCATAACAATTGTTAGTTGTCTAACATTATGTAATAGTGTATGTATATAAGAGATGATTAAATGATTTTATGTTGATGTTGATCTTTTATGATTAATCTTTTTGTCTATGACATTTTGTGAGTTCGATCAGATTGATGTGTACTGGCATATGCATGTGAATGAGTTTATGGACAATGTGTATTTTTTAAGACGTAGAGAGAAGGATGATGTTGAAAAAGTATGCTTGCATAAGTGTGAGTGACGATGACTTATGGAAATTCCTTTGATTTTCTCGAACCTTGCAGTAGTCGCATGGTTTAGGAACTGAATTTCGTTTTGTCGGACAACCAATTGGAGCTGCTGCATCCACATCTATTGTTGCGAGCTATGATTTTTTGGGTTTTTTCGCAACCTTAGAATTTCAATTTGAGCAACGAGGTCATCAACGATTACATTACATTTATTTTTACAGAAAAGCTACTTAGGCTTACTGAATAAATACTAGCAACAAAAATATTCAATGTGTCAGGGATGCTAATTAATTTTCGGACACTTCCTATGTAATCTTGAAAATAGATGTTGGCACGATTTATATTTCCTGAAAATGATGATGTGTTTTTCCTTTGCATTGCATTTATGTTTTGTGTATACAATATCTATAAATATATTATGTATATTATGTTTTATATTGTTAATATTGTTTTTTAGAAGACAAATAAAGTATTTAATAGCTTCTTAAACTTTAACTTATAAATTATAAAATCAAGAGATTCTCAATCGAAACTCGACGGATTACACACTAGTTATAGTTATAGACAGAAACACGGAGCATTACATTATTCACAATAGAAAAACATATCACTAAGAGAACCATCTCTATTCTCAATTCATATATGCGCATAATCATCACAAACAATTTTATAGTCTGCATTAGATGTTTTTTTCACAAATATTATTCACAGTAGAAAAGACACCATTTTCTCTTTTCAATGGGGGATTTCAATTCTCTCTTCTTTCTTATTTCTTTTTTCTTTTTTTTTTTTCTTTTAGGAGTTTGAATCCTATAATTAACTTAATCGACTCAAATTCATCAGCATCACCATTATACGTTAATATACCTATAATATGTATGAAGATTACCTTTTTTTAAATTGGAGAAGAGTTTGAACTCGAGAAGACAACACTTACCTTGAATATTTTCTAAGAACATTTACCTTTTCAATTAAATAAATAAATAAATATATTTATATATATTTATCACGAAAATATATAAAGTAAATGACCTTCCTAATTCGAATATCTATTCACTTATATTATCAGACCACCTATATTTTCTATAATCTCATGCCCACCACCATCTCAACCCATTTATTTTTTATTTTCTTTTCTTCTTAACGTACAAATAAAAATCATCTCTTCTCGGTGTCCTTGTGATCGGCGGAGCAACCTATCGGTGAAGCACGAGGCGCGGCCGACAGCCGGAAACCAACGTCATCGCGGGGACCGTCCCGGCGAACTAGGGTTTCTGTTCACTTGTGTGTACCACATCATTGGCGGGTTATTGCTCAATCACAGGAGGAAGCGGCGGAAGATTCTTTTGGGGCCGGGGCCGGGGGTGGGGGCATGGCTCCAGGGCGGAAGCGTGGTGCGAAAGGGGCAAAAACGAAGAGCGAATTGAGTTTGGGAGATCTCGTTCTTGCCAAGGTCAAGGGATTTCCTGCTTGGCCCGCCAAGGTACATTGCGATGCACGTTTAATCCTTTTCTTCAATTTGTTTTTACATTATGTTTTTGCCCAATTTTGTTTAAATATTGTGTTTTGAGGAGTTATTATCGCTTTGGGACTCTTACTTTTTCATTGTCTACGCATTCGCTTGGCTCATCACTTTTATGGGGTCGTTGAGATGTATTACAAAGCAGTCTGGTTGACGTAGATAGTGCGTTTGAGGGTAGTATGTATGAGTGGATACTAGTCTAGGGGATCAGTTGGTGTTGCTGGAGTGTGAGGTTTGATACTTCTTCTAGAGGATCCACTTGTTGACATATAACATGGGGCGAGCAGGAGGAATTTGGGGTTAGGGTTGATGAGGGTTAACTTGATGTGTGTCTCCTCGGGATACCATATTTATGGTGGTTGAGTTTTGATGCATTTACGATTTTGTTTTTATTCAACTTTTCCTTTTGGGCTATTGTATGCTGAGGTATCTTTATTTCTGTAGAGGATAATGAAATATGTGTCTAGTTTGAAGCTCTGAACCTCTGCATATATATGTATATGTGTGTTTATTCTTAACCTACCATATATATTTAGTTCTAAACTAATCTACTCCCAATATTGGCCATTTTACTTCTCGTGAGCTTTTGGTATCAAATGTTTTATGCTTTTCTATTGTATTATCATGTGTGCAAATGTTATCTAAACTATGGATTGTAGTGACTTGGGATTTGCCTTGTCTGTGTTAATTGACTTCCAGTTTTCATTGATTGGGTAACCTTTCATGGCGTGAAATTCCAGATTAGCAGACCTGAAGACTGGAAGCATGCTCCGGACTCGAAAAAGTACTTTGTGCAATTTTTTGGTACAGAAGAGATGTGAGCATTTTCTTTATTTTCTTCAATCATGTATTACTGGAGTTGATTACGAAAGATCATTAGGAACTCTTTCTCTATTCCTTAAATCTGCACACATTTAAAACTACAATTACTTTAGGAGAATACCTTTTTTAGTTTTTGTAATACTTCAAAATTGAACTTTGCTTGTGCTATGAGTTTCTTGATGGTTTTCTTATTAAGACCAACTATAATCTTCTTAGTGAGAAATTCTCTTTATGGTTGCGACTTGTTTTTAACACAATTGGTAAGTCATGAGCGGTGGGGTGATATAGGAGTTTTTTAGGCTATGTATATATGGACATGAAACTGTAGGAGGTTGATATACTGTGAAACAGTAATAATAGAGCCATTTATGAGAATAGAATGAATATATATATTCATAACAAGATAGTCTCTCATATAGAGTAGAAAGCTAGGGTTTATTAGAATGGGTCTAACTAGGATTGGGCTTAGATAATATTCTCTAACATTCCCCCTCAAGCTGGAGCATATATATCGATCAAGTCCAGCTTGGTACAATATTTTGAGAATCGATTCCTCCTCAAGGCTTTAGCAATAGTAGTAATAGGAGGAAGACAAAGTTGTAGTAGTAACCGAGAAAAGTCGGTACAGTTGGCAATGGCAACAGAACAGGACTGCGACAGCAGCGACATGCAGAAATCGAACAAAATCGGTAGGGTAGTTGGTAGGAGCAATCGAGGAAAGTCGGTATAGCAATTAGCAGCAACGATAGAAGAAACCGAACAAAATCGGCAAGGCAGTTGGTAGTAGTAACCGAGCAAAGTCGGTACAGCAACGCAACAACACAGGACTGCGGCGGTAGCGACAGAAAAAAATCAAACAAAATTGGCATGGCAGTCGGTAGTAGTAATCGAGCATAGTCGGTGATAGTAACCGGGCAAAGTCGGTACAAAAGTTGACAATAGCGGCAATAGAGCTTGAGTGCATGGTGACGATAGGCAGAACCGAACAAAGTCGACAAGGCAATTGGGAAAAGGTCCCAAAAGTAGATTTAGAGTTTGAATTCGACATTAAAGGAGGAATTCAAAGTGGTATCAAAGAACCGCACAAAGTGTGCTTTGAACAAAACAACAAAGTCGGAGCATATTATAGAAGAGTGACATCGGTGGAGCAAATTAGGGCAGATTAGGCCAAAGTGGCAACGGAGGAGCAAATTAGGACAGAGTAACTCTAGCGGCAGCGGCATAGCAGATTAAGTCAAAGAGGGATTAGGGATTCGTCATGAACTCTGATACAATGTGAAGCAATAATAACAGATCCATTTAAGGGAAAGGAATGAATTGTCTATTCAACAAAAGTCTCCCATATATAGAAAAAGTAGAAAGCTAGGATTACATTAGAATGGGTCTAACTAGTATTGGACCTAGATAATATTCTCTTAACATATACAAACAAGCAACATGGAGCATAATAGTCTGCAGAGTTATGTGGCTAAGAGAGATTTAGGAATTTTCTGATTTTGCTTATGTCACTGGAGAGTGCTTGCTTATGTGATGTGGTCCTCGATCGAGGAAATAACTGGAAATTAGCAATTATTTTCTGCAGTTTGATGAGCCATTCTCAGTATCCAAAGAGGATATTGTTTCTGAAAACGAAAGAGTATATTAGATGAATATTGATTCCACCTCTATTGAGGAAGCATTGCGCTTGATCTCATAATGCCTTGTGGTCAGATAAAAGCTTAACATCAACCAAGATCATGAAAGCATTGATTTTTTTCCATCCTCTTTCTTTTTGGGTGAATTTTAACAAGGAAAGGCATAAAATTCCTCCTGCATCACCAGGTTTAACCATGCAAGGCTTTTATGTTCTTGTTGAAATCTTAGAATAAGAGTAAGATTAATGTGGTTTAATTATCAGTTCCTGCCTCCTGGGCATTCTGCTGATGGAAAGCTTAGGAGTGCTTTGGTAGATTAACATTTTTACTGAACGACTTGGATTTTATATTCTTAGCTGATATATTGGATCTAAATTATGTATAGCTTAGGTGTATGTGGCCATCAATGAGGATTTATCTTCTGCCCATGTCACTTTGTTGAATATGATCTCTAGCAATCTATATAGTGTACTGACAGAGTATGATATTTTCAGATTATGTTGTGCTCTTACCTGCACATTCATGTTTATATACCTCCCTCCATTCATTTTGTACAAATAAAGTGTATGTTGTCCTTTTATTTGAAGTACTTCAATCTTGTTTATTTATAATATTTAACATTGATCATATATCGTGATTGATGTTTGCGATCTCTCTCTTCTTTCCTTGATACCAACTAGCCCAGCACCCAGCAAATGGCTACTGTTAGTAAATTATTTGATCTGGAAGATGCTTTTTGATTCATCACAATAGTAAATATTGACATGTAGTTTGCTTGTTAATAATCTCACACATGGCAGTCTACAGTTCTCCTAAACTTGATTCGACATTTAACAGAAAAGAAAAGATTATCATGTTCTTGTGCAAGCACGCTTGTTATTGGTATAATATGTGGAGCAGAGATTTTTGTATTGTACATGGTGGTCTCACTTCTTCTTTCACAGAGCTTTTGTCGCTCCTGCGGATATCCAGGCGTTCACAAGTGAATCCAAAAATAAACTGTCTGCTCGATGCCAGGGTAAGACGGTCAAATATTTCGCCCAAGCTGTGAAGGAAATATGTGAAGAATTTGAAGAGTTACAGCGTAAGAGTTTAAGTGGTGTAAGAGATTATAGCAATGCAGATAATCTTGCATCTGAGACACATTCAGTTGATACAGTAATAGGCGAAGCGTCAGAGGTTAGTTTTAAGAATGGGAGGGATAACGAAGGACCAAACTGCAAATTAGAGACAAAAGGGCTTAGTGATCTAAACCCTGGGTCAGAGCATTGTTCAGAAATACTGGGTCAGATGGATAGGGAAGATGTTAAACCTTGCTTGCTAGATGACATGAGCCATAATTTGTCTCCACATCCATCTTTGGGAGAGAGGAGTAAGTCATATACAAAAGCTGCTAATCTGGTGAAGGAGACAAATGGTGACCAGAGTCCATTGACAAATGGCTGCCAACCAAAGCTGGCAATGGAGCCTAATAGGAAGCATGATGGTGCAAAGCGCAGAAATAGTAATGTGGTCATATCACGTGAACATAATGAAGATGGATTACAAATAGCACGTGCTTCAGATGATAACTCAAAGGTGTCATGTGCAGAGAATTCAAGATCAGATTTAGGTATTGACAGTGAAAGGAAAGGGAAAAAGTTGCTAAAAGGGAAAAAACATCCAGTGGAGATAGATGATGGTCTAGTAGATGCTGAAGTCATTTCTGAGGACAATAACGAAGAAATCTCTAGGAAAAAGATGAAGTTCCAACATGAAAAGGAAAAACAAATTTCTCGGGTAAATGGACAATCACGTCCTCCCAAAATGGATGATATTGTGGGTAAAAAGTTGATATCAGGAGGGAAGGCCGAGTACCAGCCCTCTAGAGTACAGCCAAGTACAAACGAGTCCAACCATTCTCCTGATGAAGATGATGTCCCTCCAACAAAGCGCCAACGCCGAGCACTTGGAGTGATGTCCAATTCTACTCCAATCTCTGAAAATAGATCAGGAAATTCTACATCACATAAAAATAGCTTGGTGCATCCAAACAAGGTTCAATCTCCAATTAGGCAGCTTCCAGCAAAGCGGAAAGCTGTCCGCCTATGTGATGAGGAGGAGGATGATGAATTACCTAAAACTCCAATTCATGTAGGATCTACCCACAAGGTTTCTGTTACTCCTCGATTTTCAGATTCCAAAAGGAAAAATGTTAAGCTTGAGGAGACACATGGAAATGGTCATATGTTCGTGAGGAACACAGGAACACTCGCGGAAGAGTTGAAAGATCAGGTGCAATCTTCTCAAGTATCCAATAAAGCTTTATCACCAACTACTCAGCAAGGCATGGAAAAGAGCCCTCATGAAATATCTGCTAAGCATGTATCTCTCGTTCCTCCCCAGTTAGTCACTGAAAAAATACCCCTAATGGCGGCTAAGCCAGTTGCAGTTTCCCCCGGAAGGTCCCCTCGATCTGGTACTGCTGCCAGACCATTAGCAAATCCATATAAAAAACAGTTGATCAAGGCACCTGGTAACATACACGGAAGAAATTTCCACAGGGAACAAGTAGTAGCCTTGCTACAGCTCCAAACAGGCTTAATTCTACTCTTAATCAAACAGCAACTGAAAGAAGTAAGCCAACTTCGTCTGGTGAGAGAAAGAAAACCACCCCAAGGCCCAATTCCCAAATCAATCATTCTGTCCTTTCAGTTGGAAACACAGATGATAGCATTACCTCACATGTTGAAAGGTATTTAGAAGTTGGCTTTCTGTATCTAATTATTTTTGTTTTTGTTGCATATCTATGCGTCTCTGAGTCTGGCTTTATCAGGTTGGATGGTGGCAAAGCCACCAAAATAAATTTGCCGGTTGATTTGGCAATTTCAGACTCTGCCATGTCAATGAAAAACCTAATTGCTGCTGCTCAGGCAAGAAAAAGACAAGCAAACTTGCATAACCCTTATGGAAATCCTTTGCATCTATTGATTCCTGATGCTGACATGCTTGGGCATAGCCCAAGCCCTACCTCTGCTGCATTAGCTGTTGAGTCAAGGAACATACTTCAGATCGATGTGCAAGGCCATCCTACATCTCCTTCCTTTGATGTTCGCCAATTGTCGCCTATCGATCATGAAAATGAAGACCTGGCGGAGAGGAGGGTGAATTCAGGCCATCAGGCCACTGGGAGTTCTCTAAGTGGGGGTACTGAAGCTGCTGTTGCTCGTGATGCTTTTGAAGGGATGATAGAGACGCTGTCTAGGACCAAAGAGAGCATCGGTCGTGCAACTCGTCTTGCAATTGATTGTGCAAAGTATGGGATTGCCAATGAGGTACATCATGAGTACCAATCAACTTTTTGTGTGTAGGTCTTCTAATTTGACATTTCATTTCTCAGGATAATGTTTGGCCATATGTGTTAAAGTGTGTCTAGCAGTCCTATGCATTTCACTTTTATATCTTCATCAGTGCTGCAGCATATTTTCATTGCCCTTATTGGGGTTGAACTTGGCGCAGTATCATCATATTTCCTATATTGTATCTGGTTACATAATCAGATTCTCCTTTGGAATTGTTTCTTTACTTGAATCCTATTTTTTATGCATAAGAAAATGTAGTTACAAACTTCTGAGGAGTAGTAATGTGCCAAGTAAATCTAGTGTATATGATATTAGATGTCCTTGGAAGTATTTTATGTTGCATGTGTCTGGTAATATAAAGAGGTTCAGAGAGAAGGGTTCAATCGATTGCTTTTTAGTTATATTTTGTTGGTTTTAATTTCTAAATATGGTGACTAAGGATAGCCTGATAGGTATGCAATAAGAACAATTTGGTTCTTTTTACATCGAGAAGATATGAGTTCTTGAGGCTGTGAATAATGAGGAGTTGCATAACAAATTAAAGGACATGATCAGATCTTAGAGACTATCTGTATTTATCACTGTCCCTTCTATATGAATTAGGATGTGTGATTTTGCACCCTTAAGTACTTTAAGTGTTTTATATACTGTTTGCAGGTTATTGTTAATTTCACTTTCCAGGATTTGCACTTGCTATAATGCAAATTAGGTGCTCCTGTATGTATCACAGGTTCCTTTTATATACTGATTATGTCATTTGATGCTGAAGAATGAATCGAGAAGGTTGCTACTACGTGTGGTAGTTTTGCTTATATATGTGAGCACACTTTTATGTGATATTCACATCTGCAAAATTAGCATAGTCCTAGTTGAGATGCATGTAGAAATACGACCAGATAATCTGATGTCTCAGAGCCCCTGACGTGTTGCAGGTTGTGGAACTTCTCATCCTGAAGTTGGCAAATGAGCCATGCTTTCATCGCAAAGTGGACCTCTTTTTTCTGGTCGACTCTATAACCCAGTGCTCTCATAGTCAGAAAGGTATGCCGTATGGGAATAGGAAAATTGCATTATTATGCAAGATACTCTCCTGTCTCACAGATGATCACACATGCATCTATGCAAGCACACTGTACCACCCCATTTCAGTCTTATCTTATGAGTTGTGTTAGATGTTGAAGGCTTTAAACACAGATCATTATCAAACTAATCAGATGCTGTTTGTCAAAACACACCCCAGCCTGCTGCTTCTTTGCCTGTTCCTCCTTGTTTTTTGTTTCTGAGGAATGATTCTGCCGATTCATCATCTGTTCACTTATTCAATCATGTGAATCATTTTCTAATTCCTTTGTAAATGATCTTCAGGAATTGCTGGGGCATCTTATATTCCTATTGTTCAAGCAGCATTGCCCCGTCTCATTGGAGCTGCTGCTCCACCTGGGGCAGGTGCTCAGGAAAATCGCCGTCAATGTCATAAGGTGACTATATCTAAGCAAAAGAAACTATGCACACTTGATTTGTGTGTAACTTATTTGCGATCCTTTTTCAGGTCTTGCGGTTATGGCTTGAGAGGAAAATCTTGCCAGAATCTGTCCTTCGCCGTTATATGGATGAGATAGGAACAGTAAATGATGGTGGAGCTGCTGGATTTTCTCAAAGACGCCCTTCCCGAGCTGAGCGGGCCATTGACGATCCTATAAGAGAAATGGAAGGCATGCTTGTGGATGAGTATGGGAGGTATGAAGTTTACTCACTGCTCTCCTAGAGATTCTTTATCTTGTATTTCCTCTCTTCCAGTCATGCTTATTTGCTCATGCCTGAGCTTTCGGGTATGTTTGTGGTATTTATGTCTTTTGATTTCTATCCATATATTGCCTGATGAAGTATGGAGTATTATTTCATATTGTGATTGGTTGAGGAGATAGTTTGATAGCTAGGCATACTCTTTATTACTATTTAAACTGCTAGCTTGCTTATAGTTCCAAGATAAATTATGTTATACTTTGATGCTCGACCACATTTTGGCTCTTGGAGAATAGTAAGCTCCACTCAAACTAAGAAACTAAGTTGTCCCCCAAAAGGAAGCTCGCCCTTGGCCTGGTTTGGTTGATACCTTTTACTTATTTCACTTCCCGTATTTAAGTAAACCAATAAGCTTTTCATTTTCATTGAATTTCTAGCATCTGGATAAGACTAAAGTTAGATGTTAATATACAGCAATGATGTGCCATTAGATGAGATGGTTAGCAAATCACCTTCTCTAATTGTTGTAACACCAGGGCCTTGTGTTCTTTTATTTTTTTTCTTTGGGTCAATTTAATGCATAAATTTAAAGGCTGTGTCACGGTGGACTCGAACCCGAGACCTTTGGCCTCGGGCATTAACCACTCTACCACTAGGCCAACACACACACACAAAAGTTGTTCTCAAAAACCTTGTGTTCTTTTCTGATATTTATTGGCGTCAATTATCCTTGGAATTTGATTAGTTGGTTTTGTTGATGGTTTCTTTTTTTGTTGCTTCTTTAGCCTAAAATGCAGGGGAAATATTGATTTCTTATTGTGTGTGTGTATCTTGAAGTTGTCTGATGAGAGCATATTGCTATTTTTACTTAAAAGAAGACAGCCAGTGAAGTTCTACAGTGTAGTTTGCAGCTCCTAAAATACCATGATTTTCTCTAGACCATGAGAGCTGGCTTTTGGGGAGAGAAACTAATCATCTATAGTTGAAGATGACTGAAGTCCCCATATAGGATTATGGTGGACGTGACACCTAAATTCTCATATTTTTAGACACTGAATCTCTCGGAAGTTCTGCTTTCTATACGTCCTGTTTTTATTTTCTGTGATTTTTTTTTGGTATGTGTCAATGGAAATTGTTGCTTCTGAAGTGGTTTTAGTTGGCCTGTAACTTCTTAGTTAATGATACATGAGCTCCACAGCTTTACTCATTTATTTGTTACAAAATTTGTAATAGAGGATTATATGCTATAACTATAAACATTTCATCAGAATGGATTCTAGTTACTGCTTGGGTATTAAGGTTATGCACATGTAGCTAATTTATCTTATCATGATTCTTAACCATAGCTGGATGTAATATCTCAATTCTAGATTTTTTAGATGCAATGTTCATTTACTGTTCTGTTGGTTTCAGCAACACCACATTTCAGTTACCTGGGTTACTGTCATCTCATTTATTTGAAGAAGATGATGGTGATGATAATTTTCCATCAATGTTATACAAGGAAGTTTTAGATACGTCACCGTCTGAGCATAACCTTGCAAGTAAGGATCCTGAGAACTGCACTTTTACTCCAAGCGACAGGCGCCACTGCATATTAGAGGATGTCGATGGCGAGCTTGAAATGGAAGACGTTTCTGGACACAACAAGGATGAGAGAATATTAGTTGCCAATTGCACCTCTATCGTTGTTTTACCTGAGCTGAATTCAGATGTAAAATTTGAATCAGCTTCTGAAATATCTGAGGTTCTGCCTTCTCCTGAGGGTTCTCCACCATTACCACCTGGTTCACCTCCTATGACTCCACCTCTACCCACTTCACCACCACCAGTGTCCCCACCACCTCCTCCTCCACCCTTACCATCATCATCTGCACCACCACCTCCACCTCCACCACCACCTTCCTCACAGAAACTAATTCCTCCACCACCTATAGGTCCTCCTCCATATGTTCAGTCAATGCCACCTCAACCTGCATTGATGTCCCAATACATGCCTCCAGTTCCGTCAACTTCCCAGACATTAGCTTATCATCCACTTCCTTTGCATCATGAGATTGGTCGCACACCCAGTGTAAGTTATGTGGCTTCCAGAACATGTATGTTTATCAGTTTATGTTGATTCAATCATGTTACTCTACAGTTATGTGAAGATTGTGAATTTTTGCAATTCCAGGGAAATCCATCTGCCCAAATGGTTTCCAGTACTCAAGGATCCCATACTGAAGCATCTAGAGGTGAAATATATTCACAGCAGTCGTCTTTCTTCTCTCCAGCTGCAGGCAGCAATGTACGAGAGCATGTTGGCTATAATTCATCAAGGCCTGTTGAATATGGGCAGAATGATGCATGTATTATTAATCACCAAGCTTCACAGCAGAGGCAACAGTTGCTGCCTGGTTCTGCAACGTTTGCCCAAAGACCGTGCATCCTGAGGCCCCACCTCAACAAATAGCTGCCCATTTCTCTTATCCGAATCCAGTCATGCAGCATCAATATCCCCCTTATCCATTGCCAGTATTTTCTGAGGGTCCTAGGAGGTATACTACCGATGAACAATGGCGGATGCCGGTAAATGATTTCAATGCGGATCTTCCTTGTGGGGGATGGAATACTGGAGGCCAGTCATTTCCTGGTCAACCTTATTCGCATGAAGGTGTGAATTATGTTTTTGTCCAGAAGTACACGATTAATCATTTTTTTTATGCCCTTACTTTCAAAATTGTATATCATTATAAAGTTATGAGGTATCTTATGTGCTTAAATGGATTGATTTTACCACCAAAATCTAGAAAAAAGCATATGAATATAGTAAAAGCTGCGACTCTTTAACCAGGAGAATATTGTTGTATTTGCTGTATTACTTTGGCTCAAAATAAATCGCATTAGTGGTCCTTTTACGGTTTTACCAACAACTGGATAATCCGAGTGTCTTTTACTGCTCATGATTTGTAGTTCGAGTCATTATTCCTTTCAAGAACTAAGCTGGACTTTTCTTGTTTTATCCTGTTTTTGAACTTCTATCCCTAATTGATCAATGACTTGGGTCTTGGTTCTCACATAAAATTGTTGATGAGTCTTCAGTAGTGAAGCTCATATTTCAGAGCATTTTAATCTCTAGCAGGTTATTTTGGACCACCTCCAGAAAGGGCTCCAGCAAGTGCCATTAATTTGCGGCCCTCTGCAGCAAATAGTCTACCACCAGCACCTCCAATTCCAGGTGATCTTACTGCTGCAGATGACCTGCTTGGTAATTGGTATCCATGAATTTAGCTTCCTACAGGACTGCAAATTATGTTGTTGATTCGACCCTGTTGCTGTATTTGTCACAGTTCATGGTGTTCCAATGATGCCTTGTAGGACGGACATGTCTGCCGTCAATTGGAGGCCAGTATAAGACTGACCTTTAGGATCTATGGTGAGTTTTTGGTCTTTCTCCCTTTCACTAATTCCGCACAAACAAACTTTTGCCAGGAAACATTTAAATGCATGTTAGAAATATTATAATATTTGGTTCAACAGGAAATTCGGTTCTAATGTGGCAATCCCGATTCTCTTATTCTTAGCATAGAACTTATGCAGGTCCTCTATTCTTGGTAGAATCTTAGAATACATAAATATTTCATTGAATAGGACATGAACTATCTGACTGAAGATGCTGTTTAGCTTTTATCTTTAATTACGTACTTGTAGCTGCATCATGACTGGATGCCAACTTTTAGGCATATTCTTTCTGCTTTAGGATAGTGTTGCATACCATTTGTTTAAATAGAAGTTTTATTCATCCTGCCTGAAGATGCTGAATGGAGTTCATAAAAAGCCAGAAGATAAATTTGTTTTGTTAACATTGGGATCTCAAGTTGTGTGCAACAGTGCAAAGCACCTAGGTTAAATTGCATTTCCTTATTTTTTAACCAGTTAGTTTTGCATTTGAACAGTTTCACACTCAATTTTTCACACAGACCACCTGAGGTTTGTACGTATAGAATCACATACATTTGGTTATACACACAGAGAGAGAGATGTCTGTAGACACTGTTTTCTTTTTCTCTAAATAATTTTAGATGAGATTCTACTTTACTATACATACCCATCTATGCCAATGTACTGGTTAGGATTGGTTATCATCCAATCAAAGTCAAAACTCTTCTGCAATGATAGAATGCTTGCATCTTTTCTCATCTTCTTATCTTTTTCTGGTTATAGGCTACAGTGAAAGGAATTGGCCCAAATAACGCTTCCACCTAGATCAAGTTTTTGTGGAATTTTGAGAAGTTATGGAGAGCTTTGGCAGGATTGTTTATATTAGATTTTTCCTGACAAATGCATCCCCGCACACATACTCCTGAGTGTAAGCCATTTTCTTATTTTAATTGACGCTTGTAATTATTTGTCATATTATCCAAATTTAATGGAGGTTACAGTTTCATCTGTGCTGCTGCATTCAAACCCTTCCTACCGTCCTGCATTTTGTTGAGTGCATATTAGTTGTCTTTTGTGCTACTCTGATGCACACCAAGTGAACTGCATGTTAGAACATAGAATTCTTCAGATTTGTCTTTTTGGGTTTAAAATTTCTGCTTTGAATTAATTTTTTGAAAGATGAGATTTGAAGGCTGCTGAATATGCTAATTGGATTTCATCAGTTTCTTGTTCTTTCTTTGTCATTTCTTTCTAATACTGCATTTTATTTCTTCCCGCACAAATTTCCTCTAAAGACTTCGCTTTGTATGGTCCATTCTAGCTCAGGTCCTTCTAGGGTCATTAATTTCGTGGGAAATGCTCTATGCTACTCATAGTTTCTAGGTTATACTACATTTAGAGGGCCTTTGAATTTTTTTCAGTTACCCCTGTGATTTAGTCTGTCTTTTGTTATCACCAAGCATTAGATATGTGTTCGATGGGGTTGGGCATTCTGAGAGGGAGAATTGAATCGTTAAGTGTTATTTTATCTTCATTCTCAGACACACTTTGTATCCCAGTGTTGGGACAGCGCTTTTAGTTTATAAATTACCTGGAATAGGCAAGTAACTAGACCCCTTCTTGAAAAAGGTTTGATTCCTTGACCATATTGGGACAATCCAGTTTAATTTGGAGGTTCACTGATGGACCCAGTTAAGCTCGTTTTCTGAACGCAAACTAGATATTCTTTTTACTAATTGTGTTTATTAGAATTAGAATTACGAAAAGTAAGGATGCCTAGAAGACATACTTTGAGGGACCAAGGTATAACTTATGTTTTGATTGCTTCGATTTTATAACATGTTTGCGTGTGCAGTTTGGGTGGGGTGCATTTGGTTTTGGTTGAATAACTTGATTGTGCAAGTTTGTATTTTAATGTCTAAAATATTTGCATATTGGCATGCATAAAATAGATAGGGATTTAGATGTTGCTTTCATTGGAATTGAGGAAATAAATCTAAATGCAAGACGTTCAGTTGGCTGTGTCAAGCATGCATAGTATGAGTATCGTATTTCATTTTTGGCTTATACGAACATAAATCTACTATTTGTTTCTATGTTTATATTTTCCCCTGCCTCTAACGGTAATATATGTGATTTTAGTTGTGCATTAGAGTGCCTCTTATTCTACTTTTAAACTGTTAGTAAAGGATAATGAGTAGTTCTATAGTTCCTTAGTTATTTGTAGCTATTGAGATATGACCGTCTTAGCTATTGTAAAGGACAATTTAGTTGTCAATTCATTTTGTTTATTTATAGATATTTGTATTTATTATATATTTTATGCAAAAAATAAAAAGTGGAGTCATTGCCTGTAGGATTCAATATAAGAATTGAAGTTGTGGACCTTAATACTCACTGAATGAGTGAGATTAGTCGAATAAGTTGAACTGTTGAAGTACTAAGCTTAGAAGATCTTTGCATTTTCTGTTATTTTCCCAGAATTGAATATTTGAGTGGTGAATTTGTTATTACTTTTTAGGTTGTAGAAATGTTTCTTAGAATATCAGCTACACTCCGACAAAATAATTTATAGTTGTTAAATTTGAAAATGATGTCGGTACGAAGAACTAGTGACATTTTCTTATGAGATCGGCCGCATGTTTCTTTGTGATCCAAACAATAGAAAATGACACAAAGTTCAGTTTCTGTCATTCATTTAAGAAGTTGTTTTAATATCACGAGCCATTTATTAAGAAATTGATCGAAAATGATGTATGAAGTATGATTGGTTTCATATTTCTGAGTATAATGATTGGTTTAACTTTTTGAAAAAATAAATATATTTTTGAATAAAATGTACTATAATATACTCGTTCTGTCCATTATAAGCTTGTGTTGTTCTCGGTTACATGAGTTTTAAGAAATTGTAGTAAGTTTAAAGTGAGTGAAGAAGTGGTTTCACATTATAAATATAAAAATATGGATTTCTTTTTGTTTGTAAATAAGTGGTATATTGAGGGTAATAGTTACTGAATAATTATCCAAAAGAAAAAATACAAATTTTTGCTAGATGGATAAAAGATAATTAAATATAAATTTTTTGTAGATAGATTAAAAATGAATTAAAATATAAATTTTGATGGATGGATCAAAAGAAATTAAATGAGTATAAGTTTTGATAGGGGAAATGAGTATTATTTATTAGAATCTTTAACTAAAAAGAAAAATAGTAAATTAGGGATTATCAATAAAAAAATTTAAGTTGGAAACGGGGAAAGTTGTCGGTGGGGCGTAAGAAGCCAATCTCCACCTTTTTTTTAAATCTAACGCAACAACGTCGTTTCATATTGTTGACTATTTCCTTTGTATTATTTTATTAGAACGTAATCATTTTTTTTTATCTTTTATGATTAATATTGTACATGTTTTACTGTGAATTTGGTGAGAATTCAAATCTTCTATTTGTGTTTTTGTTTTTTTGACGAAATATACTGGATTTTTGGTGCGCATGTTTATTTGTATGATGATACGATATTTTTATGTGAAATGCAACAATTCACGATTTATAGAAGATATATATATATATATATATATATATATATATTTCGAAGCTAGTTATACATATATGGTGATCAATAATCAATTCTAATTCCATTATGTTTTGCAGTGTGAACTGTAAAATTTAGCAACTGAATAAACAAATGAAAAAGGGAGAAAGCTGGAAATTGGGTGCTATTTATACAAAGTACATACTAATATTTATGCACACGATATATACGAGAGGGGAGTGAGAGAATTTGACAATACTCAGATCTGCAAAAGCTAGTTCACCCAAATTCGTTACAGAAATTTGATAGTTTATTAATTATCAGAGAAAACGTTGTGTCGAATTTGGCGATGATTGGTTTCGGAATGGAGGGATTCGAGCACTTGCGGTAGTTCCGTTATATTGCGTTTATTTTTTATTTTTAAGTTTGATCGTTTTGGGGATTATGGAGAGGCAGGGGTTTCTGAGAATTAACGAAAATGGAGGAGCCCAGTTACACCCAACCGGAACGGTCCGATCATCGTCGCCGAGGAGATCAGTGCCAGTTTTTCCTCCGCCGTCTGACGCCGTTGGCATCGGCGCTAACGGTGGTTTAAATTACATAGTCCACACCGTGTCGAAATACGACACGCTCGCCGGCGTCGCTATCAAATATGGTGTCGAGGTATAGATGGGAATTTTTAGTCTTATTCTCTGTTGATTTTAGTCCATTTAACTTGTTCGACTCGGTCTAGTAACTTTCTAGTTTTCTCTCTTTCTATTTGGGTTATTTCTGTACTATTCAGTGTGCTCTGTGTAGTTATTTGGTTGCAATTAAAAGAAATGCTGGTTCGGATTTTTATCTTCTTGTTGTTGGAAATGTGTATCTGTTTTCTGTGGTTCGCGCCCATTTTCGTTGGATTTCATATAAAGCTCATCTGAACTTCGATTTTTGAGTGTGTGTATCACATATTAGTGTTGCAGATTCTACACTGAAATGCTTTGCTTTGAACTAAGCTTCTGTTCTGGGTCAAAATTTTGATCTCTGGTGTAGGTTGGTGATATAAAAAGGCTAAATGGGTTGGTGACAGATCTCCAAATGTTTGGCCTTAAGGCAATCAAAATACCACTTCCCGGTAGGCACCCCCTGTCACCCGTCTTGTTGTTGAATGGTCACAAGACTCCTCCACGGTACATGATTTGTTCTCATACATTGTTAAATTTCCATATTTTTTCAAATTTAAAGCTGTAATAACGTATAAGGTATTTGCATCAGAAAATGGAGTAGTCATGCCATAGATTTCTATACTTTTTATTCAGTTTATAAACAAGCTATGATTGTATTTGCTGATTATCTATATGTTTGTTAAGTACATCCAGGATACCTAACAGAAAAAGAAACTGTCTTCAGTTTTCTGAGTCTTTTAGTCTTAGCTGATCTCTGTATTTCTCACATTTCTGATGAACAGATTACCTATACCGTTAAGTCTATTCCTGTTGGAAACCTTTACATACTAATTTACATTGCTTTGCTGTTTCCTCTTCTTCCCTTGTGTGCCCATTCTCTGTGTATGTGAGATTAGAGATCCGTTCAATGCATAGAAGATAATTCATGCAACAGAGAAGATAATTCACATAATAGAGATTTCTGACATGAGTAACCACACCAATTGGACGTCTTGTTCGTGTTTCGGACTGTATTGTTCTCGATCACATCATAATTTGCTGGAGCTGCAATCAGTTCATCTACTTAGTAGTGTCCTTAGTCTTTTTCTTTTTTTACAGGTTTTAATATGGGGATATGATTCCTGCCCCTATATTTATTGGCTTATTGTCATTTAGTTGAAAATTCAGCTGGAAGTCATTGTATCTCCCTACCATATTTGGAAAAACTTCAAATAGCAAATAACTCAAGAGGTCGATGAAGTGACTTATTTTTGATGTCCACTTGCAGGCCAAACAGCTCTCAGCAGACATTATCAAGTTGTAGACACTCTCATTTATTTGATTCATTTTCATCATTGAAATTGAAATCTTCTTCGGAAAAGAAAGTCTCTCCTTCCATGAGCAGGATGCAAGGTTATTATGGTCTTAGATCAGCAGACGAAAAAGGTGCGGGAGAAGGCTGTGAAATGGCACTGTGCAGAAAAGGGGGAGCTCATTATCTAGAGGATGGGCCACTTCTCAAATCATCTGTTTCTAACCCACCACTTAGTCCTTATAGAAAGTCAAAAAGTGCAGATGATTGTTTAGAGTCAGAGAACGGCAGTCTCATTGATCAGGATTTGTTACAAGGAGCTGAAAGTAATGGCTCTACTAAATGGATTGACAAATTGATAAGACGCCGTCAAAAGTCTGAGACTGATTTTACTTCCCACACTTCAGAAAAGCTTCTGAAGGAGGAAAACACTGCAATTTCAGCTATTATAGGCAAAGGCTCGGCTCTCAGGCCCAAGTCAGCCAGTCGTACTGTGTCACTAGGAGCTAATGGTGAAGCTGGAGGGTTCAACCCAATTACTATAGGGTTGGGGGATTCCTTCCTAAACGATGATGTTAATGGGGGAAAAGGTCTTCAAGTGCATCAAGTTTGCATGATTCAGACAATGGCGCCTTGTCATCCATATGGCCGACATCAAAGTGGAGGTTGAAGCAAGATTTTCAGGCTCTTTCTGCTGCAGCCATGACTAGTCCGATCTTTGATGGCTTATCTAGGCCTTCTAACTGGAAAAACAAAGCAGCAGTCGATTAATTCATTCCCAACATTATAGTTGTTTGGATCTGGAATCACACAACAGTGGTATTCATTCAATGAGCAAAAGCAGACAAGTATTCTGGGTAAATGAAAGAAACAAAAGATTTACTACGGTTGAATATTTGTTCAATTTAGTTTTGGCAGGGTAGTGCCTTGTAGTTAATGCCTAGAAGAAAATGAGCTGGGGAGTCAAAAGCTTCCAGTTCATTTTCAGTTGACTTAGAGAATTGGTAGATTGCTTAGATGCATCATGGAACCTGGACAAAGAGATATATTACATTGTCAGGTCTGTTATTTTGGTCAGAGGGGAAGGAATTGGTTTCACATGTATTTACTGGTGAAAAAACAGTTTCTTTGAATTTGTTATTACATTTACATGCATTTATGTATAGATAAGTCGGTCTCTTTTGCTTCCCATTATCAAGTGTCAATTTGTTAATCAATGTAAGGAGTAAGGACCGTGGAGAAATACATGTGCAGTTGGCATTTCATCTTTGCAGGGAAAGATCCTTTTCGAGCGGTGACATTAGAAGATAAATGAGTGCAGCAATATGAAGATTTGAAGGCAGGAATTATATGAAATGTATGCTTCAAGAAATCCTATGCTGTTGGAGTATGGACCTGAATGGAAGTCTGAATGGATTATATACTTGAGTCCGATTTTAATGATCCAAATTTTTGGGTCTATATTTTTTGACCCAGACAGAACTCTAATGGGTTAAGGGTTAATGTTTGATTATTGTCTATTTAATAATCGTTTTTTTCTATAATCTGTATTCGAAAATTATAGTGAAATCTCTAGTTTGTATCGCCTCAGATATAGTCGAAAGACGAACAGAGTAAATAATTTGTGTTTTTTTTTCTTTTCTGTTGTGATTATGGTATATGTTCTTCGCAATATATGTATGTCGATAGCCGATAGTGTGTTGTTGTTCCACAACTTCTAGCTTTGAACCATGGAATATAACTTGTGCTATTTGCTCCCAGGTATGAGAGATAATAACAAGTCAGGAAGGGTGGTTTCAATCTTTTCACCATTAGTTTCTCTTTCCGTAGGTTTGTAATTAATGTGTTGCAATCTTATTAAGAACTAATAGTAGTTTTGACGCTATAAATAAAAAATCTCAAAAATTGAGATCGTAAACCGTAACTACTAATAAGAGCATCACCTGGGGAGACATGAAAATAACGGTGGCTGTTTGAATGGCGTTGAGTTTTTTTAAAAGGACCGCCACGCTTAAATTCTCAAAATGAACAAGAAGCTTCTTGCAGCGGTATTGTTTACCGTAACTTTTTCTCTCTCTTTCTTCTATTTTGTGTGTGTGTGTGTTTTTTTTTTTTAAATAGTGAGGAAAAGAAGTAGATGAAAAGTGAAGAAGAAGCAACGGTGAAGAACAAAGAGCGTTGCTGATAAATGAAAATTAGGGAATCTTTTACATTTCCTTTAACATTGTTTTCTTCATTTTTGTTTTTGTAATAATATTGTTTGGTTTAAATTACTCCTACGGTCCTACCCCGCGGCCCAACCCAAGATGCATGTCTGGGCTAGGATGGGCTTAACCCACCTAAAGTCTCCAATTATATTTTGGGAGTAAGTATACTTTATCACTACCGATCAATCCTGCCCAATTTCATAAACAAGCAGAAATTTCCTACTTGTAAATATTTTCTTGCATTTTGCTTTATTTATCATATCAAACTAGCATTCCTCTCGTAGGATGCACGAGAAATATTATATGTATGTTAAATTTAAAATTATATTCTTATATATATAACATAAAATTTCTCCGCCGATTCCTTCTAGTCGAGCCTCCAGGTCTGTCATTATACCCCGAGAATAAAATATGAAAAATAAAAAAGATGCATACATGCTAGCAAATACCAAATTCTCCATCTACAAAACACATGTTAGTATTAGAAGTAGAAGTTTGTTAATAAGCAACATAGTGTCAGTTGCTAAAAGAAGGTTATTGATAGGATACGGCCCAACCATCGAGCCCAAGCATCAGGCCCAATATAAATAAGCCTGACATTAAGCTCGGCCCAGACGAGTTCGGCCCAAGAAGACTCCTAAAACAAGGAGAGCGCAGAAGATTCGGCCCTATCTAAGAAAATCCTAATTAGAAGAGATAGGATTGAGATCCTATCTTAGAGATCTTATACTCGATATCTAGGTCAATATAATTGTGTATAAATTAAGGCTAGATTAGACGGAAAGATAATGTACACTCTTTGTAATCCCCTCATATTATCAATATCAAACTATCTCTCTCTCCGTGGACGTAGATCTTATTCATAGATCGAACCACGTAAACTAGTGTTCTTTCAAGTATTTAATTCCCTTACGAAATTAAGATCGATCCATTGGCGCCGTCGTGGGAACCGAAATTCGTGTTTTCGATCAAAGTTTATTTCTGAGGAATCAATCACAACAATGAGAACAAGAAGTCTTGCATCCGGGGTCTGCCGGCAACAAAGACAACAACGGCGCGACGAAACATGCCGAGCTCGCTGGGAAAAACCGGTCAGGATTCGACCCACGAAGGCACGTCGAGCCTCGACGAGCGAGGCAATCCCATCCCGCGTGAAGAAGTAGAATACCAAAGCGAAGGAGATCGCAACAAGAACGAGGAGAACATCTCGCCCGCAGATGAACCTCGACGACGCGTTAAGGGTTTCTTGAGAAGAATAAGGAGAGTTTTCTCCAACACCTCGGTGAGCACAAGGTCGGCCGCTTCTCGAAGAAAGGAATGCGAAGCCTCGCCTAAACACGAGGCACCACGGTGGATCCCCAAAGATCAGTCATGGGCGCCGTGCTCGCACACGTTGGGGCCCAAACCAATCGCAAGGGACGAACAACGCGAAAGGACGTCGCGACCGCCGTGAGGCGGTCTGGTTACCAAAATGAGTTCGGTCGACGAACTCCGCCCCACTCTCCAGAGGGCGGCTTCGACGGGTACGGGAATATAGTCACCCCGTTCTCAAACGAAATACTTGACACCCCGCTCCCTGACAAATACCGGGTGCCGAGCATCGCCCCCTACGACGGACTAAGGGACCCGCAGAACTTCCTCTCGCAGTTCCAGTACAATATGATCAACCAACGCCAAGACAGTTCATATGTGCAAACTCTTCCTGAGTTGTTGGTCGACAACGCCCGTCGGTGGTTCGACAGCCTACCTCCTGGGAGCATTGGATCATATCGCGACCTGATGGCAGCCTTCCATCGAAGGTTCTTCCAGAAGGCGCAGTCTAAGACGTCGTCGGCACACCTCCTCACCGTGAGGCAAAGCCGAGACGAGTCCGTGAGCGACTTTATGACCAGGTTCAACAAGGAGTGCCTGAAAGTCGAAGACATAAATGACCTCCTCATCATCTCGGCCTTCCAAAACGGCATCCTGCCGGGGGCCCTGTACAAAGAAATCGTCAAGTACGAGCCCCGTACTGCGACGGAGCTATGGCGTATAGCCGATCGGTTCGCCAAGGCGGACGAGGCAGATAGGAAGAAGCGCGAGGCAGAAAAAGGAGAGCCCTCTGAAAAAGGAAGAAGAGATGAAGGACGGGGAGACCGAAGCCAAGGCCGGCGAAGTGCTTTGGAGAGGATACGCCGCCCCATAGAGTCCAGACTCGGACCGCGCGGCACCTCGGAGCGACCTCAATACACTCATTTGACGAAGCCAAGGGCAGAAATCTACGAACTCCACATGGACAAGTTCGAGAAGCCTCGACCAATGACAGGAGGGTCAAAACGTCGAACCAAGGACAAGTACTGCTCTTTTCACGAGGACTACGGGCATGACACAGAGGAATGCCGAGATCTCATGGGAGACATCGAGATGCTAGTACAGGACGGGGTCCTTAAAAAATACAAAAGGCAGGACTGACAAGCTGGCCAATACGAGGCCCCTCATCGAGGCCAGAAAAAGAGGAAAAAGGCGAGAAGGGGGAATTGTGCCCCTCACAAGAACACGAAGCACAACGAAGACGAGGAGGGAGATGACGAACCCCAGTACGACGGGGTCATCTCTACCATCACGGGTCTCCCCCGCGGAGTTACGAAGTCCTCCCTGAAGGCCGAGGCCCGAAGTCCCCATACCAGCGAGCCTGTCAACAAGAGGTTCAGGAGGGACGAGGCAATTACCTTCTCCGAGGACGACCCCGTACCTGCGGTGGTGTCCCACCAGGACGCGCTGGTGATCTAGGCAGTGATCGCCAACAAGTTGGTAAGACGCGTATATATCGACAATGGCGCGTCAGTAAGCATCCTCTTCAAAGAATGCTTTGACAAGTTAGGAGTAGAGAAGCGGCGCCTCGCGAGCCCCGCCACTCCGCAGCCAGACAGAAGAGACACGCCTAGACGGGGTGATCGACCTGCCCGTCACAGTAGGAAGGGCACCGACGAGCTCTACCAAAGTGGTACAGTTCTTCGTGGTCAGTGCCCATTCGCCATACAACTTTATATTTGGGCGAGACTGGCTAAACGCAGTAAGAGCGGTGTGCTCAACCTACCACCTGACAATGAAAATCCCCACAAAAGGAGGGATAGCCGTGATCCGGAGAGACCAGAAGCAGGCTAAAGAATGCATGCAGGTTGCCCTGAGAGGTGCAGGGACTTCGGTCCAGCAACCGCAAGCATAGCAATCAAAGAAACTCGAGGAGTTGGAACCGGAGAGGACGTCGCCGGCCCCAGAGTACTCGGTGGAGGAGGTCGCATTGTATGAAAACGAACCATCCAAGGTCGTAAAAGTTGGCTCTACCGGTGTACCTCAACTAAGGAAACAGATCATCCAACTCCTAAGGGAATTCAGAGACGTGTTCGCTTGGTCGCCCCTTGATATGACCGAGATCTCACCATCTATCATTACACACCGTCTCAACATTGACAACAGTGTAAAACCAGTTCGGCAAAAGCAACGGATTTTTGCAGCCGAACGGAATCAAGTCATCCACGACGAGGTGAAGCAATTATTAAAGGCACGCATACTGTTCGAAGTCAAGTATCCGACCTGGATAGCCAACCCGGTAATGGTGAAGAAAGGCGGAGGAGGATGGCGAATGTGCATCGATTATACCGATCTCAACAAACATTGCCCTAAAGACTGTTACCCCCTCCCCAACATCGACAAAAAGGTTGACGCTTTGGTCGGGTACGAAGTCTTCAGCTTTCTGGACCTGTATAAAGGATATCACCAGGTCTTGATGGACGACGAAGACGCAGCCAAAACAGCCTTCATTACAGACTTCGGAGTCTTCGCATACAAGAAGATGCCATTCGGACTCAAGAATGCAGGGGCTACCTATCAAAGGATGGTAGATAAAATATTCCAGCCCTACATAGGACGGAATGTGGAAGTGTACGTAGATGACATCGTCGTCAAGAGCATTGAGGAAGCCGTATGTGTTGCCGACCTCAGGATCGTCCTCGACCTACTCAGAAAGGTCAACCTAAAGCTAAACCCCCAGAAATGCACATTCGCAGTTCGGTCCGGAAAATTTCTGGGGTGTTGGGTTTCACAAGAGGGTTTAAAAGCCAATCCGTCCAAGGTTCAAACCATTGTGGAGATGAGGATGCCAAAGACAATCCACGACGTACACAAGTTGACAGGCTGCATTGCCGCACTCAGCCGTTTTCTTTCGAAAGCCGCGGATAAGCAGCTCCCCTTCTTCAAAATACTCAAAAAGGCTCCGGAGTTCTCCTGGAATGACATACACAAGTCCGCCTTCGAGGATCTCAAAAACTACCTCGCCAAACTCCCCACTCTATCCGTCCGTAAAGAAGGAGAGGTCCTATCCTTATACCGTCGCCTCGGACGAAACCATAAGTCGGTTTTGCAGTGCGAGAGGAAGGGCCTTGCCCCGTGTATTTCATCACCGAGCATTGAAAGGACCGAAACACGGTATCAACCTTTGGAGAAGCTCACGGCATTAATAAATCTTTGCAAGAAGATTACGCCATACTTCCATGCACATCCCATACAAGTCCTCATCGATCACCCACTTGGCAAGTATTGACGGCCGAAGCTCTCGGGAGAATCGCGAAGTGGGCAATTGAATTAGGCGAACACGACATATCTTTTGCCCCGTCAAGCCATCAAGGGTCAAGCCTTAGCAGACTTCCTTGTCGAGGCTAACTTCACCGAGAAACCGAAGCCCAACGAGTCCGTATCAGACGATGCCGAAGCCGAACCTATAGATAAAACTCCAGAGGATTGCTGGCAAGTCTACGTTGACGGGGCTTCGGGGAAAGCAGGTAGCGGAGCAGGTATCCTACTTTTAGGACCAGATGGCCAAGAGATCACATATGCACTTCGGTTCGCGTTTAAAAATACGAACAACGAAGTGGAATACGAAGCCTTAATTACGGGACTTCGCCTAGCTCAAAGCCTTCAGGTACGAGCCGTGCAAGTTCACAGTGACTCTCAAGTCATAGTAAGTCACATGTTGGGAAAGCACGAGG
Source organism: Salvia rosmarinus (assembly GCA_036937905.1). Taxonomy (NCBI): domain Eukaryota; kingdom Viridiplantae; phylum Streptophyta; class Magnoliopsida; order Lamiales; family Lamiaceae; genus Salvia; species Salvia rosmarinus. The sequence continues at coordinate 13,222,192 of CM072814.1, forward strand.
CAAAAGGCAACAGGATGAAGAAATACCTTGAAAAGACAAAAGCTACAACAAGCTTTCTCACACTTCCAGTTAGTTTGCATCCCAAGGGAGCAAAATAGCCGAGCTGACGTAATAACCAAACTAGCCTCATCGTCGACGAACTCGCCAGTAGAAGAAATCCGCGAAGCATAAGCGATGACGACACTGGAACCGAGGTCAACATAGTATCTGACGACGAACCCAATTGGATGACTCCCATTCAAGCATACCGGAAAGGCGAGCTACCCCACGACAAGCTCGAGGCTAGGAAGATCTTGAGCAAATCTGCGATATACGCTGAGCAGGAATTCTCTATAGAAAATCATACCTCCACCTCTCCTAAGGTGCACGGTCCGAACCGAAATGACTACGTACTACGAGAAGTACATGAAGGATCGTGTGGAAGTCACATCGGACCCCGCGCCCTATCGAAGAAAGTCATGCGATGGGGATACTATTGGCCGACAATGTTCCAGGACTCAATCAATCTCGTTAAGAAATATCCGAAGTGTCAAATCCATGGAAACGTGCCGAGGCTACCTCAAACCGACCTCGCCAGCATGCAAAGCCCTTGGCCATTTATGCAATGAAGGATCGACATCGTAGGCCCTTTCTGCAAAGCTCCAGGACAGTTTCAATTCCTGATTGTCGCAATCGACTATTTTACGAAGTGGGTGGAAGCCGAACCCTTGGTAAAGATCACGAGAAAAAACGCCCTCAACTTTGTCTGGAAGAACGTCGTGTGTCGCTTCGGCATCCCTCAATGTCCTTATTTCAGATAATGGGACACAGTTCACGGATAAAGTATTCAAAGAATGGTGTCAAGAGCTTCGGATCCAGCAGAAGTTCACTTCGGTAGCTCATCCTCAAGCAAATGGTCAAACCGAAGTCACCAACCGGACAATCGTGAAAGGACTCAAGACTCGCCTTGACCAAGTAAAAGGCAATTGGGTGGAAAATTTACCGCAAGTCCTATGGTCGTATCGTACTACACCTCGGACATCAAACGGAGAAACACCCTACAGCTTGGTATATGGAACCGAAGCAGTGATCCCTGCAGAGATCGGTATGCCGAGCCCCCGTACCATTCACTTCTCCGCTGAAGCCAATGATGACAATCTACGATCCGCCTAGATCAACTCGAAGAAAAAGAGACCTCGCCTACATCGAGGCTCGGTATAAGCAACAAGTAGCTCGGTATTACAACCGTGTCAAATACCGACAATTTCAAGTAGGCGACTCGCACTTCAAACAATGATATCGATAAGGCCGCAAAGCTCGGCAAGCTGGAAGCCACATGGGAAGGACCATACCGGGTTGAAGAAGTCCTTGGAAAAGGCTCGATAAGCTCGCCCATATATCAGGACACAAATACCCAGTACGTGGCACATCATTCATCTGAAGAAATATTTTGCATAAGTGTCAAAAGTTGAGTCGGTTCGGTCGTGTTATCGAGTCTGTTCAGTTGCGTCTGTGAGTCTTGTTTTGTTATTACGTCGGTCTCTATCAATAAAATCTTTTTCTTGCATGTTTCGTTTTGTTGGATTTGTATACTGAAAGCAGTTTTGGTTGAGCTTGTATACAATGTTTCCTGTTACCACTATTACAATCTCCTATCTGAATTGATTACTTGATTGCATATATCTGTGTCCTCTTATCTCATATATAAGTTAGATCATACGATGTGTAGAAGATCACGAAGTCCGTATGATTGGTCAAGCTTAATGAGATATAAAAGAATCACTGGTGAGACAACTTGAGGACGAGTTGTCGGTATAGTCGCGGTATAGATAAGAAGTGACTTGACTTGGTTGCTTGTCTATGCCGGTGCGTCTCGACGTATTGATGGATCACGGTGAGATGAGTTCTTCTATCGACCATCGTGAAGAACCAAGATCTCGGTGACTTACGATGATCTAAACCTCGATAAGGTATTAGGTGAGTATGAGTTCTTGACCATCACTGACTTGTTATAGGTGAGGGTTATATGTTCTAACCCAATATTCTCCGCATCTTGGGTGGTGGTAGTGTTGTATGTCATGCTAGTTATACATGTTGAGTCACCGTATCCGTTTAGGATGATGACGTCCCTAAGGAGCTCAAAGGTTTATTGTACTAAACCCGCAGGTTGAGTTAGCTCAAGTACAATAATAAGGTTGAGTGGTACTACTTAAGGAATTAAAGATATTATTTATTTTAAGCGATGTAATGCTTTAAATAATTAATGGACGTGCGATATCTTAAATACGGGATTCAGAATGTCTAAGTGCAAGCCCGACTCAACTTCGGTAATAAAGGGTAAGTCGAGATTTATTCTCTAGTGGCATGAATGAATGTTTATAAATTAATTTATGTTCTGGGCTGAACATAAGATAATTAATTTATTTGAGGCTCATCTTTATTCCTTGCATTTGATCCCTGGGCTGGCCCATCCAGGCCCTTAAGCAGAAGAAAATTGGCGCCCATGTTGCTCTCTATGGCAAGATTTTATTCTCTTTATCCTATAAGGATATAATTATATTTATGGGATATGCATGGATCCTTTCCTTATGGGATTATGGTAATGCATTATAAATATAAGGTAAGAGATAGAATCAAGGTTAATCCTCATAATTAACATCACAATTTTCGTGCATCACTATTAGTACTATAGTGAGGATTCTCGAAAATAACATAGAGCATTGGGTGATTTTCCGAAGCATTCTCCATAGATCGTCCTCACTCGACTTGGAGATTGGGCAACCGGATACGACCCGAAGATCAAAGCACGAGTCTCGATCCGTTCATCCCGCTCATCCCGATGATTCAAAGGTAAACACGAGAAAACCCCACGTGTTGCAATTAATTATATAGACGCATGCTAGGAATATAATCAATGTATGGTGAATTAAACATCCAAGATAGATCCTCGGGAGAGGGTTAAAATCGGTTTTCCCTACAATTGGTATCGAGCACAGGATCGTGATCTTGGCTCTGTTGGATTAATTCACGTTTGATTATTACGCGCAATATATTAATTGTTGGATCTGCTGCTCATCGTGGCTCGTTTATTTTTGTCGGATTTTGTTTTTCACCACGAGAAAATCCGTGGTTAGATTAGATTTTTTCCCTGTAAATCTTATCTATAAAAGAAGAACGAAGATGAAAGCACGAAGAACGAGACGACGGAGAACAGGTCGCATGGCGTGCGGGCGGCACGCGCCTCGCTTGCACGGTGCTGGCGGACGCGCCGTGCAACCGTGCACGTTCTTGGCGAGCAGGCGAGACTCGCCGCATCGGATGCTCAGGCGTGCGGGGCGCGATTCTCGCGCAGACGCTCGTCACGCCCGGTGGCTGGCGAAGCGCGAGCCATCGGGCTCTGGTCGGGCGATAGACCTCGGCGGCAGCGGGCTTGCGCGCAGCAGCACACGGGCAGCAGCTCGGCGAGTGGGCGACGCGGGCGGCACATCTCGGCAGCCAGTGCGGGCGCACTGCGCGAAGCCTCGGCACCGCTGCCGGCGCGGCAGCGCGCGCTCGGCGGTGCTTTCGTCGCGGTCGCGGCCGCCGCGGTCGCTAGGTGCACGCGCATCGCACGCGAGATCCCGACGCTTCACGCGGGCGCGGGCGACGGGCGCGCTTGTCGCGTGAGATCCCGGTGCCTCGCGAGCACCCTCGCGATCGCGAGGAAGCGCGTGGTGAGCGCGGCGACGGCGCGCGATTTCTCGGCGAGGCGGCGCGAGATTCGCACAGGAAACCTCAGCCTGCGCGATTTTCTCGGCGGGCGCGTAGCGAGGTTGGGCGGCGGTGTCTTTGGCAAGCGCGGCCCAATGTTGACCAGTTGGGCCGACCGGCCCGGACCCGTTTTCGGCCCGAATCCGGTTTTAACGAATCCGGTCCGTGCCTGCACGCGAGGCCCTTTTTTGAAGTTGATGAAGATCATGCTTTGCAATTCTATGTAATAGATCGTGCGAGAAAGTGCGGGTTCCACGAGTGGGCCACGATGAGCGCTTTATTTTATTTTAATCGTTCATTGCATGTCGTGGATGTTTAAATTATGCGAAGCATGCTATGTATGTTTAAATTACGTGAACAAACATATTATATGTTTTCGTGATTGGATGCGCATAGTAAGCATGCTAGGTTTATCGCGTTTTCAAGCATATTTTAGAATTTGCGAGCATGTTTTACATGTTGAGTTCTATAGAAAAGCATGCTAGGATTACGTGATTCGCATGGACAAAACTTTTGAAACAAAAGACTAAGCAAGTAACCCGACATATTAATTTTCAAATTAAATTGTCAAGAACTCCACTTTTGATCTCTATACAAAGTGAGACGACCGTGAGTAAACGCCCCACGCGTGGCTTGCTTGCATTGTTTATCATAAGTTTGTTAGATGAGATTTCTAAATAAAACATTTTAAATCTATTGAGAAGTGGGAGTTTCATGTAAACGTCCACACGCTGCATGCATGTGCGATTTTCATAAGTTCTCTAGAGATTGATTTAAAATGAGATAACAAAGGATTTTGAATTGGGCGGTATGGTCCAGTGAGTATGCCAATTCTAAGAATTCATTTACGTTGTTAAAATTGTGGTCATTGCTTAGACATCACCGAGTACAACTTCCCGAAGTCCCTTCTTGCGATAGTGATGTGGTCTAGTAAGGTCCAATCATTAATTTCATTTGTCATAAGGATAAGTTGACATGGATTGAAATTAAACGACTAAAAGATATATTTTAGTCTGGTCGGGGTTCATGTGTAAACGTCCACACGCGTGGCTTGCATGTGGGATTCATTGGGCAATTGGAGGTTTCAATTAATATTGTTTTATCAAAATGTTACAATATTATTGTTACGAATTATGTGCGATCGTATGCTTATGTGTTTACATTGTCTTTTCAGATATGTCTCTTACACCGATTATCAATATGCTCGCACAAAATCCTTTATCCGGTCCGAATTTTATCGAGTGGAAACGAAACATGGAATATGTTCTTATCGCTGAAGAACACATGTTTGCTCTCACTACTCCTAAACCCGATGCCCTTACTGACGCATCGACTAATGAGCAGCGAGAGTCAAGCAAACTTTGGCATAAGTCAAACAATATGGCCAAATGCTATATGATGACTACTATGTCCAAAGGCTTGCAGCTGCAGCATCAGTCGATGGTAGACGCGAATGAAATTTGGTCAAGTCTCGAGAGTAAGTTTGGGCAATCGGATCGGACAGTCCGCTTTCACACAATGAGAGAAATCTTGGCGTGTAAGATGGAAGAAGGAAGTTCGGTCCATGAACATGTCTCCCACATTACTCATCTCATGGATAGTCTTGATCGGTTGGGAGGAGGTATTGACGGCGGCCAAGGTCGATATCATCCTTAACACACCGCCCAAGTCTTTGAGAATTTTGTGAAAGCGATCATGAGCAAGACCGAGTATACACTTAGTCGGTTGCTTAATGATCTCGTGGCGCGGAAGGAGTCATGGGTAAAGGAGCACATGCTCTTGCTAGCACATCTAGGGCCCAAATTTTCCGTTGAAAATGGAAAAGAAAAGGGCACCAAAGGTGGTAGAGGCAAGAGAAATAGTGGGAGTAATGGGAACAAGAACATGTCCGCCACGAAGGCTTAAAGAAGCCAAAGGAGAGGCAAGTGCTTCAAGTGCGGCAAGGCGGGCATTGGAAGGCTAAGTGCCCTATGCTCAAGGCTCAAGGTATGCCATTTGCTTTAATGTGAAACATGTTTAGCAACTTGTTCTACCCATTCTTGGGTAGTGACACGAGCGCGATCGATCATGTTTGTTACACCTGCGTGGGTTCCTGCGGACAAGGAGCTGCATGATGGCGAGATAACGATCTCCATGGGCAACGGTGAAAGTCGAGGCGTTGCAGTCGGAGATGTTACTTTATGTTTTGATAGAACAGTTTAGTATTAAAAGATGTTTTATATGTGCGGATTTTCGTGAAACCTAGTTCGTTTGAAATTGTTTATTCATGGATATTCTTTTATTTTTGATAGTGGTGTTTCTATCATAAGAAATGACGAAGTTATCTGTGTTGGCACATTATATAATTCGCTTTATACTATTTCTACCAAACATAATACCTATAACTATGTTGCATCATCTACAAACCTTAAAAAGAGAAAATTTTCTTCGCAAGACGACACCACTTTTCTCTGGCATCTTAGGTTAGGTCACATCAATCTAAATAGGATCCAAAGACTGGCTAAGAATGGAGCGTTGGGTAATCTCACAGTTACTCCGTTCCCAGTCTGCGAATCCTGTATAGAAGGAAAGATGTCGACCAGACCCTTCAAAGCGAAGGGTTATAGAGCCAAAGAAGTATTGGAGCTAGTCCATTCTGACCTGTGTGGACCGATGTCCACACAAGCACGTAGAGGGTACGAGTATTTTGTCACTTTCATTGACGATTACTCAAGGTACGGATACATATACCTGCTTCACCGCAAGTCTGAATGCTTTGAGAAATTCAAAGAGTTTAAGGCGGAAGTGGAGACGAAGCTTGGTAAAAGTATCAAGTCACTGCGGTCTGATCGCGGTGGCGAATATCTCAGTAACGAGTTTTGGACTATCTAGTGAAGTGTGGGATTACCTCCCAGCGCACTACACCGGGCACACCACAGCAAAATGGTGTGTCAGAGCGAAGAAATAGGATTCTTTTGGCAAATGGATGTGAAAACAGCTTTTCTAAGCGGTTACCTTGAGGAAGGTAGAGACATCTATATGCAACAACCCGAAGGTTATGTGGTGAAGGGTGAAGAGCATCCGTATGGAAGCTAAGAAGTCCATTTATGGGCTTAAGCAAGCCTCACGATCCTGGAACTTACGCTTTGACGAGGTGGTAAAGTCCTATGGATTTACCCAGTTGCCTAGCGAAAGTTGTGTGTATCGTTTAGATGTCAACAGTGATGTGGTATTTCTTGCACTTTATGTAGATGACATTCTTCTAGTTGGCAACAATGTGAAGTTGTTATCAGACGTAAAGAGTTGGTTATCCGATCAGTTTCAAATGAAAGACTTAGGAGATGCAGTGTACATTCTTGGGATCAAGGTTTACCGAGATCGCAAGAGGAATATGTTGAGCTTATCTCGGGCATCTTACATTGATACCGTGATTACTCGCTTTAGTATGCACCGCCAAGAAAGGATTGCTACCTGCGCACATGGCGCGCCTTTATCTAAGGAGATCACCTATGACCGCAAAGGAGATAGAGGAATGAGACAAGTTCCTTACGCTCCGCCGTAGGAAGTCTCATGTACGCAATGCTATGTACGAGGCCCGATATACGCTATGCGCTAGGCATAGTAGCTAGATATCGATCTAACCTCGACAAGCTCATTGATGCGATAGAAGCATATACTCAAGTACCGAAAATGACTCGAGATTATAGGCTAGTTTACCATGCGATAGTCTAATGCCTTTGGGTTATCTGACTGGATTTCCAAGTCGACCGAGATGAGAAAAGTTCTACCGTGATATGTGTTTACCTTGGGAGGTGGAGCCGTATCTGGCGGAGTGCAAAGCGGCGATGCATTGCGGACTCTACCATGGAAGCCGAATATGTAGCCGCTCGAGGTCGCTAAGGAGGTCAGATGGTTCAAGAACTACCTCATGGATCTAGGTGTGTACCGGTTTGCCTAAGAGTATCATAGTTCATGTGATAACTCGGTGCGATGGCAAACTCAAGGAACCACGGACCCACAAGGCGACAAAACACATAGAGAGAAAGTACCATGTCATACGAGAAATCGTGAGACGAGGAACGTCTTGATTGAAAAGATTGATACGACGGATAACTGTCACGCCCAATTCGAGGGAAGGCACGGATGCGGGGTGTGATTAGGGGTGGGGTTAAGCGGGGAAGAAGGGGAATACATATAACATACATGATAAGAAGATGTGACCATGATATGGACAACATCTCCTCTATAACTAGGACATATCCGAAGGGAGGGTGCACAAACAATACACCAATGTAATAATATCGATACCATAACTTCGTAAACATGATCTTGGTTTATAACAAGAATTTCAAGAAAGCAAAATAGCATTTCACCCTGTTGACTAGACCGGTCAACCATATAGCATGGTCATATCGAGACTCACAAAGATAATAACATAATAGCAAATCTTGTTCCCAATCGAAAGCAAAATAAGGGACAAGAATACATCAATATCGTAGCACGATATAACACAACATCGCGGAAGCATTGCATGAAGAACCCCAGCTCCACCCCTCGGCCGCCCGTCAACCCTCCTCCATCCGGGAAAAGATTTGAAAAGAGTTTGGGGTGAGTACTAGCGCACTCAGCTGGGGTTTTATCATAATTCAAAAGAATCATGATGCCGTGTTCAGAGCACTTACCTTAGAAGGTTTTAAAACGTAAATCCACTTCTAAGTAAGCAAAATAGATTTTCATTTTCGATACCGATCCGTTATTACCGTTACTCCCATCATAGAACCAAGAACCACGGCTCGAACGATCCCGCCAGCCCATCACATCTCATTCATTCGCCCGGATCATATCCACCAAATTTACAATATCTCGGCCGGAACATATCCACAAACCCACAATATCTCGGCCCGAAACATATCCAGTCAGCCCATGCCCGGAACGTATCCAGCCGGCTAACTCGGTGTGGACTTCAGGGGTCAAATCCCCGTCAGAACCATAACCACCTCATTACCATTTCCGTGTGGACTTCCGGGGTCTATCCCCTTCAGAACCATAACCACGTGTTCGGGGTCTATCCCCTTATGATCAATACTCAAGATGGTGATCAACCCACCGAATAGAGATCCGTGCACAATCACAATATAACCATATCTCGGATCAGAGAACAGTAATAACTTCACCAAAATATTTTACGGCGCACATGTTTTATTTTGAAATATCAGAGTAAATAACTTAAAATAAGCATATATAACCCAACCTGAACAGAAGAAAATGTTAACCGGGAGGTATCTACGGATCCGATGACTTCACCAATTGCACTGGTAGGTACCTGGTAACAAGACGGATCAACTTTTGGGGTCACATCCCACAAAGCAAAGCAACATCGTGATCCAAACGAAGATCGAAGCAAAACTAGGATTTTCGACTTTCTGAACCCATATTTGGCACTCTCCGGGTTTTCAAATCAACTCGATGGAGAAGGGAAATATATTCAGGGCATCAACACCTATAATAGGGTACTTTCAAAATATGCATGCATGCAAGTTGACTCAAATCTTAGCGTGAAGAAGCTTCAAAATCGATGCCTATCCCGAGATCTAGGATAAACCATCCAAAATCGATGCATGAAAATGGAAACATAAGCAATATGCATAATGAGCGAACATGGAATGACAAACCACGTTGAAAATGGATAACCGGGCATGTACTTCCTTTAGAAAACTCAAGCAACGGAAAACATCCCGACATGCGTAAACACGAAAAAAAAAACGGAATCGGTACTTTAGTAGAATCATAGCCGGAACTCAAAACCTAAAGGACCCGTAGCCAAAGGTGGCGGTCGGCCACCAAACGGCGGCCAACACCACGGCGGCGGCGATCTTGGCCAATCGGCGGCCCTACGTTTTCCCGTCCGTCCATTTAGAATCCCGAGTTCTATGTTATACGATCTACTAAAAGGCGGAATCAAAACAAGAAAAGGACAAAACAGAAAAGCGGGCTGCGAGAGAGGTTGATCGGCGGTGGTGGCTCGGCGCCAGCAAGAATGGCGCCACCGGCCGAGCCTCCCGCTCGATCCCCACTCCTCCGGTGCTCAAGCGTGCACTGAGCCTGCTCGGCTCTTCCGTAAACACAGAGAGGCGAAGGAAATGAGCGTTGAAAATGAAGGCCCTAGCCTCCTATTTATAGGAAAAAGGAGGTATTGCAATGCAATGACCCTTTTCGAAAACGCAAAACCGACGCAACTTTTGCAAACGGACTCCAAATTTAGCAAACTTGGTACCCATGGACACGAAATAAAATACGGACACAACAACTATAAACAAGATATGCTTTAAAAGACCAATGAAAAGTCCGGTTTTCGATAACTTCCTGAGTGCAAACCTTCATGGGTGGTGAAAACACGCATACTTAGTGTCTATGAATTGTCATAAGACACACTTCACAACGCTCGAGGTTTTGTGACGGTCGCATCACCGAAACAAAAAGTCAACCTTTTGACCTTTCTTGAAAAGCGTGCCATGCAAACACGGTGCTCGGGAAGGACGGGTATTACATCCTCCTCCTTAGAAAAATTTCGTCCCCGAAATTTCAAACACGTGGAGAAAACAACCAGTGTACCGAGCCACGAACTTGTCTTCCAACTCCCAGTAGCTTTCTTCGCCATGGTGATTCCACAACACTTTCACTAGCGGAATACGCTTGTTGCTCAACTCCTTGACTTCGTTCCAAAACAGCCTTTGGTCTCTCTTCAGTAACTTAGATCCCGAGCAAGAACCACTTGGTCATGCTTGATCACGTGTTTTGGGTCGAACACATACTTTCTCAACCGAGAAGCGTGAACACGTCGCACATCTCCGATGCTAGGCGGCAAAGCTAACCTATAGGCAGCGGGCCTATTCTCTCAAGAACTTGAAGGTCCAACGAACCTCGGTCGTAACTTACCTCGCTTTCCAAAGCGAGCGACTCCTTTCGTTGGGGAAACCTTAAGGAAAACGCGATCTCCGATCATGAGCGAAGATCCGACGACGCTTGTCCGCATGGGACTTCGCACATCTGAGCTTCCTTGATCCTTCGCTGATCGATCGATAACCTCGACCTCCTGTTTGAACCATCTCGGTCCTAACATCTTCCTCTCGCCCACTTCGTCCCGATAAAGTGGCGATCGACACTTCCTTCCGCACAACGCTTCATAGGAGCCATTCCTATGGTGGCACGATAACCGTTGTTATAGGCAAACTCCACCAAAGGTAGTATCTCTTCCCAATTTCCTCCTCTGTCGCCACGACTTTCATGAGATGTCTTCCAAGACCGAATCGTCCTTTCCGATCGACCGTCGGGCCCGAGGATGGAAGGTCATCTTGAGATTGACTTGGTCCCCACGGCTTCATGAGACTCCTCCAAAACCTTGACGTGAACCTCGGGTCACGATCTGACATAATCGATACCGGCACACCATGTAACCGTACGATCTCTCTAACGTAAAGCTGAGCAAGCTTATCTAACCCGTACGTCATCCGAATCGGTAAGAAATGAGTTGACTTTGTCGATCTCATCGACGACAACCCATATAGCGGTGTTTATCGTCTTGACCTTGGAAAACTCACCATAAAATCCATACCGATATGATCCTATTTCCACTCTGGGATTGGTAGCGGTTGCAACAAACTGACGGACGTTGGTGTACTGACTTTCACTAGCGACAAGCCAAACAACGTTCCAAACGCGGCTACATCCTTTTCATCCCTTCCCACCAAAAGTTCCTTTTAAGGTCTCGTACATTTGGTGCTTCTGGATGAGTTGTATACGGTGCCTCATGAGCTTCACTCATGATTTTATCTCTCAATTCCCTATTGAGTGGCACACATAACCTTCTCGGAATAGTAGCGTTGTCTCGCCCGTGAACCCCTTGCTATCTTCTAGCCTCGCTTTCAAACGCATCTTCTCCGGAATTGTCTCTCGCTGCGCACTCACGATGGCTTCTCATTGACCCATCATTCTTCTTGACGACAGTAGCTGGCGCTCCCCACGGCGACACGCTAGGTCGGATAAAACCTAGATCAACAGCTCCCGCAATCGCTTTCGGTTCTTGCAATTCTTTGGCGCCATTCGTATGGTGCCTTTGATCTCAATGCCGCCACGGTTCCAAATCAATAGTGAATTCCACTTGTCTATCGGTGATAAACCTGCAAGTCCTCGGGAAACACGTCCAGGATATTCACACACCATCGCTCCTCTTGCAGAATCGTTGCGCTCTTCATCGTGCCTGTCAAACTTACCAAGAAAGTTTGACAGCTTCCTCTCGATCATCCTCACCGCCTTGGTCTTTGAGATCATTGGCACGCAAACACCCATCCTTATGCCGTGAAACAAACTTCCACTCCTTCGGCTGTTCGAAAAGCAACTCTCTCTCGAGACAACGTATAGTTGCCACTGCTTTTCCAACCAATCCATGCCAAAGATGACATCGAAATCTTCCATTCCGATGACATGCAAATTGCCAAGGACCTTCGCTCACATGATTTCTACCTCACGGTTACGGCAAATCTCTTTTGCCACTTCCCACGATGGGATGCTAATTTCGAGGTACTCTGTGATATCTTGGGTACCAAACCCAACCTCTCACACGCGATTCTCGAAATGAAAGAATGTGAGGCTCTCTGATCAAACAAGGCGAAACGGGTATATCACTCATAAGGATTATACCGCAGATTTCCGGGAGCTTGAGCTGCTGGCGATTCAGGCGTACACACTTGCTTGCTGCGGTGGCCTTTGGTTTCTTGGTCTAGGGTGACCTCTGCTCCGTTGTTTGTCCTCGGCGAGCCTCGATTACGCCCGAGGAGCTGGATCTTTGCCTTCTTGGCGGTACCGCACCGCAGCCTCCTAACGGACAATCTCGAGCGTAATGTCGGACTTCTTACAACGATAGCACTTTCGGTGCTACCTGCACTTTCCGAAATGATTCCTTTGGCATTTCGGCACCAAGGTTTTTCCACAATCGCGCATGGGTTGGAAATTCCTTTCCAAGGTTGCCTTTCTCTCACTAATGCCTTGATTCCTTGGAATCTTTGGACCTTCTGGTTCCCTGGAACACCGATTGCCTTTCCTCGATCTTCCCATTTCCTCTTACCTCTTCCTCCGTCGGTGGCTGTCCGGGTGGCATTGTTCTCTCTGAGGGCAACATTGACTCAATGTTTAATGCCGGTTCGAGGCTGCGCATACGTCCGATCTCACGATCGACGAGCTTAAATTCCGATCTCGGTGAGTCCTCTCTGAACTCGCTCGCCTGGCACCTCGGTGCCGACCAGTGCGTAGCATAACGTGACGCATTTAGTTGAACGAGCGATCGTGCTCGGTGACCGCCCTTCTCCTCGACGAAGATTCCGAACTCGTTTGCCTTCTCGCGCCTGTAAACGCCCGACACGCACTTTTCCATGAGTTCTTCCTGAAATCTTCCCACGTATACCTTCCCCACTGTCCTGGTGTTAGGGTCCTCCTCACGGATTCCCACCAGAAATCAGCCTCATCGGTTAGCTGAAAGATCGTGCAATTCAGCTTTTCTACTTCTTCGTGACGATGTATTCAAGATCCTTTCGTGGATCGTATCCGCTCGGCGTCGATCGGTTCGCCGAGACCGTCGAACGTAGGGGATTCGCACAGGAAAACTCTCGATCGCATGCCGAACCAAAGGTGGTTCCCGGCTTCTTCCACGTTATTGTTCCTCCGGTTCCTTGTTCTCGCATTCGCATCGACGTTTGAAACATTAGAAACGCTTTCGCATAGATAACAGGGTATCATCGCATAACATATATCATCACCCATATCACATATCATCACATATACCATATATCACGCATGCGATAACATATAATCATGCAATCTCGTCAACATATCATCGTTATGCATTTCACATAACATTATCATCACACATCACATAGATCATATATCATCATGACATAGCTCATATCACATATAAGCATTAAACATAACATCTCGTCATAGACGGCGTTAGTATCGATAATATTCGGTGTCCATGAAGGATCGTCAAAATACAAGATCAAGGTATGTCACCAAAATGTCGATATGAGCAAAAGAATCGACTCGGTTCTTTGTCAAAAGATGCCGCTCTGTCCATGCTTCTAGCAGATCTGCGGCATCCACCGCAGACACACCGACTACCTAGATCTCGTCCTCCATATCCGTCCACTACTCCGCTCGTCCCAGCGGTTCCATTCGCCTCTCCTCATCCTCTCTTTCCTTCCTATCGTGGCTGAATTTGGCCGCCGCCGTAAAAGCGATCCGCATGGAAGCAAGCCTCGTGGGTATGATCCCATCCAAGTTGTGCCCCGATCGCTCGAGTATCGTGAAAGCAGTGCTCGAGTCCTCGTCTCTGGCGCTGCCCTTCCTCAACATGCCCGACCTCATCGAGTCATCGGCTATCCGATCACCGGGTTCTTCGAGTCCTCACTGCCCTCCTCATCCTCCTCCGGTCCTCCTCCTCCTGAGTCTCCTTCCCAGATGCCAACCCGATACGGTTCGGTGGCTCGAAAATTCGATCCCGGCCTCTTTCCGCCATCGTCGGATGGACAATCTCTCGCCCGGAGGTTCTCGCCTCAAAATCGTTCCGGTCCTTCGGAAGGTAAGGATCGTCGATGGATGTGTAGGACCGTGTATCCCGATGTCTTGGTGATCGTCCGAGCGATGGTCGCTCTCCCAAAGGCTCTTGGGAACATCATCCCTATCATCATCTGGATCGGTCTCGAACATGCCTTGCTATCACATCCTCCTCGATGGTATACTCGATGATCGGTCCACCGCTCCATACTCGAGCAGCGAACTCGGTGAAATCCAAGGTAAGGTGTCCGGTGATAGGATCCCGCCTAAACATCACGTATCCTTGCTTTCGCCCACGGTACCTGACTTTGCTGGTAGCCTCTCATCAACCGATAGTAAGCCTCATATTCGATACTTTCCCACCGCCCGGATCTTTCTCCACAATCCAACAAATCTTCCTAAATACTCCCAACGGCTCATGGACATTCCCCGTACATTCCCCGAACTTACGGACCGCTCATCCATCCCGTGGGATCTTAACCAACGTTGTCAGGGCCATCAATATCCATAAACCTACATGTTAGTTTATCAAAATAACAACAAATATTCACGTTCCCTTTTTCTGCCCCAGTCGTCTGGGTAATCATGTCTTGAGACACATATTCACTTTCAACACATATCAACATCGATATGGATATTCATAACAATAATCACGTAAACAATTACATGATTCATTTATAAGCACTCGTTTATCAAAATAAACAAGATTTTCAATCAACAATACATTTCTATGTAAACACATAGATTCACATCATCCATTCATGATCATATCAGTCACATCAATTCATACCATACCAATGGTTTTCATATCACAGCCACACAGGCCCTTTTGTTCCATCAACAATCACTTCCACATCCACATCACCATCCAACCACATCTCATCCACATCACGTTTACATCACGTAAACTCTTACCATGCCAAAGCACATGAAACAAATATCATATCAAGCTCACATAGCCACATAAAGCACCAACAAATAAACACATACCTCATCCCCTTTTTGAAAGGAGGCGGACTGACGGTGAGCTGAGGGTAGCCGTACTTGATAAACAGTTTAGAAGGACAAGTTCTAAACACTCAATTTCAAGAACGTACGTGATATAAAGCAAATGAACTGCTTTGATATCAAACAATATGGACACATACACAAAGCAAGAAAACCTGCTCTGATACCAAGCTGTCACGCCCCAATTCACGAGGGAAGGCACGGATGCCGAGGTGTGATTAGGGGTGGGGTTAAGCGAGGGAAGAAGAATACATATAACATACATGATAAGAAGATGTGACCATGATATCGAAAGATCTCCTCTATAACTAGGACATATCCTAAAGGGAGGGTGCACAAACAATCCACCAACTGAATAATATCGATACCATAACTTCAGAAACGTGATCTTGGTTTATAACAAGAATTTCAAGAAAGCAAAATAGCATTTCACCCTGTTGACTAGACCGGTCAACCATATAGCATGCTCATATCGAGACTCACAGCATAATAACATAATAGCAAATCTTGTTCCCAATCAAGAAAGCAAAATAAGGGACAAGAATACATCAATATCGTAGCACGATATAACACAACATTGCGGAAGCATAGCATGAAGAACCCGCAGCTCCACCCCAGCCGCCCGTCCAAATTCTCCTCCATCTCGTGAAAAGATTTGAAAAGAGTTTGGATGAGTACTAGCGCACTCACCGGGTTTTATCATAAATCAAAAGAATCATGATGCCGTGTTCAGAGCACTTACCTTAGAAGGTTTTAAAATGTAAATCCACTTCTAAGTAAGCAAAATAGATTTTTCATTTTCGATACCGATCCGTTATTATCATTACTCCCATCATAGAACCAAGAACCACGGCTCGAACGTATCCCGCCAAACCCATCACATCTCATTCATTCGCCCGAACATATCCACCACCCACAATATCTCGGCCCGAACATATCTAGTCACCCCGCCCGGAACGTATCCACGGCTAACTCGGTGTGGACTTGTGGGTCAAATCCGTCGTAACCATAACCACCTCATTACCATTTACGTGTGGACTTCCGTGGTCTATCCCCTTCAGAACCATAACCACGTGTTCGGGGTCTATCCCCTTACGATCAATACTCAAGATGGTGATCAACCCACCGAATAGAGATCCGTGCACAATCATAATATAACCATATCTCGGATCGTAGAACGAATAACTTCACCAAAACATTTTACTGGCGCACATGTTTTATTTTGAAATATCGAGTAAATAACTCAAAATAAGATATATAACCCAACCCGAGCAGTATTTAAAACGTTAACCGGGAGGTATCTACGGATCCGATGACTTCACCGATTACCTTTGGTAGGTACACGGTAACAAGACGAAACAACTTTTGGGGTCATATCCCAAAAAGAAAGCAACATTGTGATCCAAACGACGATCAAGCAAAACTAGGTTTTCGACTTTCTCGAACCCATATTTGGCACTCTCCGGTTTTCAAATCAACTCGATGCGTAAGGAAATATATTCAGGCATCAAGACCTATAATAGGTAGTTTCAAAATATGCATGCATGCAAGTCGACTCAAATCTTAGCAACAAGAAGCTTCAAAATCGATGCTATCCTCGATCTAGGATAAACCATCCAAAATCGATGCATGAAAATGGAAACATAAGCAATATGCATAACGATCGAACATGGAATGACAAACTACGTTGAAAATGGATAACCGGGCATGTACTTCCTTTAGAAATCTCAAGCAACGGAAAACATCCCGACATGCGTAAACACGAAAAACGTAAAACGGAATCGGTACTTTAGTAGAATGCATAGCCGGAACTCAAAACCTAAAGGACCCGAGCTAAAGGTTTCCGTCGGCCACCAAACGACGCCATCACCACGGCGGCGGCGGTCTTGGCTAAATCGGCGGCCTCCGACCGCTTTTCCGTCCGTCCCTTTAGAATCCCGAGTTCTATGTTATAAGATCTACTAAAAGGCGGAATCAAAACAAGAAAAGGACAAAATAGAAAACGGGCTGCGGGAAGAGGTTGATCGGCGGTGGTGGCTCGGCAGCAGCCAAGAATGGCGCCTGGCCCGAGCCTCCCGGCTCGATCCCCGCCTCCTCCAGCTTCCGCAAAGATACCGAGCTGCTTGGCTCTTCCGTAAACACGAGAGACGAAGGAAATGAACGTTGAAAATGAAGGCCCTAGCCTCCTATTTATAGGAAAGAAGGGTCACAGTAGCCGCATAAGCTGCAGCCCTTTTCAAAACGTAAAACCGACGCAACTTTGCAAACGGACTCCAAATTTAGCAAACTTGGTACCCATGGACACGAAATAAAATACCGGACACAACGACTATAAACTAGATATGCTTTTAAAAGACCAATGAAAAGTCCGTTTTTCGATAACTTCCTGAGTGCCAAACCTTCATGGGTGGTCGAAAACTCAGATACTTAGTGTCTATGAATTAGTCATAAGACACACTTCACAACGCCTCGAGGTTTCGTGACGGTCGATCATCGAAACAAAAGTCAACCTTTGACCTTTCTCAAAAACGTGCTATGCAAACCGGTGCTCGGGAAGGACGGGTATTACATAACCTAGCGGATCCATTCACAAAGTGCCACCGCAAAAGTCTCTCGAAAGCATTTTGGTTGAGCTTGTATACAATGTTTCTCGTTACCACTATTACAATCTCCTATCTCGAATTGATTACTTGATTGCATATATCCGTGTCCTCTTATCTCATATATAAGTTAGATCATACAAAGTGTGTAGAAGATCACGTAAGTGCGTATGATTGGTCGCTTAATGAGATATAAAAAGAATCACACCGAGACAACTTGAGGACGAGTTGTCGGATAGTCATGCGTATAGATAAGAAGTGACTGACTTGGTTGCTTGTCTATGCCGGTACGTCTCGACGTATTGATGGATCACGGTGAGATGAGTTCTTCTATCGACCGTCGTGAAGAACCAAGATCTCGGTGACTTACGATGATCTAAACCTCGATAAGGTATTAGGTGAGTATGAGTTGTCGACCATCACTGACTTGTTATGGGCGAAGCGTTATATGTTCTAACCCAATATTCTCCGCATTTGGGTGGTGGCGGTGCTTGTATGTCATGCTAGTTATCCGTATCGAGTCACCGTATCCGCTAGGATGATGACGCCCCTTAAGGAGCTCAAAAGGTTTATTGTACTAAACCCCGCAGTTGAGTTAGCTCAAGTACAATAATAAGGTTGAGTGGTACTACTTAAGAATTAAAGATATTAATTATTTTAAGCAATGTAATGCTTTAAATAATTAATGGACGTCTTGATATCTTAAATACGGGATTCAGAATGTCTAAGTGCAAGCCCGACTCAACTTCGTAATAAAGAGGTAAGTCAAGATTTATTCTCTAGTGGCATGAATGAATATTTATTGATTAATTTATGTTCGTATCGAACATAAGATAATTAATTTATTTGAGGCCCATCTTTATTCCTTGCATTTGATTCTGGCTGGCCCATCCAGGCCCTTAAGCAGAAGAAAATCGGCGCCCATGTTGCTCTCTTTGGCAAGATTTTATTCTCTTTATCCTATAAGGATATAATTATATTTATGGGATATGCATAGATCCTTTTCTTATGGGATTATGGTAATGCATTATAAATATAACGTAAGAGATAGAATCAAGGTTAATCCTCATAATTAACATCACAATTTTGTGCATCACTATTAGTACTATAGTGAGGATTCTCAAAATAACATAGAGCATTGGGTGATTTTCCAAGCATTCTCCATAGATCGCCCTCACCGACGTTGGAGATTGGGCAACCGGATACGACCCGTAAGATCAAAGCACGAGTCTCGATCCGCTCATCCCGCTCATCCCCGATGATTCAAAGGTAAACACGAGAAAACCCTACGTGTTGCAATTAATTATATAGACACATGCTAGGAATATAATCAATGTATGGTGAATTAAACATCCAAGATAGATCCTCGGGAGAGGTTTAAAATCAGATTTCCCTACACGTTTGTCACTTATGCATACTATATCTTCTCCATTATACTATACCCTCTTCGAAGGACGAACTATACCCTCGACGGAGGACAGACTACCTTCGTTTAATACGAGGACGAACTCAAACGTGCGTGAGGGGACCACCCTTAGCGATAAAACTTGCCAAATAAGGAACCAATACCTCCGTTTATTTCGGGGAAGATGGGACCTCCCCGAGCGATAAAACTTGCCAAATAAGGAACCAATACCTCCGTTCACTTCGGGGAAGAGGGGACCACCCCGAGCAATACTTCTTGCCAAAATAGAACCTCACTTGCATTTAAGACTAACTATCTTCGCTTATTTCGAGGATGAATACCTTCGCACGAGGACGAAATACCTTCGCTTATTTCGAGGATGACTACCTGCAGAAGCATCTAACCACCTTCGTTATTTCGAGGACGGACTACCTTCGCAGACGAAGATGAACTACCTTCGCTTATTTCGAGGATGACTACCTTCGTACAAAGACTAACTATCTTCGTTATTTCGAGGACGGACTACCTGCAGATGCGAAGATCTAACCACCTTCGCTTATTCCGAGGATGAATACCTTCTTGAAAACGAGGACAACCGACGACCTACCTTCTTATTGGTTACGGTAATGAAAAGATGTTGTTCTTAAAGAGTCAACACTAAGCCAAGAAAATAATTCTTATTTCAAAGTATACAATTAATACATTACTTAAGATTTAAGAAGGCCCCGAGGGCGGGAGAAGTTCGAGCCAATCCCTAGAAAATCGGGATTCAACAGGCTGCCTATGCTAATCCCACCTCTACCTCGCCCCTCGATCTACGCCAAGAGCCCCGCCAGATCGACCTCTAGGGTCATGCGAGACGACCTCGGCCGCCGATGACGCCCGACCTCGGCCTCGAGAGCCCACGCTCTTGGGCAATGGGAAGTCTCTCTCGAGCTTGCCACTCCGGAGAAGAAAGATCCGGACAAAAGCAGAGGCCCCAGCGGATGAAGAAGTCGCAAGCAGTAGAAGGCTCGGTCGTCGAATCCAAGCACACGCTCGAGGAAGGAATGACGAGCTAGCGACGATTTATTAGATGCATCACGACCTTCTTAAGGTCGGCATATCGCTCTTGATATTGCCAAGAATCGAGAAGTACTTGTTCCTATACCTCCAACGAAGGTCATGCGAGCTCTTCGACTTTTGCTTGACCTCGGAGATGGTCATCCCTCTACCGGCGCATAATTTCTTCATACTCTGCGTGTTCCTCAAGAACCCGCTTAGCCGTCGCCTCGGCGATCTCGAGCTTATCCTCCGATTCCAAAAGACGAGCTTGAAGCTCGCCACAGCTTCTCCGGGCGACTGTTGGATTTGTATATACGAAAGCGTTTGGTTGAGCTTGTATACAATGTTTCTCGTTACCACTATTACAATCTCCTATCCGATTTGAATACTTGATTGCATATATTCGTGTCCCTTATCTCATATATAAGTTAGATCATACGATTGTGTAGAAGATCACGTAAGTCGTATGATTGGTCAAGCTTAATGAGATATAAAAGTTTCACACCGAGACGACTTAAGGACGAGTTGTCGGTTTAGCCGCAGATAGATAAGAAGTGACTTGACTTAGTTGTTTGTCTATGCTGGTACGTCTCTGACGTATTGAAGGATCACAGTGAGATGAGTTCTTCTTTCTGACCGTCGTGAAGAACCAAGATCTCGGTGACTTACGATGATCTAAACCTCGATAAGGTATTAGGTGAGTATGAGTTGCTGACCATCACTTTGACTTGTTATGAGTGAGGGTTATATGTTCTAACCCAAGATTCTCCGCATCTTGGGTGGTGGCAGTGCTTGTATGTCACGCTAGTTATCTGTATCGAGTCACCGTATCCGTTTAGGATGATGACGTCCCCTTAAGGAGCTCAAAGGTTTATTGTACTAAACCCCAGGTTGAGTTAGCTCAGTACAATAATAAGGTTGAGTGGTACTACTTAAGGAAATGATGTTATTAATCGTTTTAAGCATCGATTGCTAGAAATGATTAATGGACGCTCGATATCTTAAATACGGGATTCAGAATGTCTAAGTGCAAGCCCGACTCAACTTCGGCAATAAAGGGTAAGTCAACATTCTTTCTCTAGTGGCATGATCGAATGTTTATAAATTAATTTATGTTCGGTCGAACATAAGATAATTAATTTATTTGAGGCCCATCTTTATTCCTTGCATTTGATCCTCTGGCCGCCCATCCAGCCCATAGCTACAAGAAAATCGCCCCATGTGCTCTCAAAGGAAAGATTTTATTCTCTTTATCCCACAAGGATATTATTATATTTATGGTATATGCATAGATCCTTTCCATATAAGATTATGGTAATAATCCCGAGAGTATGGAAATAATCCCGAGAGTATGGAAATAATCCTAAGATTATGGTAATATTCCATATAGATTATGGTAATATTCCATAGGATTATGGTAATATTCCATATAGGATTAAGGTAGTGCATTATAAATATAAGGTATGAGATAAAGTCTAGGTTAATGCTCATTAATCCTACACTATTTTCGAGAATTACAAGCCTTGCTTGTGAGAATTTTGTGAGTTTTGAGAGAGTCATTGGGTGATTTTCCAAGCATTCTCCATGGATCGCCCTCACCGACGTTGGAGATTGGGCAATCGGGACAGTCCGAGAAGGTCAAAGCACGAGTCCGATCCGCTCGATCCGCTCATCTCGCTCCATCGACCTCTTCGGATCCAAAGGTAAACACGTGAAAACCCTAACGTGTTGCGATTTAATTATATAGACGCATGCCAGGTTTATAATCAATGTATGGTGAATTAAACACCCAAGATAGATCCTCGGGCAGGGTTAACATACGCTTTCCCTTCATTGGTATCGAGCTCGGGATCGAGAATCTTGGCTCGCTGGATTAATTCACGCTTGATTAATACGTGCGCTTATTTAATTGTGGATCCGCTGCTCATCGTGGCTCGCTTATTATTATTTTGTCGGATGTTGTTGTTTTCACCACGAGAAAATCCGTGGTTAGATTAGATTTTATTATGTAAATCTTATCCGAAAAGAAGAACGAAGACAAAAGAACGAAGAACAAACGACGGAAAACAGTCTCGGCGGCCCTCGACGGTATTCGCGGCGAGCCTCGCGGTCGCGAGGCGATCGCGAGGCGCGGCGACGGGCGTGCGTCACAAGACGAGATCCTCGGCGCAACGCGAGCGATCTAGCGGTCGCGAGATAAGGCGCAAGCAGCGAAGCGAGCTAGCGCGGGCGGCGGCGCGCGTCACATGAAACCCGGCCATGAAAGCGACTCATGATCGCGAAGTTTCGCCGGCGGCGACGACGTCTCGCAGACGTTCTCGCCGGGCGTGGCCACGCATGTTCGCTTGTCGGTCGCATGGTCGCCATAGCGACCGCGAGGTAGCCCGCGAGAAGGCGACGGACAAGAGGTCGGGCGCGCTGGGCCGGCCTTTCTCAGCGCGGCCAAAGACAGATTGGGCCGACCCGCCCGCACCGCTTTTCCAGATTTTCCGGTCCGTGCCCGTGCACGCGAGGCCCAATTGTTGAATCGGTCCGTGCCTCGCACGCGAGGCCCTTTCAAGTTTAATTGCACTTTGTAAATCTATGTAATAGATTAGATTTAAATGTGCGGTGTTTCACGATTGGGCGCGATGAACGTTTTATTTTATTTTATCGCTCATATGCATGTCGTGGATGTTTAAATTATGCAAGTAGCATGCTATGTATGTTTATATTACGTTGACAAACCTTAAGTGTTTTACGTAATTGGATGCGCATAGTAAGCATGCTAGGTTTATCGCGCTTATCAAGCATATTTTAGAATTTCTGCGAGCATGTTTTACATGTTAAGTTCTATAGAAAAGCATGCTAGATTACGTGATCTCGCATGAACAAACCTTTTGAATAAAAAGACTAAGCAAGCAACCCGACAAATTAATTTTTCAAATTAAAATGTCAAGACCTCCACTTTTGATCTCTAAACAAAGTGAGACGATCGTGAGTAAACGCCCACACGCGTGGCTTGCTTGCACTGCTTATCATAAGTTTGTTAGATGAGATTTCTAAATAAAACTTTTAAATCTATTGAGAAGTGGGAGTTTCATGTGTAAACGCCCACACGCGTGGGTTTGCATGTGCGATTTTCATAAGTTCTCTAGAGATAGATATAAAATGAGATAACAAAAGAATTTGAATTGAAAGCGGTATGGTCCGAGTGAGTATACCAATTCTAAGAATTCATTTTCTCACGTTAAAATTGTGGTCATTGTTAGACATCACCTCAAGTACAACTTCCGCCAAGTCCCTTCTTGCGATAGTGATGTGGTCTAGTAAGGTCCAATCATTAATTTCATTTGTCATAAGGATAAGTTGACATGGATTGAAATTAAACGACTAAAAGGTATATTTTAGTCCAGTCGAGGGGTTCATGTGTAAACGCCCACACGCGCGGGTTTGCATGTGGAATTCCTTGGGCGATTGGAGGTTTCAATTAATATTGTTTTATCAAAGGTTACAATATTATTGTTACGAATTATTTGCGATCGTATGCTTATGTGTTTACATTATCGCTTCGATATGTCTCTTACGCCGATTATCAATATGCTCGCACAAAATCCGTTATCCGTCCAAATTTCATCGAGTGGAAACGAAACATGGAATATGTTCTTATCATTTGAAGAACACATGTTTGTTCTCACTACTCCTAAACCCGATGCCCCATCGACGATCGACTAATGAGCAATGAGAGTCAAGGGACTTTGGAATAAGTCAAACAATATGGCTAAATGCTATATGATGACTACGATGTCCAAAGGCTTTGCGGTGCGAGATCGATCGATGGCGACGCGGCGATATTTGGTCAAGTCTCGAGAGTAAGTTTGGGCAATCGGATCAGACGATCGCTTCCACACAATGAGAGAAATCTTGGCGTGTAAGATGGAAGAAGGAAGTTCGGTCCATGAACATGTCTCCCACATGACTCATCTCATGGATAGTCTTGATCGGTTGGGAGGAGGTATTGACGGCGGCCAAGGTCGATATCATCCTCAACACACCGCCCAAGTCTTTGAGAACTTTCGCGTGAATGCAATCATGAGCAAGACCGAGTTTACTCTTAGTCGGCTGTTTAATGATCTCGTTGTCATGAAGGAGTTATGGGAAAGGAGCACATGCTCTTGCTAGCACATCTAAGGGCCCAAAATTTTCGTTGCAAAATGGAAATAGAAAAGGGGTGCAAAGGTGGTAAAGGCGAGGAAATAGTGGGAGTAATGGGAGCAAGAACATGGTTGCACCGGAGGCTCAAGAAGCCAAAGGAGAAGCGGCAAGTGCTTCAAGTGCGGTAAGATCGGGCATTGGAAGGCCAAGTGCCCTATGCTCAAGGCTCAAGGTACGCCGCTTGCTTTAGTAACGGAAACATGTTTAGCGACTTGTTCTACCCATTCTTGGGTAGTAGATACTGGCGCAATCGATCATGTTTGTTACACCTTGCGGGGTTCTGCGGACAAGGAGTCGTTTGATGGCGAGATAACGATCTCCATGGGCAACGCGACGAAAGTCAAGTCTGTTGCGATTGGAGATGTTTCTTTATGTTTTGGGACAACAGTTTTAGTTTTGAAAGACGTTTTATATGTGCCGGATTTTCATGAACCTTGTTTCGCTTTCAAATTATTTACTCATGGATATTCTGTTATTTTGATAGTGGTGTTTCTATCATAAGAAATGACGGTTATCCGTGTTGGCACTTTATATAATTCGCTTTATACTATTTACGCAAAACATAATACCTATAACTATGTTGCATCTTCATCAAACCCAAAAGAGAAAGTTTTCTTAAGAAGATGACTCTACTTTTCTCTCGCATCTTAGATTAGGTCACATCAATCTAAATAGGATCCAAAGGCGGCTAAGAATGGAGCGTTGGTAATCTCACGGTTACTCCGTTCCCCTACCGCGAATCTGTATAGAAGGTAAGATGTCGACTGCACCTTCAAAGCGAAGGGTTATAGAGCCAAAGAAATGTTGGAGTTAGTCCATTTCGACTGTGTGGACCGATGTCCACACAAGCTCGTGGAGGGTACAGTATTTTGTCACTTTCATTGACGACACTAAGGTACGGATACGTATACCGCTTCACCGCAAGTCTCGAATGCTTTGAGAAATTCAAAGAATTTAAGGCGGAAGTGGAGCGAAGCTAGGTAAAGTATCAAGTCATCAAGGCTCGATCGCATGTGGCGAATACCTCAAGAACGAGTTTATGGACTATCTAGTGAAGTGTGGGATTACATCAAACAAGATTTCACCCAGCACACCACAAAGAAATGGTGTGTCGAGCGAAGAAACAGGACTCTTTTGGAAATGGTTAGATCTATGATGAGTTATGCTACATTGCCTATTTCACATGGGGATATGCCTTAGAGACGGCGGCATACTTGCTAAATCTAGTACCGCCCAAGTCGGTCGAAAAGACCCCTTCGAGTTGTGGTTTGGGCGAAGCCCGTTTAAGCCACATAAAGATATGGGCGACCAAAGACACGTACGAACAAGAAAGTCGACAAGTTGAGGCTAGATCGACGCAAGCTGTTTATGGCTATCTAGAGGAACGAAGGTGGTTTATTCTATAGTCCTAAGGATCGGAAGGTCATTATTAGCACTAATGCCCGATTCTTAGAAGAGGATTATAT
Source organism: Salvia rosmarinus (assembly GCA_036937905.1). Taxonomy (NCBI): domain Eukaryota; kingdom Viridiplantae; phylum Streptophyta; class Magnoliopsida; order Lamiales; family Lamiaceae; genus Salvia; species Salvia rosmarinus. The sequence continues at coordinate 13,248,222 of CM072814.1, forward strand.
GAAAATCATAAGTCCAAAGTTGAAATCATTCTTCAAGAATTAGAAGATGATCGTATTCCACCACCGATTAGGCCAAAGGTGCGAGATGTCGAGTCTAGTGGGAGGATCGACACGGATACTTCAAGAAATTGAAGTGGGTCGAGTTCATTTGGAGATACCGGACCGCATAAGTGGTACCTACACAGCAAGTTATGCAAGTTAGAGAACCACAAGTATCTGCACTCCACCGTTGCCATTGTGGCCAGAGAACCTCGTCGTAGTGGGAGGTTGTTCGTCAACCCGAGCGATTTATGTTCGTGGGTGAATCTTGATTTAGTCCCGGCAGATTTAACATGCAATAATCGACCCATGGACATACAAGGAGGCGATACAAGATATTGATGCAAGATCATGGCACACCGCTATGGACTTAGAAATGGAGTCCATAACGGCTATGGATGTATATGAAAGACACTCTACCGGATGGCAAGGAAGCCATAGGTAGTAAGTGGATATCTGAGAGGAGAGAGATTCGATGGAGAGGTTTCGCTTTTAAAGCCGGGCTTATGGCGAAAGGTACACTTTCATTGAGGGCATCGATTTCGATGAGACCTTTTCGCAGTAGCAATGCTCAAGTCCATCGTAATTCTTCTAGCCATAGCAGCCCACTTGAACCTAGAGGTTTGGCAATGGATGTTAAAACCGCTTTCTAAACGGTTACCTTGAGGAAGGTAGAGACATCTATATATGCAAACGAAGGTTATGTGGTAAATGGTGAAGAGCATCTAGTATGGAAGCTTAAGAAGTCCATTTATGGACTTAAGCGCCTCCCGATCATGGAACTTACGCTTTGACGAGGTGGTAAAGTCCATGGATTTACCAGGTTGCTAGCGAGAGTTGTGTGTATCGGTTAGATGTCAACGGTGATGTGGTATTTTTGCACTTTATGTAGATGACATCCTTCTAGTTGGCAACAACGTGAAGTCATTATCGACGTAAAGAGTTGGCTATCCGATCGTTTCAAATGAAAGACTTAGGAGATGCAGCGCACATTCTGGGATCAAGGTTTACGAGATCGCAAGAAGAAAATGTTGAGCTTATCTCGGGCGCCTTACATTGATCTTGTAATTACTGCTTTAGTATGCGCACCGCCAAGAAAGGATTGCTACCTTTCGGACATGGCGTTCCTTTATCTAAGACACGATCACCTATGACGCAAAGGAGATAGAGGAATGAGACAAGTTCCTTACGCTTCGCCGTAGGAAGTCTCATGTACGCAATGTTATGCACGAGGCCGATATACGCTATGCGGTAGCATAGTAGCTAGATATCGATCTAACCTCGACAAGCTCATTGGATCGCAAGAAGCATATACCAAGTACCGAAAAGGACTCGAGATTATAGGCTAGTTTATCATGCGATAGTCTAATGCCTTTTGTTATCTGGACTCGGATTTCCAAGCTGACCGTGATGAGAAAAAGTCAACCTCGGGCTATGTGTTTACCTTGGGAGGTGGAGCCGTATCCTGGCGGAGTGCAAAGCAGCGATGCATTGCGGACTCTACCATGGAAGCGAATATGTAGCCGCCGGAGGCTTCTAACGAGGTCAGATGGTTCAAGAACTACTCATGGATCAGGTGTGGTACCGGTTTGCCCAAGAGTATCATAGTTTACTGTGATAACTCAGGTGCAGTGGCAAACTCGAAGGAACCACGGACCCACAAGGCGACTAAACATATAGAGAGAAAGTACCATGTCATACGAGAAATCGTTAGACGAGGTGACGTCTTGATTGAAAAGATTGATACGACGGAAAATCTAGCGTATCCATTCACGAAGAGCCCGCCGCAAAAGTCTACGATGGACACGTTAGAGGACTTGGATTGCGCTTGATGGCACCCACTTAGAAAGGAAACTTTTGTATAAGTGGGAGAAGCAAAGTGATGGTTGTTTGTAATAGCTAGTAGAGACACATTGTATACTAAAAGTTTGCTTTAGTATAAGTGGGAGATTGTTGGATTTGTATCTTGAAAGCGGTTTGGTTGAGCTTGTATACAATGTTTCGTTACCACTATTACAATCTCCTATCCGATTTGAATACTTGATTGCATATATCCGTGTCCCCTTATCTCATATATAAGTTAGATCATACGATTGTGTAGAAGATCACGTAAGTCCGTATGATTGGTCAAGCTTAATGAGATATAAAAGTTTCACTGGTGAGACGACTTAAGGACGAGTTGTCGGTTTAGGCTGCAGATAGAGAAGAAGTGACTTGACTTAGTTGCTTGTCTATGCTTGATACGCCTCGACGTATCAAGGATCACAGTGAGATGAGTTCTTCTTTTCGACCGTCGTGAAGAACCAAGATCTCGTGACTTACGATGATCTAAACCTCGATAAGGTATTAGGTGAGTATGAGTTGTTGACCATCACTTTGACTTGTTATGAGTGAGGGTTATATGTTCAACCCAAGATTCTCCGCATCTTGGGTGGTGGCGATCTTGATGTCACGCTAGTTATCTCAGTCGAGTCACCGTATCCGTTTAGGATGATGACGCCCCTTAAGGAGCTCAAAAGGTTTATTGTACTAAACCCCGCAGTTGAGTTAGCTCAAGTACAATAATAAGGTTGAGTGGTACTACTTAAGGAAATGATGTTATTAATCGCTTTAAGCAATGATTGCTAGAAATGATTAATGGACGCTCGATATCTTAAATACGGGATTCGTAATGTCTAAGTGCAAGCCCGACTCAACTTCGGCAATAAAGGGTAAGTCAACATTCTTCTCTAGTGGCATGATCGAATGTTTATAAATTAATTTATGTTCAGGTGAACATAAGATAATTAATTTATTTGAGGCCCATCTTTATTCCTTGCATTTGATCCTCGGGTGGCCCATCTGTGCCCATAGCTACAAGAAAATCGCCCCTATGTGCTCTCAAAGGAAAGATTTTATTCTCTTTATCCCACAAGGATATTATTATATTTATGGTATATGCATAGATCCTTTCCATATAAGATTATGGTAATAATCCTGAGAGTATGGAAATAATCCTGAGAGTATGGAAATAATCCTAAGATTATGGTAATATTCCATATAGGATTATGGTAATATTCATATAGGATTAAGGTAGTGCATTATAAATATAAGGTATGAGATAAAGTCTAGGTTAATGCTCATTAATCCTACACTATTTTCGAGAATTACAAGCCTTGCTTGTGAGAATTTTTCGTGAGTTTTGAGAGAGTCATTGGGTGATTTTCCAAGCATTCTCCATGGATCGCCCTCACCGACGCTGGAGATTGGGCAATCGGGATCTGATCCGGAAGGTCAAAGCACGAGTCCGATCCGCTCGATCCGCTCATCTCGCTCCATCGACCTCTTCAGATCCAAAGGTAAACACGTGAAAACCCTAACGTGTTGCGATTTAATCAATGTATGGTGAATTAAACACCCAAGATAGATCCTCGGGGCGAGGGTTAACATACGTTTTCCCTTCACAGCCCTAAGCTTAACTTCGGCCTCCTCCTGCACATGACCGAGCTTGTCTTCCAAGCGAAGGACTTCGGCCTCCTTGACTTCGAGAGCCCACATCAAAGCTTCGATTTGACCCAACCAAGGGGAAGCATCAGGCATATCAGGAGAAGACTGAACACAAAAGACAAGCTCCTTCAGATGAACGACGGATTTTATTAAAGCCTTTAAGGCAAATCAAAAGCGACATCCTAATGATGACGTATTTACAAGTTGATCTAAAAAAAAAAACGGATCAACTGACTCCTCCAGAAGCTACGCCTTCGGCCCCGGCTAGCTCGGGCGCATCTTGGGGGCGTCGACCTCGATTGCGGTGGCCGTCTCCGGACCCGTCTTTGTTTGCCTCCTCTTCCTCGGGATTCCACGAGCCCGGTGCCTCCTCCGCCTTAGCTGCCGCCTCCCCTGATCCCTCCGTAAGGTCGGCCATCAAAGCGTCAAACATGGAGTCACGGTCCACCGGACAAGCACGGATGGACTCGCGGTCAAGAAAGCGAGACGCAGGTCGCTCTGCAGACTGAGCAATTCGCTTCCGCCGCGGGCAAGGACCTCGGAATAGGCCCGCGGCAAGGTGTAAATCCTCCGTTGCCTCATACCCATATTTGGACTTATCCAACTCGTAATCGCCGGCAACTTCCTCGATGACGTCCGAGATCGCACGCTTGTTCAAGACTCGCCACGCCCGCGACCGGCCAGAGAAACCCGGATAGGAGTAGCCTCTCCGCAAAGGCACGGCACCTCCCCTTGCGAGCCCGCCACTTTGGCCTCCCGCCATCGAGCTCCTCCCTTCGGCTCTCATCAAGCCGACCTCGTCTCGCCTCCACGCCCTAGCCTCCGCCACCTCGGCCGCCAGCCGCCGCCTCGGCCGCCACCACCTGCGCCTCCCTCTCGGCAAGATCCCGAGCCTTAGCCTCGGCCCGGACACATCAAAACAAGGAGAGTCTTCTCCTCCAGCTCCGAGCATAGCGAGCCACTTCTTCAAATTGGGCAACGACGCCTTCATGTACTCCGTCACGAGGGCGGATGCCTCGCAAGCTCGGCCGTCACACCCTCGACCCCCTGTGCAAAAACCAACCAGGTCAGGGGGACAATAATTACATTCCTTGACAAGGTATGAGATCGGATAAACTACCGTGGGAAATATACGAGGTGCGGGTTGCGAGCCAACAATCTCGCACTCCGGATCGGCAGGAACGGCGGATTCAGGGATCACATGCTTTATCCTCTTTAATCTTTTAAGCGGCACGGGTGAAGGAGACTTCGGGACATCGCCACTCCTCTCAGAGGAATCCTCACGACGCCCTTCAAATAGAGTGGGGATCTCCAAACCGAGCCCGGTCCCTTCTTCTTCTTCCCTCCGAGCAGGTTCACTACAAGGAAGTAAACAACCATCAGAACAAAAATAAAAAGTAACTATATCACGAAGTCGAAGAATAGGGCCTCACCCTTCACCGTCTCCACCAAAGTGGCAGGATCATGAGGGCTCAGCCCCGCCGCTGCAAGCTCGGCCTTAGAAAAGACCTCATCAACCAAGCCAATCCTATCTAAGGATTGCTCCAAATCACCGAAGTCGTAGTCAGTGGCCATGTCAGTAAGCTTCTCGTTATTCCAGTCGAACTGAAATAACCCAGGAAAACGACAAAAGAAAAATTTCTTCTGCCAGTTGGAGATCTTCGACTTCGTCTTTAGTTTAAAATTACGACGAGGTGACAAATAATACCACCCCGCGCTGTATTTAAACTGAAAGAACCTAAGAACAAGTCCTAAGTTCAAAGGAAGTTATGCCGATGCAAGATAGACACCAAGGCCCGTCAAATGCCGAAAGGAGTTCGCGTTAATTCAGCTAGGGAATGGCAAACAAGCATTGCAGCTCGACATATATGTATGATAGGAAGATGAAGGCCACTTTTAAGGCTATCCTCGATATCAGAAAACCCCTCGGAGGAGCACTAGCCCTATCACCCATCCGGGGAACAACATATTCAAAATACTCTGGAATGAAATACCTTGAAGAAAAATCTGCTATAGCAGAGGCATCTAACATCGAAGGAATGGAAGACACTTTACCACAATCCCTGAAAAGCGGGAATCCTACTCTACGCACAGAAGGGGGAAGCGATTTAAAGGTATAAATTTCTAAATCAACAGATGATGACACTGAAACCACACGGCCTTCATGACCGTGGGAATCTTCAGAATAAGAAAGAAACGAAGAAGCCATTAAACTTACTAGTTTTTGATATTAAGATCGACCAGAAGATGATGATGAACACGGCAAGGGCAACAATGGCGACAGTTGGGCGCTTGTTAGTTTTGCAAAGGTTTTTTGAAATTTCGGAATTCAGAAATGGCAAAAGTGATACGAGAAATGGCGTATCAAGGAAGTTATTCCCCCAATAATGCACTTTATCGGGAACTCAACCGCTGCTACATTTAATGCGCATTAAATGTAAATCCCGTATCCCGTGTTCGACATAGGCGAAGAATCCCGTGTTCGGCCTCAACACGGTGTCATCTCGGCAAGCAATACCAGCCAAACGACCTCGGCATAACGCCTCATAAGGTGATGCCCAGCATAACGCCTCGTCAGGTGAAGCTAGTTGAACGACCTCGGCCTAACACCTCGTTAGGTGAGCGAAGAATCCCGTGTTCGGCCTCAACACGGTGTCATCTCGGCAGGCAATACCAGCCAAATGACCTCGACATAACGCCTCGTAAGGTGATGCCCAGCATAACGCCTCGTCAGGTGAAGCTAGCCAAACGACCTCGGCATAACGCATCGTCAGGTGATGCCAGCCGAAAGATTTCGGCATAACGCATAGACAGGACTTCGGTAAAGCACCTCAGCATGCGAAGCATGCGATATACGACTCCGAAAGTCTAAAAAACACCATGCCAAGTCAAGATAGAAGGGCAGCAACAGAATCGATCGCGCTCCACTTCGTCATAAACGAATCTCCGTGAATTACAACTCCCAAACCCATCACGACCTCTCTTCTGCGTCTTTTTGGGGGGGAGATGTGATAGGATACGGCCCAACCATCGAGCCCAAGCATCAGGCCCAATATAAATAAGCCTGACATTAAGCTCGGCCCAGACGAGTTCGGCCCAAGAAGACTCCTAAAACAGTGGGAACGCATAAGATTCAAATTTCATCTAAGAAAATCCTAATTAGAGAAGAGATAGGATTGAGATCCTATCTTAGAGGAGATCTTATACTCGATATCTAGGTCAATATAATTGTGTATAAATAGAGGCTAGATTAGACGGAAAAGATCATGTACACTCTTTGTAATCGCCCCTCATATTATCAATATCAAACTCTCTCTCTCTCTCTCCGTGGACGTAGATCTTATTCATAGATCGAACCACGTAAATCCTTGGTGTTCTTACGTATTTAATTCCCTTGCGAAATTAAGATCGATCAGTTATGTTGCTTGCAATCGTAAGCAAGCGGAGGTTTCCTTGCATCAATAAGCGAATAAAGATACAATAAGTTAGTCGGGATACATATAAGATGAAGTTTTGTATCTAGGTTTCTCTTACACCCGTAAGCAAGACCAATTCTAAGTAGTAGATTGACTAATTTACCAGTCCATGGATGTAAGAGTTGATTTTTTTTAACCACGTAAAATTTTAAATGTGCTCATTTCCATTCAATACTTTATAAATTACATGTTATTGATATCTCATCACTATCAACACACGGAAAACATCATAATTTTGAAACCTACAATCGGTAGCCCTTTGCAACTGAGAAGAAATTGACTAAGCAAATATTGAACTAAGCATTTCTCAACATAAGTTTTAGTACTACAAAACGTAACCATCACATTCATTACTACTAGCAGTACTGACTGACATCAGTTACCCGACATCTATTGACATCAATAAAAGGTTAAGTCTTATTTAAGAAAAAACTTAATTTATCTTAACTGGTGTATTTCTCATCGCCATACACCAATACGGCCTCCACGGAACCATCAGACTATATTTGTAGGTTATAATATAATCATTAAATAATTATGTCTCTATTATTATTGGCTCAATTATAATTACATGAAATTTAACTTAATTAATAGTTTTGTAGTTGCATGTTATATAAAATTTACTGATTAGTTTGTGTGAATAATCGTGCAACTATTGGATAAAAAAACCTTAGTTATAGATTACAAATCAATTGATTATGTTTCGATAATTACATTGTTAGTTATATTTACAATACTTACTAATTAATCATCTTTTCTGTCACGGTCAGACTTTGCTAAGGATAGCTAAGCCGAGAAAACATGACCAGGGATGAAAAATTAGGAGAGAGGATATAAATGGGTTGTATTTGCTTAACTAAAAACTAAATTGGTAATGGTAATTAAAATATAATCAAATATTTTGCAGCAGAAAAACATGACTGAAAGACACGTATAAAGACATGTATCTCGGGGTATTCTTTAACTAAACTCGACAAAAGCTCGGCTCTGCACTTCACTATTCACATCACAGTTCAACCTGCACATTTAGAAATATATGTAGGGTTGAGTACAAAAGCACTCAGTGATCACATGCCGAAAGATACATACATACTTATATAAACTGTAAATTGTCATGCTATCTCAATAGTAACACAAGATGTTTTATCTTAAAAGGTCAAAGCTTACTAAATTATTTTGTGAAGCTAAAGTTTTTCTGATCAGACTAAGTTTTTTTGTAATCACCATATTTGTAACTGTTGTGCCAGAGAAGTGACCACTTCTCATGGTCACCTAAAACTGGTGTGCCGGGAAGGTGGCCATCTTTCCATGGACACCTGATCGGTCAACCCGCTAAGATAACTCACGGTCCTTGTGTACACTAGCCCTGACGAAAAAACTGGCACGCACAGGACCCGAATTCGATTACGAATTCGATTACTTACAAGGTTGAAACTGCCAACATAAATATATATCATACATAAATCTCAAAATATTTATGATAAGACAAAACTTGAAATGATTTTCAGTTCAAAAATTTTAAAAAGAAAATAACTGCTTGAATAAAACATTAACTTTATTTATATTTAAGAAAGTCCACTTGTTAGCAACTCTTGCTCACAAGATCACAAACTCTATCTCGTTGCTCTGTATTACTTGTCCGACCTTTATTATAAAAATAAAAGGTAAGACATCCAGAACGAACTATTATTTTTATTGGAAGGAGTTCGTGATTTTATTCTATTAAGAATTTTACTTGTGATTTACCCTTTATTTCTAAAACCGCTTTACTAAATTGAATATTCGTTGGAAATTCTATCTCTTATCAATACTCTAGAAGTCTTAGAATGCTTCCAATTAGCTATTTATTGAGCTTAGTTCGATGGTTTATTGATTTTAGACTTCAATTCAAACTTTAATTCTTGTATCCTTCCAAGAAATACTTGGCATATTAAATTAATTTTTTTAATTACATCACTAAATTTAATCAATAAACTCATAATTAAAACTAAGTCAACGAACAAATTACGAGCCCAATTGAACTGATTAGGCAGCCCAAACAATTAATTAAGTATTATGGGCTAATGAAATAGAGTTAGTCCATCTATCACTATTTATTGCAAATTGGATCACTGTAGTAAATATAATTTCGGCTCAATACCAATTAAACTGAAATGGACTCCATCAATTAATTTAAGGTCAGTCGACTACCAATTTTTTCTTCAGCCCAACTTCTCGGCCCATACACCATTTAAATCTTAACTTCTTGCCCATTTACCACCATTTTATTATTAAACAACTTAGGTCAAGGCAACAAAAGGGAATTCAGCCCATATTATATTCTTCATCCTTTTTCGGCCCAATATCAATTTAATAAGAAGCCCAAAATTTTCAGCCCGAAACAACCCTAGCCCAAATGCTTTCCTTGTATCTCTCTCCATTTCTCTCGTCATTCTCGCTATGCGCACACACAAGTAGGGATGTCAATGGATGGGTTTTATTATGATCGATCCAGAACCACTCAAAACTCATTACATTTTAAAGCAGCAGTTCTGGTCCCGATTCTGTTTCAAACCCGCTTTAGACCCGGACCGTTTAGATCCATAGTTTGATGGTCCGATCCTATCACGACCCGACTACTTAATTAAATGATTAACTAAGTAATCAGGCTATGACTGAGTTACGTTAAGATCATAATAATTTCAATCCGCAATGACTCCAAGGATAAAAGGGATTGAAATATTTAATTAACAACCAAAAGAAATCCAAACCAAAATTTAAAGTTTACATATATATACAACTCCGACATGCATAATGGTTTATCATGAGTTGACAACAAAATCATAAGAGTTTGACAACGAAGGTGTGGTTGAATGACATGTATGAAGACATGACATTCATGGCATGACTATATGTACAACAAAAGAACACTAACTCAGCTTCCTCCTCCATTGTCATCTCCAAGCTCAACCTGCAAATTCAGAAAATATATGCAGGGCGTGAGTACAGAAAAGTATTCAGTGGGTTATCGCCAAAATTTAAATTATACTTACCTTTCAAACTTTACCCCACATAGGGTTTAAGATAAACTTATCTTTGTGGTTTTCATAAACAATGCACTTTATGAATCTGTAACAATGCAATCACATATCATGTTATGCTATACCGGCATTATCTTCATGTGTTGGCCCCGAAGGTTACCAATCACAGTCCTACCCTATCTACGTTCTTCGGTACTGAGAAGTAGGCCTCATTCTCAATACCCTGATCGGCTTACTCATTTGCAAGCTCACGGTCATGACTGTATATATAATCCTTCAATAGATAGGTAACATGATCTTATTCTCAACATGACAATTTAATCATTCTCACAATAATATGCAAGATATAAATAAAATATCCACTACTATGCACGCGTTAGTGAATAGAAAACCCACCTTGAATGACGTTACTCCACAACTTCTTTTTCTCGGTCTTTCAAGCTTCCTTTATCCTTACTTGATCCTTACTTGATCCTTGTAAATAAAATAATTATTGAACTTAGCAAACATTCTTAATTACTTGAACATATCACATCTCACTCCTAATTTTACCTAAATCAAAGATTTATGTTAGGCTATTGCATCCCTTCATAACTTATTTTCTTAGTAAATTTTAATTTTAGGAAGTTATATAAAATTCTTTAATCAAAAGAATTTAAAGAGTTTATACTTAGTTTTTATCAATAATTATTATGTTAACCTTCACTTAAGGCAAACAAGTAATTCAATCTCTCTTATAGACTCATCATAAGCTTACTAAATTAATTCTCAAAACATCTTAACAATATACCATATCATATAAAATTTCGACATAGTAAGTTTATAAAAAAAATCGACAAATCATTCCCAATTCACCCAAACTTATTCAAAATCCACAAAATCATCACCATATGCCTAAATATACACTTAGAAACTCAAAACAAGCTCAAACTCTTTCATTCACATCATATTTAAACTATGCCCTTCAACCATAATATTATGCAAATAATTGAATTTTTCAATCCATACTCAATTTAATTCAAAACAACTCATATTCATACTTATCTATCATTAATGATCACCAATCCATAACCAATTACAAGCTTATTCAAACACATCATATAAATCCTTCAACTTATATTAAACTTACCAAATTCAATTTTCAATATTCAAGTTCATAAAATCTCATAAATTCAAGTTAAGCATTATTTATATCATAAATCTCAAAAATCATATCAAATAAGTCAAATAAAATCAAGAACTCAAAGATCCTTCAACCCCATATTTTCCAAAATTATGAGATTATATATATGTATTCAATTTATTCCAATCTTCTATTTAATCATGTTTATTTCCACTTAATCACATATATCCAAACTCATTTCAAGCAAATCATAACAAATAATCAACATTCAAAATCTAGAGTTATACCTCTCTATTTGATCCCATAAATTTCAATAATTCCAATAATTTAAACCATATTCTTTGATATTTAAGCATTATAAACATAGAGAATTCAATATACATAGGAAAAATTAAACAATTCAACCTTAACCTAAACTTGAAATTTTCGAAAATTCAAGTATATATGAGAAGATGAATTTCTTTAATTTAACCATAAAAATTTAGATTAGATAGGGTATTTACCTCTTTTAGGATGATTTGCACTTAATTCACCACTTAAACTTTGAAAATAATTGAAGAAAATTTTGTGTGTGTTTGTGGTGTGTGTTTTGGTCAAGAGAGGAAAAGAGAGAGAGGGGTTTGGAAGATGATCCAAATGAATGTTCTTTCTAGAATATATATATATATATATATATATATATATATATATATATATATATAGGAGGGATCAAATAGTATCAGTATTTATTGTGCATCTAATATTTGTAAAAATACATCATTCTTATGGTATTTGTTCGCGCATAATATTCATTATTTATGCATGCCCAATACACTACCTGTATGTGATATTTTATCATGTTATTTGACAGACATTAATTTATCATGCTTAAGAATATACGTATTTTATGCATAATATATGACTTGGTTGTTCATGTAATATTTGTTTCATATCATCGTTATGATTTGTGCGCATGGATAAGAATATGACTTGGTCCCCACTTGTTGTTTCATCGATGTTAATTGTTTTAAGAATATTTTATGTGTACTGCAACTATATATTTTATATTCGTCTTCTTAGTTTGATTCGTAAAGGTAGCGTACTAGTTTTTCGCTTTGTTGGTATTCACACCTTGTTTAATATGAAATACAGCTAATTATTATTAATTGAAAATCATATGATATGCATAAACTATTTATATTTATGAATGACTGTAACTAGGTTGTGCATAATTTATCATTGAAGAGAATAAGTTTAACACAGATAGTGTCTGACCACGTATTTTGTTTATGCATAATATATATAATGATTGTGCATATCTTTAATATTATATCATTTGTACATGATTAGTTTGTTTATAGCATACTTGTTGTGAATGAGTTTATTTATGCTTGTGCGTAAAAGTATTGTACTTTATGCATAACTGGATTAACTATTTTGAGCATGTATGTAAATATTATATGCATAACTAAATTATAATATATGCATGAAGATATTCACACTTATACATGACTTTAACCAAGTATTGTATAACTAAAAAAGTTAATGCAGATGGTAGGGAACTTATTAATTAATTAGTTGACAAGGGTAAAAAAATTAAAACTTATTATTTAATTTAATATTTTTAATCATGTTTTGCAGGTGGTAGAGAACTTCGTTACAAAGCACAAAGCAAAGATCAGCCTACCTATTAAAACATTGTAAGAGAAGATGTCATGCGTGTAACGTTTGCTTTGTACCACGAGTTGTGCATGGATCTCAACTTTAATACATATATTGTTTTACTGAGTTGAAAAATATTAGTTTTGTCATAGATTTTATTGTGATTTTATTTAATGTAAACGTGAAGACAACATTGAATGAATTTTATGAACCTTCAACTATAGATTTAAACATCTGTAGCTTATCAATATTTTAATTTAAGCGTGATTTGTTAGTTTACAAATAATTATTTGTTGCGATTTTATTCATGATATCCCCTCAATACAACATAAATCTATAACATTAGCAGACTCTAATAAATATAAAAACTTACCATCTTTTTAATATACAAAGAACGACCAAAAATAGGTCTGCCAACATAGTATTTTTAATAGAATTACTCATATAAAAAGTTGGAATAATGTTTATCATGCATCAACCATTGATCAAGCGCACAATTGTCATATCAATTGTAATTTTGCACCACTAATTCGTAATACATGATTGACGCACAATAATGACAATCAACGACGTACTACAAAGACTAAACAAATGTTGAAATTGTGCATATTCACATGGTATCTACGATACTTTCATAATGTAAATTCACACGTGAACAAGTATAATGTATTTCATGTACAATGTATAACCATATGCATAGCATAGGTATGTAAGTGTTATGCACAACAAAAAACTAACTTGTGCATACATATATTAAACAACCAAAATATGCATGAGTGACATCAACATCATAATATTTGATTGATTAACATATTTAATTTTTTCCAGAACAAATCTACTTGCATACATAATGTGTAGTGTTTCAGCGATACTATAAGTATTCTTATCAAAAAGATCGATGAACAAGAAATGTCAAGACACCCGTGTAAATCGAAACATAAGTTCTTAAAAAAATAAAAAACATACAAAATTCAAAATATGACAATGTTTAAAATCCAAAAAACTAGCAAACGACCATTCATTGTCATAATAAATATCATAGAATTCCTCCCATCTTCCAAATTACGAAAAGTCCTACTATTTGACTTAAGTACTTTATCGCGATATGAAAAATCAAATCATCGAACAACATCAAGTTCACAATTGATATCTCGTGAACCATAATATTTTTTGCATATCAAAATAGATTGTGCACGCTTTGTTGTGTTATTATGCAAAAATTTATGAACTCGACTAATTATGTTCTAGATAATTTAGTTTTCACAATAGATGAATGAACAATCAATGGAGTTGAATAGAAGAGAGCCATGTAATTTCAGGTTTCGCAAGAAGGAAGATGTTGAAATTCCTTATATATATATATATATATATATATATATATATATATATATATATATATATATAAATAGTATCATATAGGACAGAGATAGTATGTAGTCTCAATCTCATTTATCCATCCTATTAATCGTGTGGTGATATTCGCGCTTGATTTTTAAAAGTTTTACACGTTAATTTGTGTTAGTAAGGGTAGATTAGCAATTTGATTTGTTATGTGATTTGAAAATAAACCATGCATATAGTTGAATCGAACTATGATTCAATGAACACAAAATGCATTCATTTGAACACAAATATGCATATGAGTTTCAATTTTAATGCATGTTGTAAACGCACTCCCAGCGCTCGCTCGTGCATATCCGGCGCTGCGTCGCACAAGACCAAAGCATTCGTCACAAGACACCCAACACCACCAGCGGCCGCACGCACCCAACGCCGATTGGGTGCGATGCAGTATTATGTTGTTTTAAATGCAATATATAATTGTTTTAAATGCAGTGGTATGTTATTTCATATGCATTATTTATGTTTTGTTGTGGTTCTTCCCAAACCTAGCTCCGACGCGCATCCAGCGCCCCTACCCAACTCTCAAGACACCCAAGATCCTTACCTAGCGTCAAGGCGTGCGGCGCCCTACCGGTGCCGCACGCATCCAGCGCCAGTTGGGTGCGATGCATTGTCATGTTATTTTGAATGCAGTGTCATGTTGTTTTGAATGTAGTATCATGTTATTAAGAATGCAGCGCTCCAAACCCAGCGCCCGCGGATACCCAACGCTCGCAGACTCCTCTACCCAGCGTCGGCGGGCACCCAACGCCCGTTGGACACCTTTCCATTTTCCCCCTGAGCGAAAAATGGGCTTCCATGTGTCAAATTTTGATACGTCCACGTGTTCAAAATGTGTGATCTAGATTGAGTACTACATACTATCTGGGGACCGAATACTACGGGAACCCAACCCTATATATATATATGTGTGTGTGTATGTGTGTGTGTGTGTGGGGGGTTTATTTTTATTTATTTAATTTTCCTTATTTGTTGCTAATTTCAAAATTTTCTATAAATTATCCTCTAAAATTACTAATATTGGACATTAATATTCTTTAATAGTAAAAACTCAATATTCTCATTAATATAAAGATCCAAAATAAATAAATCAATTATTGGAATACAAACCATATAAATATGGATTTAACTCTTTCATATACAAATAATCAAATAACTATTCTATTTATTCTTAAATTTTTGAAAACTATTTTTAAAAAATTTCTCATCACTAAATATTAATAAATAAAATTATTAAAGTCACTTGATAGTTAAAACATTATTCCATTTCATTTTATAAATCAATCTCATATAAACAATAACTAAACATTCTTTAAAAACATTTTCATTTAAAGAAATTTTCATTCAAGCATACAATATTAAACATATATCTCCTATTCTATCTTGATGGAATTTATTTCTAAATAAGATTTACATTTTCTAAATTTTATTCCTTCGATTAGCAATTAATCGAATTTTTATTGTTTTCTATTTTATTATGCATTTCTTTATCGATTTTTAGGGATGCAATATCTTTGAGCCCCTAATTAGTACTTAATTAGGCTCTAATTAAGACTTCAGATTTTTGGGTTACTACATGTCCGATCCGGATCCGGTTTCGGTTCTAGAACCAGAACAAATACTTATTTATTGGTTCTGATCCGAGTAAAATCCGTCTATTGAGAAGCTTAAGTTTAAATAGGTTTATCAATAAGCTAGTTTTATCTATATCGATTTGAAATAACTCACAGCCCATTAAATTATAAAGCAACAGTTTCGGTTCTAGTTTTGATTCTGATCCGGTTCTAGTTCCAGACCTGCTCAGATCAGGACCGCTTAAGACTCATAGTTGATGGTCCTAGTCCGGTCCGAATCCAATATTTAATGAGTTGATTCGCAGGCGTAACCATTTCTTATTTATTGGTTACGGTCAGTACGAAACCATTCATTGAAATCCCTAAAAGGACAACATCTCTCTCTTTTGATCTGGCGCCGTCGCCTCATTCATTTTCGACGGCGCGTCGTTGGCACGGTCTTCGCCTCTACCTTTCTCTTCATCTATTTCGATCTCTCTCTCCACTCTCGTTCTGTCTTCCTAGCAACGCAGATTCACCGTCTTTCTCTAATCCGGCGAACTCGTCCTCTACTCAGATCTGACGGCCGTCGTCTTCCTACTCGTTGAACAGTAGGAGCCGTCGCGGCTCCACTGTCCTTCTCGCGCATCGCCACCGATCTCATTTTTCCATTCACGCACAGCAGCGACGGCCAGGCAGCAAACGACGGTGAGCCTTCAACGTTGCTTCAGACTAACAATCCAATCGACCGCCATCTTTGGTGTTGTGGTCCAGTCACCACCCTATTATCTTGACTCTCTCTCACTCTCTCAGCAGTTGCACACAGAGAATACATTCTCAAGATGCTGTTGCCGCCTCATCTCTGGCAGCGCGATGCTGTCGATGAAGCCTCCATGTTGGCGTCTACTCTCTCTTCTCCCTCTCGCACACAGATAACTTTCTTTTTCTCTGCATCGTTGACAGCAGCAACGACAAACAGAATTGATGCTGCCGCCCTCAGTCAACGGCAATAACACCACCGTCCTCCCTTCTCTTTTGATCTTGTTTTTAATTACTTTTCTATTTTATCTTAGACCCTGATCTAACTAAAACTCGCCCCTTTTGTCAGGTTTCAGGCGAGTAGCAGTCGCATCGTCGATAGCAGCAACGTCCCCGCCATTCTTTCACTGTCGTCCCCAGTCGACTTTGGCGTCGACCCTCCTTCTCCGACAGCAACCGTCGTCTCCATATCGGTGCTGCCAGCATCGCAGCTGTTCCACCGCATCGTGATGGTCCTACTGACAGCCTCACCAAATTTATCTTCCTCGACTCAACCCAACCACAAAGTTTCTCTATATTTCTCTTATATATCTTGTTACTCCTATGTTTCTACTTCTCTATGTCCATGTCAATTCTGTAATATGCATAGAGTTCTTAAAAAAAGATTTTTCAAGGTAGCGGTGTTAAACCCATCTATTTGGTTGTTGTGGATTTTATGGACAATGAATCTTGTTGTTATGATTGTTGTATTCTTATGTTGTGTTTGATAAAAATCGAAGGCATAATAATTGAAATAAAACAAATGGTTGAGGCGTTTAGAACCTGAATAATGTAAGCATTCATCGCTCTTGTTTTTCTGAAACGGTTGAGAGAAAAATGGGCGCCCTTGATCAAGAGTTCTTCTCTTCTTTGGTGTGTGATCCTGTTTAAGAAATGGAATGGAAATTATCTGAATGATTATATTTTCTTAGGTATAGGTAATGAGTAGGTGTTGGGAAAAACATGGGTAAAAGGTGGAGTTAATTAAAGAAAAGTGATGATGTGATGTAAAGTAATCACAATAAAAATATCAGATTAATTTGTTTATGTATGTATTAAATTCTCTGACTTGCGGTGATGATTTTTTGAATTTGATCCTCTTATTTAATTTCAATATCGAGTGTCGATTCTTGACTAACGAATACTTAAGAAATTACTTACTAATTTGATAAAATCACGACTTAGTTGTCTTAATAATTATTTTAGTGGATTGTAAAATCCTTAATATGTTTAACCAATCAATATACTAGTATTTAGAGATATGTAGTGTTACATTTTTAAAAGAAACTATTTGTTATTTTTCAAAGTTTTTGGAGTAAACATTTATTCCAAAGAAACTATTTGTTATCTTTATTTTATTTATATATCTCACCCTTCACATGCCACCTTTTTTTAGTTTGATAAATCGTATCCAAGATACAAATGATTCTAAGAGGGATCTAATTCTAAACGTTCGCATTGTACGTTTGTACAAATCATATGCCTATGGCAATAACAATGAAGTTTCATCCTACAAGTTAAATTTATAGTAAGTTCTTTAAAATGCAACAAGATATTATGCATTACAAGACTACTATACATATGTTTAAGTTTGTGTCCAAATCTAAATCCAAAGTTGCTTACATAATCAATAGTATATTTCTGTCATTCATATTTATTTTCTGAGAATTTTCTTTTTTTTGGTCAAAACGTACGAAATAATATAAAACGGAGAAAAACATGTCACAAACTGAACTCAGCCATATCCGAGGGGGATACAGCCAAATTTCCATAGAAAGAAGGCAAGGGGAGGGATAAAAGACCTAAGAGCCAAAACACATAGCAAAAAGCGACTCGCTCAACCTATGAAAGCGATAAAGAAACAAACCTCCTTAACAACCCCTAAGTGACGCAATAAGGGCGGGCCTCATTAAAAATCCCATGACCAGTGGGGAAAAGAGTGCCCTTGTGCAGTGTGATCGCGGGGTACCAGGGGTGGGGAATGTGAACACATGCGGCCCACACGAGGGTGCATCGCTTTGGTTGAGCCTAAGCGGTCCCTCAACACACACACCCAAAATCCACTAAGAGTTATGAAATACAAGATAAGGCATCCCAAAAGTGGATCCAAAATCAAGACTGAGACATCCCTCAGTTTACTATAAAGCCAACTCAAAATGAGAAATAACAAGGTCAACAGGATACAAAGAATATAAAGCAGCATAAACATCTTCTTGAATACTCTTCACAATGGTCTTCACATTGAAGGGGATGTCTTCAAAGTTAAGCTTGTTACGCGCATACCAAATGTGATTTACCGTCGCTGCTAGCCCAATCTGCTTGGCACGAAGGATAATTGCAGACCCCGCCTTTTTTCCCTCTTGATGTGTTTGATAGCACTAGCAATGGTAGTCATTCTCCTCGGGAGGCGGAGCCATTCCTTAATATGATTCCAAACCGCTTCCGTGCCCTTACACTTAAAAAACAAGTGTTCATGAGACTCTAAATGAGTATTACAAAAAGTATATACCTGTGAGATACTCAAGTAGCTAAGCCTATCCACCGTCTTAAGTCTTCCTCTCATGGCAAGCCACATAGTGATGGAGAACTTAGGCGGGATGTAATCTTTCCATATTGCCTTGTGCCAGAACTGTCTCTCGCCCTTCTCTCGGAGATAGTGATAGGTCGCTCCCGTCCCTTTTGATCCAAACAAACTCGTAAGAAGATCTGCAGCTCTACCAAGATCACCTCCTGAATCCTGCAAAAAACGATCACGAATGATGAGAATGTTCTTAAGAAGGGGAGATAAACGAATGTGAGTAGGAAACTCCCATATGGTGGTGGTAGTCAAGTACTCAGCATGGATCCATTGAATCCAAAGGGAGTCCTTCTTGGTATGAATGTTCCACAAGGTCTTTGCTAGTAGAGCTTTGTTCCAAGTCGAGAGATCTCGAAGACCTAAGCCTCCTTCATCCTTTGGTAGACAAACATCTTTCCAAGCAACAGGACAATATGTCGAACCCCACAGAACCTCCTAGCCATCGTATTGACGCGATCAATCACGTAGTGGCGGAGGTAGAACTCGCAACCGTAAGCACTCCACCTTGCGAACCGATCGAATCAACTCACCGTCCTGCGGTAGATAAATTAATATTAGACCAGCGGTGGATACAAGACGCTATCTTCTCCACTAGTCCACTATCTTGAGTGACTCCTAGCTTCCTTGAAGATAGAGGATTCAAGATATCTTGTCGGGAGTTCTCCTAATGGGAAGCGAGCGGATCCAAGATCGCTGCTTCAAAAGGTCGAACTCCCGCCATAAATATCAAGGACTTATGGTTATTAATCTTCAATCCTGAAGCATTAGCAAAGTCCCCAAGTGCATCTGAAAGAACCTCCATCGATGCAATGTCACCCCTGCCAAAAAGTAACAAGTCATCAGCGAAGGCAAGATGTGTAAGAATGGAAGTACTACACTTATGATGAAATTGAAAATCCAACTCCCTTGTTCGTTTCTTCAGCAGTCTCGAAAGGTACTCCATGCAACAAAGGAACAAAGTGGGTGACATCGGGTCACCCTGCCTAAGCCCTCTCTGCCCAGTGATGAACTCATGAGTCCCTCAATTAATAGCCAGAGTATATGTAGCCAAGGTGACGCATGTCATGATCCAGTAGGTGAAACAAGGGTGAAAGCCCAACCCATCCAAAGCCCGTCTGAGGAAGTCCCAAGAGATCGAGTCATAAGCCTTCTGGAGGTCAATCTTGAGCATGCATCTTGGGGTGATCTGCTTCCTCTCATAGCCTCTGAGAAATTCCTGAGCCAAGAAGATGTTGTCTGAGATGTTCCGTCCTCTCACAAATTCAGACTGTGCCGGATCAATGATCTTGCTCATCAAAGACGCCATCCTCTCAGTCAGAATCTTCGTTATGGTCTTGTAGACGACATTGGTGCACGCAATCGGTTTGAAATCAGCAACAGTGGGATTGTGATGCTTCTTGTGGATAAGAGTACACCGAGTGGTTTAACTCCCGCAACAGGACCCATTTCTCAAAGAACTCACGCACAGCCAAGACTACATCTTGACCAACAATATTCCAGTTCTCTTTGAAGAAGACTGAGGGGTAGCCATCCGGTCCCGGTGCTTTGTCACTCGCAATGTTGAACAGCGCAATCTTTATCTCCATCTGGGATATCTCCATAACCATATCCTTTCTGTCTTGCTCGTAAAACCTGGGGCCCTCCTCAAACACAGTGGGATCGAATCCACTCGTGGGAACCTTTACACCGAAGAGTTCGGTATAGAATGTCTCAAAAGCCTTGATGATTTCCTCCATGTCATAGGTCGGTTCCTCCGATTCCCTGCACAAGAAAGAAATGGTGTTACGCGTGTGATTCCTTTTCACCATGGAGTGAAAGAACTTAGTGCATCTGTCGGAGAGGTTGATGTGCATGTTCTTCGTTCTTTGTTTGAAGAAACTACGCTCAACCTCCTCCAAGAACTTAGTCTTCTTTCGAAGACCAAGTTCTTGTTCCAACAGATTCCCATTCATGGGGTCACTATCCAGAGCTAATTGCACATTGTGCAATGCAGCTCTAGAAATACTCTTCCTCTCCGTGAGATGGCTGAACTCCTTGAAATTGAACTCCTTGAAAATGTATTGCATCCTCTTCAACTTTGCAGCCAAGATCCACTGTGGTCGACCATTATCTTGTTCACTCCAATTTTCTTCAAGCAGGTGTTTGAAGTCAGGATGCTTCATCCACATGTTGAAGAACTTGAATGAACGGTGGTACCGAGTCACATCTCCAAAGAGTGTGATCAGTGCCGACGAGTGATCGGACAAAGTGCCTCTGGGCAAAAAGTTTGTCCTGCAAAAAAGGTTAGCATCCAACCAAGCATTATTAATCAAAACTCTATCAATCTTAGAATACTTCACTGTATCGGTCCACGTAAAGTGGCATCCCGTCGAGGGAGAATCCTCGAGTCCTACGAGAGCACAAGTGTCAACAAAGTCCTTATACTCTCGCTCAAGCGGTACTCGTCCTCCAATCCTCTCATCCGGGTCCAAAACACAGTTGAAATCTCCCGCGACAATAGATGGCTTTGATGGATCAATGTGGATGATCATGGAATCCCACAGCTCTCGTCTATGTATGACCTGCCAAAAACCATAGACAATCGAGCAACCAAAAGTAGTATTAGTAATTAAACAAGTGAAATTGGAATGGATCACCTGTTTCTCTCGTATGATGACATCAACCCTTATCCTCCTAGGGTTCCAAATGATAAGGATGCGGCCTCTAGCAACCTCATCAAATTTGTGGATACACTCCCATTGACTAAAGTGCTTTGCCATAAACGTCTTGAGCTTCAGCTTTGTAAGCTTGGTCTCTATCAGTGCGATGGCATCTAGTTTATACTTGAACACGTGGTCGGCAATAGCAGATTGCTTGTGAGCTTTCTGTCGTAAAAATCATCGACGACTGCCTCGTGCTCTTCGACCACCTGGACTCCTGTTCTTTTTAATTGGAGAGTTTTTACGACTTGTGATGGATTTACTCCTCATGATTCGAGTAGGCGGAAATTCTTCATCCTCATTATTGTTTGAATCACCTGCAAGGTTAGTTGCAGTATAATCATCAAATGAATTAGAGGATGTAGAGTGTACCGTATTGTTCGACACAGTATTAATTATCGGTGGTGCCTCAAATCCACGAATAACTCGGGTGTTAATCTCTCTCGCTTTATCAAATCTTAGCATGAATGGTTCCAGAGATGTACTTTCAGTTGTTGTGTTACTGTTCTGTGGTCGAGGTATTCCACGGGTAGTGTGGGAGACCTCATTGACAAACTTGCATGGTCCCTCCGTAAAAAGCGGGCGAGACCTTGCACGTTGTGCGCGCAAGGCCTCGGAAGATGGCGGGTTCAGGTGTTCGAGAGTGGCTAGATGGGTTTTCTCGTTGGGAGGTGGGGGTTGTATTGCCGAGGTCGGTCGAGAATTATCTGCCGAGGAAGGACTGGATGTCTTGGTTCGAATCGCCGAGGTCTCGACCGAGGATGGCTCGATCGAAATGGTTTTCTCGGCGGTGGGCAAGGAGGTGGGGGTTGGGGAGTCGGTGGGAGGTGTTGGTATTTTAGTGGCGGAGAAGGAGTTCGGCCGAGGATGGGGAGTTCTCGGTATTGGGTGTCTGAGACTCAACGGGTGGTCTATCGGTGTGCTGGGGTGGACGAGTGGGTGAAAGCATATTGCTTAATTAATGTGTTTAAATTTAGTATGCAATGCTCAATTAATGACTAAATATTGCTTAGTATTTTTGGTGCGAGATGTCATAGGAAAGTGAATTACATTGGTGATCGGTGATGAAGAGTATAAATGGTCCCAAAATATTAATAGTGGATGTACAACTAAAAACATGAGCATATATTTTCCAATTAATAAAATTATTGTATAAATATTTAAAATTTAGGGTCAATTGTCGTTAAATACATGAACTTTAACACAATTTCGGTTTGTCATATGAACTTTAAAATTTGACCTTTCGATTTTTCTGATTTTTTCCATGAAATAGAATTACCCCCAAATTGAATCCAACATAGAAAAATCAGAAATGACGTGGCAATCAAACAATATCGTTTTGATTTTTTCACATAAAACAAAGAAAAAAAAAATAAAAAAAAATCCACATCATATCTTCATTGTCCTCTCTTCCTATTCCATCTCCCCCATCTCTCATCCTACCCCATCACCATCCTCCTTTATCCTCCTTGGTGACCACCACCACCAATGGGGTGGACTGATCACTGCATGCATTAGGAATTTGCAGATTTGGGAAATAAGGCTTTCTCTTTTTGTAAATATTGTTGTAATCCCAGCATTTCCTGGCCATGATCACATGCCAATGGTTTTTCACTGCGTTGTCTGTTATGCCAGGAAACAGTTTCGCAATCATCCCCTATTTGTTCCCAGACATTGTGCTGCCAGCATCCTCTCTTCTTCTTCCTCATCGCTGAAAGCCCTACGATTGATTCTGGGATCTAACTGGTTGAACCACCTCAATATGCAACTTTCCCTACATCCATATATATATATATATATATATAGGGGATGAATCACGTGAGAATGCAAATATTGGTGAGAAATGAGAATGCAGCATTTAACGTATAAAGTTGTTGCACAGAATTTGGTGCAACAAATTTATACATTTCTGTGCAACAACTTTATATTAAGTGCTACACTTTATATGTTAAATTTGATGCAACAAATTTATACGGTTAGTGCAACAACTTTATACGTTAAATGCTGCATTCTTATTTCTCACCAATATTTGCATTCTCACGTGAACCATCCCCTTGGGTTCCCGTAGTATCCTGTCCCCATAAAGTATGTAGTACCCAAACTAGACCACATATTTTGAACATGTGGTTGCATCACAAGCTGACACGTGGCAACTTTTTTTTTTTCTTTCATTTTGTTTTTTTAATTTTCGCAAGGGGCAAAATGGAAAGAAATCAAATCAATCTTCTCTTCTCCTCCTTGCGACAGCAGACGGCGCCGGAGACGACGACGGCGGCAACAAGAGTGGATGGTGCTAACGGCGACGGTGGCAACACCGGTGAACAGCATCAACAAGATACATAAACAACAACAAACAACAGATTTTAAAAGAGAGAAAAAGAAAAAAAAATTGAGAACAAAATTGATGGATTTTGAGAAAAAAAAATCGAAGATGAATGTGGTAGGTGATTGAAGAATCGAGAAAGATGGTGGCTATGGCGGTGGTTCACGGTGCATTCATTGGAAATCATGGAAAGAGACGACGAAATTGGCAGATAAGGATGAATGGGAGATTTACTGTCAAAAACCACAAAAATGCATTGAACAAAACATGAAACTGTATGTTGCCACGAAACACAAACATGCATTTAACAAAGCATGTTCATGCATTGATCAAAACATGTCCATGCATTTAACAAAACATGTTCATGCATTTAACAAAACGTAAAAATGCATTGTTGGCAAACGGGCACGCGAGAAAGCACCGAAACGACGAACGAGCACGAGCGCAAGTTGGGCGCACCCGCGCGCTGGGTGCGAGCTTCCAACCGCATGCATTATTGTGTTCAACTATATGCATTTTTTGTTCATTTGAATGCATTATTCAGTTCAACTAAATGCATAGTTTTTTCGCAATCACATAACAAATCAAATTACAAATCTACCCTTATTTTCACAAAAATCAACGAAATTAAGCCTAAAAAGTCCGAAAAAATCTCTACCATATGATCTATGAGATGAGTGGATGAGATTGAGTACTACATACTATCTCAGGCTTGTGTACTATTTAATCCATCTCTCTCACTCTCTCTCTCTCTCTCTCTATATATATATATATATATATAGGGGTTGGATCCAGTGAGAACTCATTTTTTTGAGAACTATGCACAGACGTATAAATTTGATGAATAAAACCTATAAATTTATGCACAGCGAAAACATTCTAAAATTATTGCACAACAAAATAATTTTAGAAAGTTTTCGTTATGCACAACTTTATACTGTTTTGTGCATTATCTTCAACGTCTTATGCATGGTTAGCAGAGTTCGCAAAAAAGATGTGGTTCTCATTTGATCAATTCCCTATATATATATATATGTATATATATATATATGGGTTATATCCAGTGAGAACTCATCTTTTTTGAGAACTTGAGAACTATGCACAAACGTATAAAATTGATGAATAAAACCTATAAAGTTGTGCATAACGAAAACATTCTAAAATTGTTACCCAACAAAATAATTTTAGAAAGTTTTCGTTATGCACAATTTTATACCGTCTTATGCATCATATTTAACTTCTTATGCATGGTTCGCAGAGTTCGTAAAAAAGATGTGGTTCTCATTTGATCAACTCCATATATATATGGATGTATTATAATACAAACCCCCTTAAAATAAGAAATAAGAGTCCATCTCCATCACCCATTTTCCATTAATCAATGGTTCAAGAATAAATTATCACAATCCCTATAATTAAGGGACGATTATTTTCGTAATATTTTATAATTACCATTATAGCCTAATTTGATTTAAACACAACCACAGATCTTCAAAAATCAATGGTGAAAATTTGTTCTCATTTCTTATTTTTGAATGTGTTTTTATTGAACCAAACTCTCTCTCTCTCTCTCTCTATATATATATATATACACACACACACACACACATATATATACGGAGTGGATTAAATGAGGACTACATCTTTTTTGTGAACTCTGCAAACTATGCATAAGACATGTAAAGATGATGCATAAAACGGTATAAAGTTATGCACAACGAAAACTTTCTATAATTGTTTTGTTGTACGATATTTTTAGAATGTTTTCATTATGCACAACTTTATAGATTTTATTCATCGACTTTATACGTCTGTTCATAGTTCTCAAGTTCTCACTGGATTAACCCCTATATATATATCTTCTTCTTTGTAGAATTTTCTATGAATTTTCATTAATTGTTATTATCACCTGATCTGCCCTCGAGTTTTTCAGTGATGAGATTCCAGTTTTAGGGGCTGAAATGGGTGACGAGCTCTTTGAGCCTAGCATCTTCGTGGGGCCTCCAGTGGCCTCTCAAACACAGCTTCAATTTTTGCATGATTTCTTTGAATTCGGGACCTCATTTCTCAACTTCTTGGCTTCATCGATTTGCCATGAATTTCTGAGGTTGATTTTCTGCTCCATTGATGGAGCATTAGGGTAGTGCTCAATCCCATTTCCGTTGCGATGGTCTTGGGTGGGGAGATATTGGTGGGGTGGGATAAGAGACTGGGGATACGGAACATGGAGAGATGAGGGTGATAATATGATGTGAATTTTTATTTATTTTTTTATTTTATGTGATAATCCAAAATGATGTCATTTTGAGCAAAACGACGTCATTTGATTACCACATCATTTTTTTATTTTTCCATGTTATATTCAATTTGGCGTAATTCAATTTAATGAAAAAAATCAGAAAAATCAAAATTTAAATATTATCATTCAAATTTTCAAGTTCATGTGACAAATCATAATTTTGTTAAAGTTCGTGTATTTAGCGGTAATTAATCTTATAAATCAACTCACAATTACCTAGCTCTCAATTATCGACTAATTAATGTTAGTAGATTTTAAATAATTATTATTTATTAATTGTATATAGCATGTCATTTTATTAAATAAATACAATTATTTTTAAATGGTTTGTTTGATTTAGGGGAATACAAATTATTTGCACGCTTTGGGCTAAGGCAGTCGATGAAGTCATTTGTTATTGGCGTGACATATCTAAACGTCCACTCATTATGTTGCTACTGCTATGTCGCGGTAGAGATTCTAATGGTATTCTAAGTTATGACTAATCAAAGTTGATATGGAGATTCGTGTGTAGGGAAATATGATTTTTTCGTGTTTTCGATGATCTATCTTGGATGTTTAATTCATCATACATTGACTATATTCTTAGTATGCTCCTATATAGTTAATTGCAACACATAAGGGTTTCTCGTGTTTACCTGTGAATTTCTGGCAAATCCGATCACTGGCTGACTCCGATTTTGATCTTTTGGATTGTCCGAGATGCCTGATCTTCAATATTGAGTGAGAGCAATCTATGGATAACACCAAATTTTAGTCCCCTGCCTAATCATTTTTGAAAATCACTATAGTGTTTAGGATGATACTAATTTTGTCATATCTTGTATTTATAGTGCTCTCCTTATAATCCTAATGTGATAGGATTCTGACACATCTAATAAATACAATAATTATTTTCTATCCTGAAAGTAATTCATTTCTAGAATAATTATCTCTTAATATATTTTGATATCAGATAATATTTACAGACTATGGGATGTATTAAATAAATAATACAATAACCAGACACAGTCCCAGTGGAACTATGGTGTGAGGGTGGTCGAAAATTCTCATAGTAATAGGCTTTGATGGACCAATCCATGGATCAAATACAAGGAATACAAATGGACCTAAAATAAAATAATTATCTTATGTTCAACTCAGAACATAAATTATTCATAAATATTTATTTATTCCACTAGAAAATAAATGTTGACTTACTCCTTTATTACCGAAGTTGAGTCGGGCTTGTACTTAGACTTACGAATCCCCGTATTTAAAATATTGCACGTTCATTAATTATTTATAGCACTCTGACTGCTTAAAATAATTAATATCTTTATTAATTCGTTAAGTAGTACCACTCAATTTTATTATTATAACTAAGCTAACTCAACCTGCAGGGTTTAGTACAAAAAACATTTCGAGCTCCTTAAGATAACGTTATCATCCTCAACGGATACGATAACTCGATACAGATAACCAACATGACATACAAGCACTATCACCATCCAAAATGAGGGAATATTGGGTTATCCCATATAACACCTCACCCATAATAAGTCAAAGTGATATTTGCTAACTCATACTCATCTGAAACCTTATCGAGGTTTAGATTAATGTAAAGTTACCGAGTTCTAGGTACTTCACGAGAGTCAGATAGAAGAACTCACCTCACCGTGATCCATCAATATGTCAAGACATATCAGCATAGACAAGCAACCAAGTCAAGTTACTTATCTATATTGCAACTTATACCAAGAACTCATCTTCAAGTTGACTTAGCTGTGATCCTTTTTATATCTCAACTAGCTTAAACAATTATACCGACTTATGTGATCTTCTACACACTGTATGATCTTAACTTTTATATGAGAATATGGGATAATATATGCAATCAAGTAAACAATTCAGATATGAGATCAGAATAGTGGTAATAGGAAATATTGTATACAAGCTCAAACAATCTGCTTTCAGTATACAAATCCAACACGTGGAGAACCATTTTGTTGGGAAATTTTTATCTTAACTGTATGTTTTGATGATTATTCTAGATTTACCTGGGTTGTGTTTTTGTACAAGAAAAGTGAAACGCTAGAGAAACTGCCTTCATTGTTGAAAAGGCTCAACATCGAAAAGTAGACTGACATAATCACAATCAGATTAGACAGATGAACTGAGTTCCTGAATATGGTCATATGTAAGTATTGTGAGAAGAAAGGTATCAGTCACCAGACATCTGTTGCTCGTAGTCTCAACAAACTGGAGTAGTTGAAAGAAGGAATCGAACTTTGAAAGAAGCAGCAAGAACAATGCTTACCAGTTCGAGCTACCACCAAAATTTTGGGATGAAGCTAGCAACACAGCATGCTGCACCCAGAATCGATCATTTCTAACTCAAAGGTATGGGAAAACCCCATACGAAGTATGGAATGATAGGAAAGTTGAACAAGGAATTTTCTTGGATATTCTTTAACTGAAGAATCCAGCATGACAAATGAAATACTTGTATAGGGACTAGGAGAAGATGAAACTGAAGACTCTCAGTAGATCCATGGAAATGAGCCAGTCCGATTAGATATTCCCTTAGATCAGAACATGTCATATGTCAAGGAGGAACTGAACTAGCTGAAGCCTAGACTGAGAAAGATCAGTCAGCTGACAAAGCAACTAGTCAACAACATATACCAGCATCAGAAAATCCTTTAGATAGACCTCCAACTGATCAGTTGCCTACTGATCACCCTACTGATGATCCAACTACAGTATTAGACAAAGTTCGATATAGAAGATGGGTTGAAGATCACCCATCTGACAACATTCTTGGTGACCCTATGGATAAAGTCAAAACTCACACATCGCCATCTTGACTCGGTGATCGCTCCTTTTCACACGCAAAGGTGTAAGTATAGGGTTTAAGTATCGTATCCACGTAGATTGTATCACGAAAACATAGAAGCTAGCTCAACGACTATTCATCATTATTGACACGGATAAAGGGTGAGAGGTTTTAGGGCTTGAAATTAATCCAAAGCAAAGGTAACCAAACAGAAATATAAATAGCAATAAAAACACGATAGATAACTATGAAGAAAGACTAACCCTAGGGATGCACCAATCCTATCCACAACGATGTTTATCCTGCTTATTACTAACCGTTTTAATCCAGACAAGACAGAAGATCACATATATAACCAACAACTTCAGTTACGACAATTGCGGCAGTTGATTACTAATTTTCCCTATTACAGTTAAGTCTCTAGAGGAAAATAAGCAACTCCAAAAGGATCACTAAGAATATGCTTCCTACGAATGTCCTATCTCAGTTACGACTCAAGGTTCATTCGTATCATGCATTCGATAACGATTGACAATTAATACAGTTACGTCATTAACCGACAACTAGATATGCATCAAGATTGATCAGAAATCAACACATATAAATAAGCACAATCGAATCATGAATCAATGCCTGGAAGGCAAATAACGATAGCAGAACTCACAACATATAGGATCGGATCATGCAAACCCTAGGATTAGAATAGAAAACTAGCCAGACATAATAAACGGAATGAAATACGATTTAACCATAAAGACAGAAATTAAATATATAAAACCCGTAGGGAAGCGTTGGATGAACAATGGTTGGTCTTGAATCCAATCCTTAGCGAACGAACGGAAAACGACGGAAAACGATCGGACAAAACGTTCCGATCGATAACAAAACGATAAACTAAACTAGAACAACGTAAAAACAATACTAGAATTAAACTAAAGGAAGATTAAAGACTTAAAGCTATAAAAGCGAGGAAAATAGAATAAAAGCAGTGCTGGGCGTCTAGGGTGTGTTGGGGTGCGAGGAGGCGCGGTGGGGTGTTGCCATATATAGGCACACCCCAAACCCTAATTTTCCTTACTCCGCGCCGTCTCGCGACCACCCTTCGCGGTCGCTAGGTGTGGTCGCGAGGTAAGTCTCGTGTGCCTTCTCGCCCGCTGTCGCCTCTTCTTTCGCTTTGTACCTCGCGACCCGACTAGCGGTCGCTAGCCGTTATGAATCGGTCGCGAAATCGTCCGGTGAATTCTCGACGCTAAGGCCGCTCGCGGGCACGGTCGTCGCCGCGGCTCTTCGGGTGCTCATTGGCTTGCTTTAGCGGTGCTGTCTAGCGACCGCTAGGCGGTCGCTAGAACCGGGCAGAATGTCAATTTTGCTCGTGCTTCGTTCCTTGCTTGATTATCGATATATAAACCTACAAAGCGTCAAAGGAACACCCAAGAGCGGTATCTTCTAGAAATAGATGAAACATTAAGAATCGATACATAAACGCACATTAAGCGAGCTAAACTCATCTTCAAATATCAACTAAATACGTGTAAAATGCGTTTATCAAACCCCCAAACTTAAAGCATTGTTTGTCCTCAAACAAAAGCGAATGTAAAGACAAACGAAAGATCAACGGCGTAGCAAAGAGGATAATCATTCTAGGCCTCGAAACATATAAGCGCTCAAAACATTAGCGCACATGGCGGCGTTAGCCAACTCAACACAAACAACCATCGAGGCAAGAACTCATTTATTTCAACCCTCACAAAGGCATGTGCGTAAAATATATAGAATACACTCAAACTCATAAAGAAATTAAGGACGTGTATACACTCACAGATCAATGCAATGCAACATCTTACCATAGGCTTGCCGTTTCTCTAACATCTCCACCGCGTCAAATGTGTTCAAATAAGGATCAAAGAGGTCTTTTTATAGGTTATAATGTAGGCACATTGGTTAAGGTAGGATAATATATGGCTAAGTGACTCAAGAATATTCTAAGCACCATCATTTATACATTTCGACACATATGGACTTTGTCCATTTTCCTCTTCTCTCCCAACGTGCTAAATCAACGTTTAATGCCACAGAAGGTACCTATACTTTGATTAAAGACCCTTTATGCTCAACACTCATAGTGAACTTAACATTTTTCTTTTTTTTCTTTTCTTTTCTAGAGCTTATAGGGTTTAACTTTCACGAACAAGGTACTATTCTTCACCACAGATTTATTTTTCTAAAATAAACTTTTCTCGTCATAACTACATCAAATTTTCACCCCTTTTGATTCCCATATCCATCCTCACCTCCTATCATCCGGTTAATCGAAAGAAAAAGTCTAATAAAGGCTCAAAGAAGGCAACAAATGGTATATAACATCGGGTTAGTGTTTGGGTGAATATGTGGTTAACAAAGATGGCCTTTTATCCTTTCCAAATTCGAAACACATATTGCAGTCTCGACACAGAAGAACGGCAAGTTCTAGAAGATAATCACATACACGATATCACACAATTAAAAGAAACTGTATCAAGATATGTATACAGTGAAGCTCAAGTCTCACAGGATAAGCAAATGGTGAAAATCAACAAGCCTAAGCCATCTCACGTCATTCATGCGTCATTTTCTAACATATCATGCGACTATCATTAAATTTCACAAAAATTTTCTATAAGTCATTGGCCACATGGATTAACACACTTCACTTCAACTCGTTGATCAATCGACACAACAATGAAGAAAACAAAGGCGACAAAAGCAACACAAACGAAAAACAAAATAAAACACGAAAACAAAAACAAAGAAAACGTTGGGTTACCTCCCAACAAGTGCTTATTTAACGTCTTTAGCTAGACCATCACTAACCTTGTCAATCCGGTGTTTTAGTAGCAATAGACATCTTTCCCGACTTGTGGAACCTCCTAAACTTCGCATTCACGGATGACCACCACTGACTATGGAAGTGGCCCCCCCCAAACTTGAGCGAAACACTGGAGTTCCATGCCGAGTCCACTTCTTCCTTCTCACGGCTTCCTCGGTGGTGAGTACCCCTAAACTTGAGGCGTGTGCGGCGGAAGTCAGTCATGATCGGCGACAATCTTCCGACTTTCCAGCGTCGTGTTGCTTGATGGCGTCGTATATAGAAATCTTGAGCTCCTCCTCGTTAACACGAAACGTGAGATTGCCTTCCTGCACATCAATTAACGCACGACCAGTTGCTAGGAAAGGTCTACCAAGGATTAGCGGTTGTTGTTTGAATTCGGGAATATCTAAAATCACAAAGTCGGCAGGAAAAACAAAATCCCGAATTCTTACCAACACGTCTTCGACGATACCTTTTGGATATGTGACTGACCGGTCAGCCATCATCAGTGAAATCTTCGTCGGCTTCATCTTTCCTAGGTGTAGCCGGTTGAAAACGTTCAACGGCATCAGATTGATGCTCGCCCCCAAATCGCACAAAACATTTGGAAAAGTCTGCTCAGCGATCTCGCACTCCAACGTGAAACGCGGGATCATTCGCTTCGGAGGAGCTTCGCTGCAAGACGGCACCTGCATTCTTGGATAGGGTAATTTTCTCAAATTTCCCGACTTCTTCTTGCTTGCAAGTCGTCTTTAAGAACTTCATGTACCCCGGCATGTTTCGCAACGCTTCAAAGAGAGGCACATTTATCTCCACTTTTTGAAAAACTTCTTTGAAACGAGCAAACTCCTCGTCATATTTCGACTTGACAAGTCGACTCGGAAACGGGACCGGAGGAGTGTATGTGCGAGGATTTGCTTCTGGGGTTGCCTCGCGGTCGACCTCGCGACCGCTGGGATGGTCGCGAGGAGTCTGCTGCGCGCTGGACTCCTTCCTCGCGTCTTGACTTGTGGTATGAGCTCATGGCTGATTTCGGCCATGTGCTCTGACTGATTGCTCGCGGTCGGGTTTGCGAGCGCTGGGTCGCTCGCGAACAACTCTGGCGCGCGGATACTCGGATGGCTCGCGGTCGGGTGCGCGGACGCGTGCTCGGTCGCGGGCTTCTGTGGGAAAAATTTTGGATGGTTCGCGATCGGGCTCGCGGTCGCGAGCTCGGTCGCGAGTTTCTGCGTCAGGGTGCTCTCATGCTCTTCTTTCTCGGTAGGGCTCGGGTAGGCTCATCCACTCCTCGTCTGAATGACGAAGCATTGACTCTTCGGGTTCACCTCCGTATTACTCGGAAATTGGCCCGTCTTTTGTAGTGCATTCACTTGCGGCTATTTGACCAATTTGATTTTCCAACATCTTTATGTGCTTCCCATAGCCGTCACGGTGGACTCCAAGTGATTTATCTTACGCCGGTGTTGCTTATGAGCAATTCGATTCGTTGCCAATTGTTGGTTGCTTACAACCAAGCTGCGCATCATGTCTTGAGACTTGGCTTCCTCGGCTCTTGAATCGATTACGAATATTGAAGCTGCTTGAAGGTTGTTGGAAATTCGAATGACTCCTCGATTAATGTGGCTGACGTTCTCTGTCTCAATCTGACTCTTCAAAAGAGTGAACTTCTTCATGAGATCGTCGTATTTTGAGTCACTCTCAACAGCAGCTGCTTTGAACGATGGCGTTCTCTCCGTTGGCCATTGATAGCTGTTGGCAGCCATCTCTTCTGTCTACGGCTTGCCTCGTCATTAGTCGGTTTAATAAGCAGCCCCACCGACGCATCTACCATGCTCCTCGCCCGCCATGTCGGTCCACCGTAGAAGCGTGTGATTTGTTGCTCCTTAGAGAACCCATATTGTGGACATCGTCTCAATAGACCTCTGAATCTCTCCCATGCCTCGAATAATGATTCATCGTGGTTTTGGCAAAATGAGAGATTTGGCGATGATCTTCTGCGCTTTCGTCGTGGAAAGTATTTGAAGAAACTTCATAAAGTTTCCCCAAGCGTCGATGCCCACTCGGTCCAAACTCTTGAACCAATCTTTCGCTGGCTGCTTGCAGCGAAGCGGAACATGCGATCCGGATCGTGTCTTGTGGCACCCCATTACATTTGATGGTGTCACAAATATCGAGGAAGGTCTCGAGATGCGCATTCGGGTCTTCAGTGACTCCTCCCCCAAACTGCTCTCCTTGGACCATACTAATCAGGGCCGGTTTGAGCTCGAAATTATTTGCATCTACGTGCGGGCCCCAACCGCCACCTTGGAACTGTTCGGTAGGATGTCGGTACATGTGGTTCAGGGGTCTTTCCTCTGGAGCAGGGACAATGATTCCCATGTTCGTCATCTGACGCTGCATCTCTGCAAAGTCAGCTAGCATGCGTGCTACTTGCTCGGGAGGAATGCCCCCGTTCTGCGGATTGGCTGCCATTGCAGCTCGTCTCTTCTCTCGTCCTCTTCTCCTTTGAGAGCTTTCGATCTCGGGATCTAATAATATTTCAGGAGGTCCCTGAGATCTTGTACGCATAAACCACCTGAGAAACGAGAGAATTTAGCACTGACAAAAATAAATAAATATAATATATATATATATAACTTGAATTAATAAATCCAAATCGTCAAATTATTCCTATGTGATCTTAACAATCCCCGGCAACGGCGCCAAAATTTGATCGCTCCTTTTTCACACGCAAAAGGTGTAAGTATCTGATGGCAGATATCGTATCCACAGAGATTGTATCACGAAAACATAGAAGCTAGCTCAGCGACTATTCATCATTATTGACACGGATAAAGGGTGAGAGGTTTTGGGGCTTGAAATTAATCAAAGCAAAGGTAACCAAGCGAAATATAAATAGCAATAAAAACACGATAGATAACTATGAAGAAAGACTAACCCTAGGGATGCACCAATCCTATCCACAACGATGTTTATCACGCTTGTACTAACCGTTTTAATCCGACAAGGCAGAAGATCACATATATAACCAACAACTTGATTCGACAATTGCGGCGGTTGATTACTAATTTTCCTATTACGATTCGTCTCTAGAGGAAAATAAGCAACTCAAAAGGATCACTAAGAATATGCTTCCTACGAATGTCCTATCTCGATTCGACTCGAGGCTCATTCGTATCATGCATTCGATAACGATTGACAATTAATACGATTCGTCGTTAACCGACAACTAGATATGCATCAAGATTGATCGAAATCAACACATATAAATAAGCACAATCGAATCATGAATCAATGCGGAAGGCAAATAACGATAGCGAGAACTCACAACATATAGGATCGGATCATGCAAACCCCAGGATTAGAATAGAAAACTAGCCGGACATAATAAGCGGAATGAAATACGATTTAACCATAAAGGCGAAATTAAATATATAAAACCCGTGGGAAGCGTTGGATGAACAATGGTTGGTCTTGAATCCAATCCTTAGCGAGCGAGCGGAAAAGCGACGGAAAAGCGATCGGACAAAGCGTTCGATCGATAACAAAACGATAAACTAAACTAGAACAACGTAAAACAATACTAGAATTAAACTAAAGGAAGATTAAAGACTTAAAGCTATAAAAGCGAGGAAAATAGAATAAAAAGCAGTGCAGGCGTCTAGGGTGTGTTGGGGTGCGAGGAGGCGCGGTGGGGTGTTGCCATATATAGGCACACCCCAAACCTAATTTTTCATACGCCGCGTCTCGCGACCACCCTTCGCGATCGCTAGGTGTGGTCGCGAGGTAAGTCTCGCTGCCTTCTCCCATGATCGCCTCTTGCGCTCGCTTTGTACCTCGCGACCCGACTAGCGGTCGCTAGCCGTTATGGCGGTCGCGAGAAATCGCCCGATGAATTCTCGGCGCTAAGCTTCGCTCGCTGGGCACGCAGTCGTGGACGCGGCTCTTGGGTGCTGTTGGCTTGCTGGCGGTGCGCTAGCGACCGCTAGGCGGTCGCTAGGAGGCTGGGCGAATGTCGATTTTGCTCGTGCTTCGTTCCTTGCTTGGTTATCAATATATAAACCTACAAAGCGTCGAAGGAACACCCAGAGCGATATCTTCTAGAAATAGATGAAACATTAAGAATCGATACATAAGCGCACATTAAGCGAGCTAAACTCATCTTCAAATATCAACTAAATACGTGTAAAATGCCGTTTATCACTCGGCTAAAGTAGCAAAACAACTGACCAGCACTGAATCAGTCTTGTTCAATCGTTTCTACTCTCAAGTAGAACCCAAGGATGTTCTCGAAGCACTCAACGTGTAAGTTGGACGAATTTCATGCAAGAAGAACTTAACGAGTTCTTAAGGAATGTAGTACGAGAACTAGTGGACAGATCTGATAATCACAAGGTGATAGGTCTGATGTAGATTTTCAAGAACAAAAAGGATGAAAATGGGCATGTCATCAGAAACAAAGCAAGGGTAGTGGATAAAGGATACAACTAGGAAGAATGAATTGACTATGACTAGACCTTCGCTTTAGTTGCAAGATTGGAAGCTATTCGTCTACTCTTAGCCTATGTTGCACATAAGGGATCCAAGGTCTACCAAATGGACTTAAAATGTGCATCTTTGAATGGCATCATTACAGATGAAGTGTATGTAGAACAACCTCCAGGTTTTGAGACTGAAGGTCCTAACAAGGTCTACAAGCTGGAGAAAGCTCTCTATGGATTCAAACAAGCTCCCAGAGCCTGATACGACACTCTATCGTTGTACCTAGAAGAAAAAAGATTCAAAAAGGGCTCAGTAGACAAGACATTATTCACTCTCAATAATGGTGATGACATTTTCATGGTCTAGATCTATGTTGACGATATTATCTTTGGATCAAATCGAGAAATTATGCAAGATATTGTTGATGTTATGATTGAAATTTTTCAAATGTCCATAATGGGAGAGATGAATTTCTTCATAAGACTACAAATGAAGCAATTAGTAGAAGACATCTTTATAAGTCAAACCGCGTATACCAAGGACCTGATAAGCAAATTCGAAGTTCAGCAAGCAAAGCCCGTGAAGATTTTGATGAACATAAATCAGAAGGTAGAACCAGGCACTGAAGGCAAGCCAATGGATCACACCAAATATCGAGGAATCATTGGATCGCTGCTCTACCTTACTGCCAGCAGACCAAGCATATCTTATGCAGTAGGAGTATGTGCAAGATATCAAGCTTATCTAAAAGGGGCTCACCTGAAACAGCTAAGAGGATACTGAGATATCTCAAAAGTACACCTGATATGGGTTTTTGATATCCAGCTGATGATAATTTTGAGCTTTCAGGTTACTCTTGCTCTGATTTTGCAAGTTGAAGGTTAGGTAGAAAATCGACTTCAGGGACGTGTCAATTTTTTGGAAGCAAACTGATTTCTTACTTTTCCAAGAAACAGACATCAGATCGCAACATCAACAACTGAAGTTGAATACATGGTTGGTGGCAGCTATTATTCTCAAAACTCTGGCTGAAGCAACAGCTGAGAGATTATGAAGTCGCAACAAGTGAAGTACTTATCTACTGTGACAGCTGTAGCGCCATAGAAATCACTCTCAACCCAGTTATACACACCAGATGCAAGCACATTGATGTTTGACATCACTTTATTTGAAATCACGTCGAAAAGAAGGACATCATTGTTGAGAAAATTCAAACTGATATTCAACGTACTGATATTCTTACAAAGCCGCTTGCTGAAGACAGATTCAACATGCGGTGCGGAAAGCTAGGACTGTTAAACCTATAAGAGTAAAAAACTAAAGTTGATAAGAGCCAAACTGATCAAGGGCATCATAATGATCCCAGAGGGAATTAATGCTGACGAGTGAAACTGGCAAATATCAGCTGACCAACTATCAGTATTATTGGTTTAAGGGGCAACTTATACTAATAGGTAAAATTGATCAGTCAAACTGATAAGTTTAACTCAAATCAACACTAGCTAACAAACTGGTAGTCCAAATTGGTAAACCAAACTTGTGAACCAAATTGACAGATAACGAATTGAAAGGACGATACTGACTGCCATCAGTATCAGGACAAACTAGTAACATCAAACTAGTATCAATATCTGTACCTAGAGCCGACAAAATTGGCCCGACCCGATGGGTTGGCCCAGGGTACCCAGAATTGGGATCGGGTTGGGCTAGTGAAAATAGTGACCCGAAAAAAATCGGGCCTAAAAAGCCCGTCCACATAGCCCATCGGGCTGACCGGGCTTTGGGGCTAAAAAGCCCGGGGTTAACGGGCCTAAATGCCAGCCCACACATTAAAGTTTTAATAATTTACATTTGATGTTTGATGATATTTGAAACTTTAAGTTTATCTTATTTACGTTGAAATTGATGTTAGACTTATTAGTAGACTTGATTTATTTTATTTACTTTGGAATTGATGCTATTAGACGTAATTTATCTTATTTACTTTGAAATTGATGTTAGTAGATTTAATTTATTTATTGTTATCATATTTTTTTGAAATTAAAAATAATGTTTTATTAAATTAAATATTGGGCGGGTTTGGTCCGGTGGCGTTGGCCCAGGATGAATTTGGGTGGGCTACCATATTTTCGACCGATAGCATTTGGGCGGGCAACCCAACCCGATAAAAACAACAAGCCCGATGGGCCGAGCCGGGCTAACCCGACCCGCCCATTTTGCCAGCTCTATCTGTACCCCTTGATGTCAGTACCATTGACTAGATTGACAAAGTATCAGCTGACAACTATTTTCAACTAATCAGTAAGAATACAAACTCATCATATTGATGATGTCAAACTGGTAATGCTATGGGTGATCATTCGGTCGGTTCGGGTGAAAACCAAACCGAAAGTCCAAAATCGAACTAACCGAATTGTTCAAAAATTTCAACCGAACTGACCAATTTTTTTTTTCAAACTGGACCGAATTTTAAACTTCATTTCGGTTTGGTTTTTGGTTAACCGAAATTCTAATTACTACTTTAGTAAACCGACTGTCAAAGTTAATCCAGAAAATAATAAAACCATAAATTTAACAATTCAACAATCTAACCTTAAATTCAACAACATTCATAGCATAAATCCAACTATCAAACATTCACAACAATAAATTAATATTGAGATAAATTAATCGTTCTGCAACATTTAGATATAACACTTTATAAAATAATATATTTTAGAAATATTTAAATTATATCATATTTATTATAATTAAATGCGATTAAGCCCACTAACTTTTAAATTTAATATTGTTACCGTTTAGTTTAATCCATATGTGCCCATAATTTTTAATAATTTAATATAGTATATATATATATATATATATATATATATATATAGGGTTGTGTTCCCGTAGTATCCGATCCCCAGATAGTATGTAGTACCCAATCTAGATCACATATTTTGAACACGTGGATGCATCAAAATTTGACACGTGGAAGCCCATTTTTCGCTCAGGGGAAAAATGGAAAGGTGCCCGCCGGCGCTGGGGAGAGGAGTCCACGAGCGTTGGGTATCCGCGGGCGCTGCATTCTTAATAACATGACACTGCATTCAAAACAACATATTCAAAATAACATGACACTGCATCACACCCAACCGGCGCTGGGTGCGTGCCGGCGCTAAGTAGGGACGCT
Source organism: Salvia rosmarinus (assembly GCA_036937905.1). Lineage (NCBI taxonomy): Eukaryota > Viridiplantae > Streptophyta > Magnoliopsida > Lamiales > Lamiaceae > Salvia > Salvia rosmarinus. Next base: position 13,287,984 of record CM072814.1, read on the forward strand.
GGGTGCGCACCGACGCTGGGTGTGCGCCGAAGATGGGTAGGGGTAGAGCTGCCCACGGTTCCGGTTCCTTCATGGCCGGAACCAAAACCAAACGTGAAATATCGGTTCGGTTCGAACCGTGATTCGGTTCTAATAGGAAAAGAACCGCCTTTTTTGGTTTTTCGTTCAATTATGATTCATGCTTCGTTGATTATCGATACAAGTTTAATCGTAAGACAATTCAAACTTCAAAGTGTAAAATGTAAAAAAATACTTGAGAAAGTGAGAATGAGATTGTTTAATTTTTATTTTATTTATAAATCCTAAACCCTTGGATATCACAAATCGATTCCAAGGACCGAGCCTCGTTAAAACCTCTGTGAGGAAAAAGAGTACTCGTCTAAGCATTTTCGAGACGACTACATGTTGTCAAAATCGAAATCGTCATCGAACTCATCCGTTTCTTCAGAGGCATCGGTGTCGGTTTCGGCTTCGGTGGTGCTGATTGGAGGATGCTCAAAGACATCATCCCATTTGTTCTCTTGCTCACGGGCCTCGGCTAGAGTGTAGTCCTTGAGCAATACTTGTGCTTCGAGATTTCGCGGGGTCATCGTTGATCGTCTTTCGTCTAAAGTGTACCCTCCGCTGCTAAAAGCTTGCTCAACCGACACCGTTGAGGCAGGAACGGCAAAGAGTTCTCGAGCCATTATGGATAAGATTGGGTATTGAGCTGTTCTTCTTGACCACCAATTCAAAAGATCATGATCGTTCGGACCTCCATTTGTTAGTTCTACAACAACCTGTTCATTTAAATATATAGATAATTCATCATTTCGAGCGATTAGGATGAGCCCTGTTTTGGAAAAAGATTGGAGTTGTTGGGCCCGTTCACTTTGAGAACTAATTCCTAAGTCCATCGCCGACCTTGGTCTCATGCTACGTTCGAACCCCAAAAGAGTGTCGTATTTCTCTAGGTAGTGGTTATCTGGTACCTAAGGTTGATCTAAGTTTCCTAATAAGATCCATGGTAGGCAAATGTAACCCATCCTACCCTTCCCCTGCAAGTGCATCTCCCCAAGGCGTTATAGTAGAATTCTAAGGCGATAACACACCATCAAGCTTTAGGCGGGATTTAGGATTGATGCTACTAGGAAAACATCGGGATAACGGTGAAGTACTTGACCACTTCAAAATCATGACACCTACAGTTGCTTGAGCTCATTTTCATTCTTCGCATTCTTCAAACTTAAGGGCAATGACAACCAAGCGATAGAGGACACGTGGCGATGTGGGATAATAGACACCGAAAGTTCCTTAGTAGAAATATCAAAGTCATGCAACAATTGAATTACCTTATCACAATTTGTCCAATGATTTCCATGAGCAAATGACTTGTCTCGACTCCAAAAAGGCACGAAATTCCTCCTTATAACCTTGGTATCTTTGAGCATCTCATAGGTGGAGTTCCACTAGTGCGAGACATCAAATTGAACTCCTTACTACGCCTCTCTTAACTTTAATGAACTTAACCCATGCTCTATGGAGTTTGGTTTTGTCCCTAAGCATGCGATAGCTTTCCGATGGGGCGATATTCTCCTCTAGCACTTTCAAACCATCTTGAACACATAGATTAAACACATGACGGATGCAACGAGTATGAAAATATTTTCTGCTAAAGCGGGGTTCTGATGAGCTATGAGCTCTGGAACCGCCTTGGTGATTATGATTCATTATCGAAACCGATGGAAAATATTTTTGTGAGAAGAGAATTGCTTTAATACCTTGATGATGAGTGCTATATTGGGGCGATGTGTGCACAATTGAATTTTCTAAAGCACAATATCATCTTGCATAAAAACCAATTCTCATCAACCCAGTGCACAGTGATGCCAAGATAAGAATTTTGATTGAATGCACATGTCCATATATCAGAACAGATAGAGACTCTGAAAGGAAACTTGGCAAACATGTCTCGAAGACACTTCTTATACCGAATAGATAGTTTGTAAATAGTACGGGTCATGGTAGTACGAGAGATTTTCTTTGCAAGAGGTTGATAACCAGCACGCAAAGTATTTTCGAAACGCATGCTATCAGCAAACATAAATGGAAGAGACTCTGTAGCAACAAACTTAGCCATGACTTCCCTAGCAGTAATATCGTTGTACTTAAAAAGAGAAAGGTTAGAGTTACCTCTCGCTGCGGCGAGCTGTGTTTGTTGGAGGTTTTTTCCTCCGGCTTTGTCCTTCTGCACATGCTTCGTGAAAACATGCTTCTTCAAGGTTCCGATTCCTGAGCCGTTCTGCCACGCATAATCATTATCGCAAAAATTGCAATATGCCCTCAAGGTTGACGGAGCGCCTTCCTTTCCCTTGATTTCCTTCTTCGTGAACCAACCTTTGAATACGTCTTTGCCTGGGATTTTTCCGTCAATGAGCTCTGGCATTGCTCCTCTGTTTCTGGGACGTCGATTAGGTTGATTCCGTTGATATGTGCCTAGACCTCCATCGCCGTGCTCGTCCATGTCATCGTCCTCGTCGAGATCGAAGACGGTTTGGTGGAACTGAGTGGGTTGAGGTTGAGCTTGAGTTTCTTCCTCCTCCTGCAATTCTCGAGCAAGGCGTTCATCTTCTTGGATTTGATCGAAGTTGTATGGGGGGGAATCGCAGTTCGCCTTCTCATACGAAGGACGATACCTTCCGAATTCATTTGGAGATGATGTGTAGGGAGAGTAGTATGCATCATCTCCTTGGTTTTCATTGATGATGACACCCCTACGAGCAGTTTTTCGTGGCTGACGTTGTGAAGAGTTGGGAGCCATCTTACTCTTCCCTTTGTCACTTCCGGAGGTATTTCCGGTTGCACCATGACCTCCACGTGCAGCCATTACGATAAAGATGAAGTGAGAGATTGAGAATTGAGTGTAAAGAAAAAAAAGGAGGCAGTGTGTTTGTTGAAGATGAAGTGAAGAATGATGGATGAAAAAAGAGTTATAGAACTTATAGAGATAATCTGAGAATCTGAGATTGAGAGAATGATTTTGAGATTTTGATGCTTGAAGAAGGTGTGAGGAAAATATGATGAGATGATAGGGTATTTATAGGTGTTACGTATGGTGTCATGGTGGTAGAAATTTGAATTCACAAATTTGAATTCTCAAATTTGAATATTGAAGAATTAATGCTAATGGTCAAAATTGTTTCAGCCTTATTCATGCATAGTTGCAGACCTGCACCAGTGCACCACTATTGCAATTTGCATGCAATCCATAATGGGCGGCCCACCTGCCATTCTGCAAATGGCCACCTGCATGCGCGCCTGTTCCGGTTCTTTCGGTTCCGTAAGTTCTCCGGTTAGGAACCGTGGAACCGGCGGTTCCGACCCTATATATATTAATATATATATTTTTTCAATTTATAATAACTTATATCATACATAATAACTACTCCCTCCGTCCCGGCTGGCTTGGGGCATTTCTTTTGGACACGGGAATTAAGGAGAGAGTGTTTAGTGTTTAAGTGTATTGGTAATAAAGTGGTTTATGTATTAAGTATATATATTTTGTATTTTATTTTATTTTATATTTAAATTTATTTATTTACTTAATAAATTTATTTTAAATTATCCTTAATTTAATTAGCATATTAAAATTAATTTATTTTTTAGTTAATTTAATTTAATTTAATTATTTTAAATTAGCATATTAAAATAAATTAATTTAATTTTTAAATAAATTAATTTTTTAATTTAATTTATTTTTTAAAAATAAATTAATTAATTAATTTTTAAATAAATTAATAAATTAATTTATTTTAGTTAAAATTAGCATATTAAAATAAATTAATTTTTAATTTAATTTAATTTTTAAATTAAATAAATTAATTAATTTTTTAATAAATAAATAAATTTTTAGTTAAAATTAGCATATTAAAATAAATTAATTTTTTAATTTAATTTATTTTTAAATTAAATAATTAAATTAATTTTTAAATTAAATAATTAAATTAATTTTTAAATAAATTAATAAATTAATTTATTTTAGTTAAAATTAGCATATTAAAATAAATTAATTTTTTAATTTAATTTATTTTTTAAATTAAATAAATAAATAAATTTTTAGTTAAAATTAGCATATTAAAATAAATTAATTTTTTAATTTAATTTATTTTTAAATTAATTTTTAAATAAATAAATAAATTAATTTTTTTAGTTAAAATTAGCATATTAAAATAAATTAATTTAATTTAATTAGCCAATAATCAACCTAATTAATTAACTATTAATTGCAATTAAAATCCCTTATTTTTGTTAATTATTTCCATTTATAGAAATGACTCAAGTTAGTTGGGACGGCTTAAAATGGTATACGACTCAAGTTAGTTGGGACGGAGGGAGTATTTATTATTTGTAAAAAAATTATTTGTATGGCCATTTTTAGTAATATTTCTTATATTCCAAAACATCTACATGCAATTCACTAAAATGACATCTTTATCTCTTTAAGCTCTATTATGTAATGTAGTTATTTTACTTATGTACTTCAATTCTTCATTATCATGTGACATTGTGTAATATCCCAGAGAGCTACCTGCTTGAAAACTCGTCTTAATAAGAGATGCTAATAATAATAATATTCTTTTCTAAGGAAATATTTTCGTTTAAAATCAATTAAGAGCTCGAATCATTTCTCATTAGCATGCATTATCATGGTTTGAGAAGAATTTTGAACTACTAATTTCTCTAATTGATTAATTGAATTAGATGTCAATATGTAACTTTATAATAATAGATAAAACGAATATAGCCACAGAAGCTATTACATAACTATATATGGAAGTGTTTATAGTTGTGGGAAGCTATTACCTATTAATTAGAAAGACAAGATAATATAATTGAGTGCTTTGCACGTATACAAATTGGATTCTTTGTATTTGATTTCTAAAGTGTTGCCTTTCTACGTGTCATGGTTTATACTAAACATATTAGCTAATGACCAATTGGAATAATTTACTAGAAATCCAATTATTCTTAATCATATTAAGAAATATACTTGTGCTTTTACTTGACAAAGTGAAATTGATATAAGTATATATATATATATATAAGATAAATATGATTCATGATATAAATATATATATATATATATATATATATATATATATGTATATATATATATATATATACAAAAAGGTGTGTGCATGAAATATGAGTGATATGAGTAGTGTGTGTGCGTGGGTGCATATTAGACCATGAGGTCTTCTAATCAGTGGAGCATTAGACAAGTGTAATGACATGCAATTCTTTTAGCCAACACATTAAGTGAAACAAATACTTTCTCTTACTATCTTTTCTTTCCATATTGTACAGCCACCGATCTCATTTCTCTCTCCCATTACCTTTCTTTTTCTTCATTTCTACTTCACCCTTCGGCATCCAACCCAAGCAAAACAAGAAGATGATCAAGCTTTCACTTTTTCCCCTACCGAGCAGCCAAGAGTTTAGGACATGGCATGATAAGATCACTCTCAAACTCCCATCTCTCTCACCGTTTCTCCTCGGCGATCTCTTTTCTCGTCTAAGGCGGACTGCTTAAATCCCCTTAAAGGTAAGTTTCCACTCCACTTCTCCCATTTTTCAAGCTTGGAAGCTTACCCATCACATGCTCCCTTTATGACAGCCTCTCGAGCCCTTAGCTCAAGTGGACAGCCGAAGCTCAAACCCGATCTACTAGTTTCGTCAATTCTTCGCCTCTCTCTCCAGTTATTCCTAATTCGGCCCTAAGGTAGACATTTACACCTTTGATCATTGAAAATATTTTACATGCATGTGTATTAATATGATAGGATGTGTTGGGTTTATATGTATATGTGGCTGCATATTATCGAATTGAGTAGAGTTCGTGAAGTTGATGCATTGCATGTTAGTCTTGTGACGTGGGAGTGTGAAATTGATGAGCTTGGATATGATTTGGGGTGATAAGTTCACCATTTCGTACGTTGTACTGGTGCACATAAAGTGTTTGACAAAAAGCATGAAAGAAATTTAGCAAACTATGAACTTGTATAAAAACTGGGAGTTTGGTGTGAAAACAGTAACTTCGTAAATTTATTTGACTAAGTTACTGTGGTCCGATGAATGTGAAATTAATCTATGTTCAACTTAAATGTGTATAGTAATTATCTACCAAATTTCAAGTCAATCTGATATGCTTTACTATTTAAATTGTATTTTCCAAACACACTGCACAAAACTATCAAATTGTCCTGTTCATCACCCACGGTTTGTAGCTTTCTTTTTGAGTTTGGCTAAATGGAAAACTATGAAATTTGGTAAAAACATAATTTAGTATGTCGAGAAGCTTTCTGTAATTTTCCAGATTTTTATAAAAATGTTTACTATTTATTATGGAATTTATAAATAAACTGCACAACACTATCTTGACAGGGATAGCTTATCGTAAAATATTTTTAGCACCCAACCTATTGCACATAATTGAGTGAGGATTTTTCTGAATTAAACTAGACTCAAATGGCTTTTCAATATGATGGGTTTCATTTTCAGATTCTTTATAATAAGCTCTCAGTGAATTTTTAAAGTTAACGCATTACAGTAAGTCTTTTTGTCAAAACTGCTAAGCCTAATTCATATTTTAATAAACTATTCAAGTCCAACTTTTGCGAGAGAGGTATGAGCCGTTTTTAGTTGAATTTCACTTTGGTTTCTTCATAAAATATGTTCCTTCCCATGCCTAGATAGGATCTGGAAAGTTTGATCTCAATACAAGTCCTTTAGGTATGCTTTTCGTTCATCCAAAATCACTTACCTGAAACTGTTCGTTTTCAACCAGTCAACTTTGAGCTCCTGTATCTCTTGATGCATCGGGTATCTTTTGAGTCTTTCTTAATAAAACGTTTAGTCCTTGTTACAAGGGTTCAAGAATGGGGTCTCTTTCCCATTTTTGCATTGTGAGTCAAAAGTTACGAGCCTTGTAAAATGGCTCGTCGTTAAGCTAAATCTGAAAATCATGTAAAATATTCTAAGTATAGAAGTCAGTTCAAGCGGCCCACTTTGAGACCTCATATCTCCAGAACCATAATTGATTTGAACCCGATTCGTTCTAAAAACTTGTAGTAGATGTTTAGAGGTTTCCAGAATGTGTCTTTTTGTGACCATATGTATTTTTAGTTGAAAGTTATGAATCGTCAAAGTATGTCACTTGAACAGTTTTGATAAAAGTTATATATCACAAATTTGGCTAAGTGTTGGAATCATGTCTTATATGATTGACATGTCATCAAATAATGCATTCAAACATATTATGTTACGAGCATGTTAGAGCATTAATAAGACTCATGAAATATGATAAACCAACACAACTTGTTATTCTTACAGAACCATGTCTTAACCGAAAAGCATGTAACTACGTGATTACTTGGCTGCATCTCTTATCATGACATGTACTAAAATAGAATATGACTACTAAGACCCGACAAATATTTTAACTCTAGATCCTAAATTTGGGAATAGATAAGTTTGAACTTCGAGCATGGATTCTGAGAAATCATTATGAAATAATCATGCCTAAGAATTAGACTCATCTTGTAGGACTGGTTAAGGTTCATCCAAGGACAACCAGTGGATATGTACGAGTAAGATGGGCTATTGGTACCACTTCGGTGACAGGTGGGATTTATTTTCTGCAATGTATTTCGGGTTATTAAGCCCCAAGATGTTTATTGAAATTGAGAATTGCATCTTTGTTTTTATGTTCATTGCTTGGTGTCGACCTTGGGCGGTTAAACCGCTACGGCTTTGGTCGGGAGTAGTTAACGATCGTGCCTCGAGCTAAATCTTGGTGAGGTAGTGTACATGGAAGTCCGGGCTAGGTGCACTTGGCCAAGTTCCTAGTCTTGGCGGCCATTAGTGGGCGTTGTTTCCCATGGTCCGATGGGTAGCATGATGTGATGAGCGAGGAAGTATATCGCGATACGAGTTACGCTCGGAGAAAACTATGTTTTGCATATATAGGGATAAATTATTTTACTTTTAAAACCTCCCTATGATATGTGGTTTAGCATGCACTTTTCTCAACCGATTATGAATTGTTCTTTATTAAAATGTGGCACTAGATCCCACTGAGTACGCTAGTACTTAGCCCAAAACTCTTTTCAAATGTTTTCAGGTTGAGGAACTAGCATGGCCGAGCGAGACGACTATGACACCTGGGCATTGACTGGTCGAGAAATCCAAAACTCATGGTAGTCTAGTTTCTAATATCTTTCGAAGCTATAAACACAGGCGTTGACTATGTCAGTGTTTGTTTTCCGCTTTCGAGATGCTTAGTCAAAAACGCATAGGCCCCTATATATGGGATGACATTTGCACCACCCTGTTCTCATGTCAAGATTTTGACTATTTCACTATTTATTCGAATTTAATTGCCTTTTTAAATTATCTCTTCTCTAGGATTTCGTCATAAGTTGCCGTTCTGATAAATATATATTCTATTGCCTAAATATATATAATATTATAAGTGTGACTATTTTTCTTCGTTTCCTTTGTCCTTTCCTTATTTCACTCATAACCCTGTGATATCCCTCTGTCTCGACCTAGCTGGTCGGTGGGATATTACACATTGTTTATTATTGTCATATATAATATTTGGTTTTTTAATTTAATATTTAATTTAGGTAGTTTAACTTTGGAATTTCCAATTTATAAGTTAAAAAACAAAATTTACTCATCATCTCCACGACACATTCACTCAAATAATTAGTATACAATTTACATTACAATTTACAAGTATAATATTGAAACATAAAATGGAATTAAATTTTTTTTTAAATACACGGTTCCATACGGTTCGAATCGAACCACGGTTTCGGTCCTAGATTTGAACAGAACCGAACCGCCGATTCCACCGGTTCCTCGAAACGGTTCGGAATTGCCTGTTCCGGTTCCGGTTCAAAACCGGCGATTCCGGTTCGGTTCCGGTTCCGATGGACACCTCTAGGTAGGGGTGCTGGGTGTGCGTCGGCGCTGGGTTTGGGAAGAGCCACAACAAAACATAAATAATGCATATGAAATAACATAACACTATATTTAAAACAACAAAACACCGCATTTAAAATAACAGAACATTGCATCGCACCCAATATGACGGTGCTTGTATGCGCAGCGAGCTGGAGTGCGTTTTCAAACATGCATTAAAATTGAAACTCATATGCATGTTTTTGTTCAAATGAATGCATTTTTGTGTTTGTTTGAATGCATAGTTCAGTTCAACTATATTCATGGTTTATATTCGAAATCACATAACAAATCAAATTACTAATCTACCCTTACTACCACAAATTAACGTGTAAAACTTTTAAAAATCAGGCGCGAATCTCAACCACACGATTAATAGGATTGATGGATGAGATTGAGTACTACATACTATCTGGGGTTCGGGTACTATTTGATCAATCCTTTCTCTCTCTCTCTCTCTATATATATATATATTAATAAAAATTCGGTTCGGTTAAACCGAATCGATCCGAAAAAATTTCGATTTTTAATATTTGTATCCAAACCGAAATCGAAGTTGTTAAAAACCGATTCAAACCGACCAAATTATGATGGTTCGATTCGATTATTCGGTTTGGATTCAGTTTTGCTCACCCCTAGGTAATGCCTATTGATGATCATACTGAAATGCATTAAACGCTTAGAATTTATTTCTAACCATTTATGTCTAATTAGGGATGGAAAAAAATACCGAAAAATCGATATACCAAACTTATCGTACCGAAAATACCGAATTTTCGATATACCGTAATTTTTGGTAGGATAACGGTATCAATTTTTTGGATACCACGGTATACTTATATATACCGTATCGCGGTATATACCGAAAATTTTGGGATATACCGTTTATCGGTACATACCGGTATATACCGGTACCGCGGTACATACCGAAAATTTCGGTATACCGAATTTTTCAATATACCGATATATCGTACCGAAATATAATACTTATTTATTATATATAATTAGTATTAACTTTAAAAATATATATATTTATTCATAATTAATGATAAATTATAAAATTTGTTATTATTGATAGTTAAAATGAATAAGAACTTTTGTAGTTAATAAAATTATAATTATAAAATAAGTCACATCTATGTTATATAACTAATTTACGATGAGTTTAAAATAATTATAACTTTTAAATAGACTTTGAAAGTAAATAAATAGAATAAATATAAATTATATAATAGATTATGTTAAATAGTAGTATATTCAAATATTAAGAAAAATGGATTAGTTTAATGATCCCACAAGATTTAATCTAATAAAGTAGGAGAGAAATAGAATTGAGAGAGAGAGAGGATAGAATCTACTAGTGGAGAGAGATAAATAAGGGTTAAGATAACTTATGACAACCAATTTGGCAAGTTTGAGGTGAGACGGAGGAAGTATATTCAATTTATAATATAGTCTATATTACTATTACATAATGAAGATAACTTATGTTTTACATATATTTTAAACTTTTGATAACGATATGAGATTTTTTTTTTATTTTAATCAAATCTTAATATATACTTTTATGTATATTATGATGTAAAATAAAAAAATAAGAATTTATGCAATGGGATCTTGATTGGTTAAACTCAAAAATAATTACACGATCTACTAAGTTATTATTTGAAAATATAATATCAACATACATAATTATAAAATTAAATATATAAGTACGAGTTATATAGTTATATTTATAATCGGTAAATGGGATAAATATAATCAAATGATACTAAATATAATATTTAATCTATACATTTTATAGTCTATATTATTAGTACGTAATGAAAAATACTTATGTTCGACATATACTTTAAACTTTCAATAACTATATATGTATTTTATATTATAAATCAAACCTTAATTTATATTTTCATGTATATTATAATATCAATATAATTAGTTAATGAAACTAGATTATAATAATATAATATCATTATAGTTAATTATAAAACTTGAGAAGTAATTACATGATTTACTATTTTTTTTTAAAATTAGAATATCAATATAGTTAATTATAATAAAGTATATATAATTATAAAGTATATATAAATATACAAGTACGAGTCATATATTCATATTTATATACCTATAATTATAATTAAGTAATTTTTGATAATTTCGGTAATTTTCGATCATTTTCGGAAATTTTGGCAATTTTTAGTAATTTCGGCATACCGAAGTCGGTACGGTAACGGTATAAAATTTTATCATACCGTAATCTTCGATATGCTGAAGGGTTCGGTACGGTATCATTGTGAAATTTTACATACCGTAATTTTCGGTACGGTATACGGTACGACGAAAAAAATTCGGTATATCATACTGATCCACCCCTATGTCTGATGATTTGAGTTAATTTCTCTAGAAGTTATCTTGCATGTGCACATGATATCATCCTCACATTTAATGCCATGTCAGAAAAGGCTGTAAAAATGGAAAAAGTAAATACACTTTTTACCACACCGAGACGCTCGTAGAAGGTCAATTGTTTATTCCTCAGACGATGCATGCGTGGATAACCAAAATTACATGCCTATTTATATGCTTTCCATAAATGATCATCACTTTCACACGATCACGTAGTTGAAACCACCATTTTTCTGCATTCAAATTTCTTCAAGCTGACTCTGTAATTTTCAAAAATCTCTTTCAACCTCTCATAAAAATGGTATCTAAGAAGAAAATTATTCCTTCTGAACCACAAATTCATCATGAACAAATAGTTTCTTCTGAAACAACTAATGAGAATACTCTTTAAATCCTTAATATATATAGGAACCAAGGCTAAAAACATTTCCTCAACCACCAGCCCAGAATTTATATTGACGAACAGGTAGTGGAGTTCTACCTCATCCTACGCTATGACGAGGCGTTGAACACCTTGGTGGCGACGATGACGGTGGAAGTACGCGGAGAGTCGACGGCCACCTACCAATAATTTGATATAAACATCAGCAGGACAGTGAGGAGGATATTCAAACTTCTATACCGAGGCAAACTTCTCTACACAGAACTTAACCCTCTGTTTGTGGAAGATGCCATTCGCCGAATAATGGAGGATGGAGCTCCCTTGACCCCGACACTAAAGAAATACTCATTCCTTCCCAAATTCAAGTAGATGATCATCATCTTCCACAAATGCTATCTAGGATTGTTGGGCTCATTTAACCAAATCTCGGCAAACCAGTAGATGATGTTAGCTTGTCTGGTCTCGGATAAGGAGATCAACTGGGAAAGATCATTCATCTTCCACCTGTTGGCGGACCAGAAGGTGTTTATGAGAGAAAACGGGATTAAGCTGGGAGGAAAGATGTCCTCCATAATCCTGGAGGAGTTGACGGGCCAGGAGTCCAGTAGTACAACTTCAAGAAAGTGTCATCAACCGACATGATCAACGCCATTAGCTATCTAGTTTTTGCACAAAGGAATAATGTCAAGTGGGATTGTGAAAGAACCAATCCACTCTGGGATTTTTGGATCTTGGTTCGATAAAATCTCATTAGCTAACGTACCAATAGTATTCGAATTGTTAGCTAGCTCGTTGAATGAGTTGGTTCGAAAATATAAAATTATATCTAGAAACAACTTTTATTTCAATATCAATATAAGTTACAATTGTATTGAATCTCTAACTAATTTCATTTATTAAAAGAAAATAATTAATATAAATATTATTATGAATAAGATGTTTTAAATTATTATCAAGTTTGAGTCTGAATTTTGACCGTATGGTGATATTTTAGCCCTAATTTATGAATATTATAAATATATTTTGAATTTGTCTTAGTTGTTTACTTTTTTAGCTTGAGATAAAATTCTGGCAACTTGAATTTCATGTGTATTGCCAAAAGTTGTGTTAGCATCTTAAAAAAAATTAAAAAAAATGAAGAAATCAAAAGTTCACCTTCCTCGTCACTATGAAATGTTTATATATAAACGAGAGAGAGAGAGAGAGAGAACATTTCATATAATGATGTAGATGGTGAATTTTAGATGTTTTCTTCAAAAGAAGTTGAGATGCCCAACTCAACTTCCAACAGTACACATAGGCTTCAAGCTGTTGACATTTTAACTGGAACTAAAACTTGAACAATTGAGATTATCTCAGAAGATATTTGTAATGCTTAAAAATTCAAACTAAAACTTAAACTATAACCTTATTTTTAAAATAAAACTATAAATATTTTGAACATAACTTAGAAAGCTCAATTGGAAGGTTATTAGCTTCAGAGTATTCAGGAAATAAAGCTCAAAATTCAGTTGATAATAAATAAAACAAGCTTGAACCGTAGCATTCGGCATACCTCATATGGCCACGTCATGTTACACAATTTTATTTTATTTAATTATGCTATTGTATCGGCAATACGAAGTAACGCCGAGTACTCGTAAACAATTCTTTTACTAAAGCAAGCCATTGTATCAACAAGTTGAGTTTAAATTTATTAAACCAAATAGAACAATGATAAAACTTGCCGCTGAAAAAATGATCCAAGAGATGTTAGTAGATCGCTGATTCTACTTAATACAAGAGTATTAAAATAAACTAATACTATTAAAACAGCGGCACACATTAAGTTGCATATTACCTTAATTACAAAAAATTGACGTGGATAACAATTAAAAATTAGCAAAAACAAGAAAAGAAACAAAGCAAAGCGAGGATTGGGAATAAGATGAAACTTTACAAACCGAAAAAGAAAGAAAGATTTACATTACAAAACGGTGTTGATATGAAGGGCTTTGAGGAGTGAAGTGGCCATTTGTTTGACCAAAACTTGGCCTCCAGAAGTCTGTCCATCCCTCCTCTCCTCAATCAAATTTTTAAGCTTCTGAGGCAAATCATTCTCCACAATCAGTTGCTTTGGACGTGGGTGGTGCTCATATACCGCCTGACCACAAGAGGAATACGAAAATGTCAAGTTCGGACATGCAGGAGCCAAAAATTGTCAAGAACCACAAAAATCTCAACAGAATTAGCATTCAGAAATTTCAGTAGGTCCCAAAATGTCAGAAACCAACACCATTTCTAACTAAGAAAGTATGAACAGTCCAAAAGGTATATAATTAGATGGGTGTACCACATTCCAATAAGACTTAAAGTACCAATAGTTGCCAACTAGCTAGCTCTGAAGTTTTTCAATTATGTAAGGCTAGTTATGAGTATAAGGTTTGATGGCGCAAAAAGTTGCTGATTCCGTAACAAAGAATGTGGGAATGTACTGATTTTGGAGAGTGCAAAAGGTGGAGATTCAGGGAAAGTTGGGTTTGCACATAGCGGATCTTCAGGTATCAGCTCTTAAAGAGCCAAAAGATATGCAGCTACAATAGGATATCAATAGTGGAGATGGGCCAAAAGAGAGGTACTCGCTGGATATCCTCTTTAATTTTTGGAACTTGGAACCCCTTCATCTAGTTTCTTGATGGTTACAGTGGCCTGTTGGTAACAGTTGTGTGGAATAGAAGAAGCTGGGTTGCAAGAATATGCAATGTTCGCCATAATTAAATTTTGTACAGAATTTTGTGACAGTTCCCAACTCCAACGAAGTAGAACCTTCATAGAGATCCCGGTCCAGCTAAAAGGTAATTAATAGAAAAACTGAACAGATCATAGACAAAGTGGATTTTTGATCTGTGCTAAGCCATGTAACAAATCCAGGCACAAAGATTTTAACGGAATGGTCTTTCAATTTCTTTAGATGGTTCGAAGCAGTGAAACATGAAATAGCTAGACAGGAATAACATTTTTTTCATGATAACCGCTATTTATACCCCATTATGTTTGTTTGTGACATACACGGGAGTCTGAGAGTCCTGTCTGATGCTAAATTGTTAATTCAGAATTTTAGGTTTACATGAATCCTCCTACACCACCTACTAGGCAAATAATATAACACAGTTTTCTATCAAGGTCATTCAGTTTTACTGAAGACCGATAATTCTCGATATAGCACTATATGGCATATAAAAGTCACGTACCTTTATTAACTTCAGCAAATTCAGACGAGCTATTGCATCTGGATGATCAAGCCTTGAGATTAGCAGTGGTGTCAGACCATTAACTGCCAGAGTAGTATTTATTCGAGAAGATTTCCTGCATCATAAACCGTTGTGAGATGCACTTAATAAAGCCAGATAAAATTGTCCATTACATGAGTCACTGGATACACCACACTTACTAATGAGTAGCAAATCAACAGAAGGTGCATATATGGAAACTGATCCACTTCCCAGATCAAATATATATCCTATTCTCCAGACAGGAAGGCTATAAACCCACATAATGTCATATAATACTCCCTCCGTCCCACCCAAGACGGCCCATTTTTTTCGGCACGGTTATTTAGGACAAGGGTATAAGTGATTAAATTGATAAAAAGTAGGTAGAGCCCACAACTTTTGAAGAGATAATTATTTCCTAAAAAGGAAACAGGTCATCTTGGGTGGGATGGAGGGAGTATAAAGAATATTAATTTAGATTGAGATCCATGGTGGGACTTAAAGTCCAATTACTGCAGCATAATATTGGGTTGACCATACTCAATATCAAGAGAAAGTGGGTTCAGCCGAACTCTTTCGAAATAAAAAAAATATATATTGGGGTGCATTTGTAGTCATGAAAAGTAGATACAAATTGCACATGCACAAATTGGACGACTTTTATAGATTGATTCTGAAAAAAATTGTGAAAGGCATATGACACAACTTCTGCAGCATTTCAGATGCAAATGGAACACAAAGTACCTTAATTTCTAATACAATGTGTTACTTGCCAATATAATACTAATTCATTATTTTCTACAGAAAGCAGTTTTATTTCTGCCTAAAATCAAATTCAAAGGAAATAAATGCTAGTACGTCTCATATAATTGTTTATCCAGAAACTCAATTCACTGTAGCAAATTCCAGAAAATCAATCCCTTGAGAAGTTATGCATCAATTAGTAGATCTAAATCAAGCTAATGGTTATAACTGTAAGAATATTATAAAGATGTATGAGGAAACATAATATATAAAGCAGAAGATACATAGATACCAGGATAGACATACGTGATAATTTTCAAGAATGGTTCTAATATGTGCAAGAAGTGTTGTTCTGGACAGCACTGGAAGAACTTGACCAATTTCTGGATAGCATCCTTTTTTAGCAAAGCTTGTTCTACTTTCCTATTCTCATTGTCGTGGGCCAAGCATACAGCGATAGAATCTAGTGAAGTCACAGACCAGATATTATCCTCAAGAAGGCTCAGATACACATCCAGTCCTCCATGAGCTCGCAACTGCTCCCTCGAATTTCTCGATGCATGAGCCATATCACATAGCAAAGGCAATGCATACTGTCTTAGAGGAGAATCTGACATGATGAAACGCATTAAGTGGGGAATGATCCCATTTTCTGCAGCTTGTTCCTGTCTCCTCTTATTAATCTTACAAAGGTTGAATAGAGCATTAAGGACCTTCAGCAAACAAAAGAAGACAGACAATGTCAAATAAGAAAGGTCAAGTATGCTGAAGGAAACTGAAATAGTTAAAGAATATTAAGCACTCAGTTTGAAAAGATAATAGAACCATAAGCTTTGGTATCTGGCGAACTGCATGTACTGAATCAGATTTGAGTTTGTACCAGGTAAACCCCAAGTCACCACCTATAACCCTAACTATACCTCACATTCAAGTTTCAAGCATACTAATGAAATAAATTTAATTATACACATGGACGAGAAATTTTATAGGATCTGTTTCTTTCTCTGCTCAATTCTGACCAAGTTTTATTCTATTTGTGTTTTAGACTAACCAAAGAAGTAGAGCAGGAACTGCCGCAAACGCCAGCTCTGCAGCCCATCTCGGGAATTTACTTCAACTTTAGATAGAAATACTAAAAGTAATAGCACCCATTGTGTATATTGCAGCACTTAACCCATGAATTTGATTTATCCAGATTCCAGAGTAGCCATTTACACGAGTTAGTAAGAGGAAGAGTGTAATCACCCTATAGTAGAATGAAAGTAAAAGAATAAAATCAATGCCTCACCTCATTATGTATTTGTGACACAAGGGAACCTTCTTTGAGATCAAGATTTGGGATTAAATATTTGATAGCATCAGCTCGTTGAAGATGTTCTAAGCAATGTGGGTCCGTCGACAGATGGTTTATACACTTCAACAACTAAAAGGAACATGATTATAAGAACATTTGACCAGAAACAGAACAAATGCAGAGTAAGGTTGAGAAAAGAGAAACTTTTGCTATACCTTTAGAAGAATCGGGGGTTCTATCTTATTGAACATTTGGAAGAGACGACTAAGCAGACTTTGGCTACACATATAAGATTTTACTGCTGTGTCTGCTGCAGCAAATTCAAATAGAAGGTCTGCAACCTTTTCCAGATACTCCCGAGCAACATCAACATTCCATGGTGAGACCATATGGGTAAGTAGTCCAGATGATGTCGCACTCCCTGGTCTAGCATTCAAAACTCCTGAACCGGATAGCACGCCAGATGCTCTCTGTGATGCAAGTCCAGAAGCAGCAACAGTTCCCCCGTTCGATGTTAGAGGTCCATGTTTCTTAGTAGCTGCTTTAGGTGAACTTCTAGGCAATGAATCCACATTAGAATTTTCCCTTCCTCTACCAGAGACCTCTGCACAGAAACTAGAAAATATCAGGGTCATTAATACGTTAGTGCTTATAACTCCTACTGATAACAAGCTACAATGGCTAAATGACCAATCACAAAGTAGAACTGCAAAGCAAAATGTCCAAGACCTAATTATCACAAGAGTCAAAACAGAAAGATTCTAAAGCAATTTAACCTTCGGGCATGGAGGTGCCATGTATTAAAAGAGTAACTCAGAGATTGACTCTCAAGACAACTATGCTAAATGAGCAGATATTGCTCACCTGCAAATTCAGCCATCAAAAAGTCAAGACCATTTGTTTTCTTGTCAGTAGATCCATGTAAAAGAGGCAAAATGCTTTCATGTTTCTCCATCCCGGTAAGATGTTTCACATACTCAAGCTGACCGGAGAAATGCCGTGACGGAGGTTCTTTATCCAACAAACTCAGAAGGGGTCGAATATTCTCTTGTTGACTACCAATGTGAGCAGATGATCCATTTGTTGTGACATCCATGGATTTTGGAGCCCTATCAATGGATTTTCTTCCACCTGTAACATTGACACCTCTTTGCTGCTTTACGTCAACTTCAGCTCTAGGAGGCTCATTCTTCCACCTGTCTACACTTTCCCTGTCTCTAGTTGGAAGGTGATCTTTTGTTGCCGAATTGGATAATCTGTCTAAAGATACAGGATCTGTCACTCTTGAAGCACCTAATGCCTCCACATTAGAAATACTGGATTGAGGCCTATCAGCATCTGAAGTGATAAATCTCGATTCAGGAGAATGTGATGCAGATGCTCGCGAAGGTTCTAGTATTCCCATTTGTGAAATATGATCTCCAGGCTTAACTTTAAGGTGATCGGGCAGGTCATTCCCACAAAATGCAGAATCTATTCGCGTAAACGGACTGTTAGAATCTAGAGCATCAGATCTTGGTCTTGAACTTAAACCATCTGGAGCAAACCCACCACCAGAAGCTATAGAAGCTAGACGGGTTGCCTCATTCAAACTATAAAGAGTGTTAATAAGTCTGAGTAGTATCCCATTCTTGGCAGCTATACGACAAAAATCATTTCTAGTGGTGGACTTTTGAAGCTTAAAAACTTGCCACATGCCGTCAATAGCCATATGAACCATTTCCCTGGAGTTGAGGCAACAAAAGTAATTAGCATAACAAAATCTGAAAATCAAAACAAGTTCCTACGGCACAATTCTCAGAAATATGGATATTCACATATAAAACAATTCAATAGGATAAACCTACAGGCAAGAATGGCTGTGGTACTCATAGCCAGTCAAGATGAAATTCAGTTAAATTATCCAAATTTGATTAGATTTCTAATTCTGGTGTAAAAGAAAGCAATTGACTATAAATATATTTCTACACAAACCAAAACTTTTAATAGGAAACTAAATTTGTTTAGGAATAGGATGAGTTATTACAAAGCGATGAGTAGTCCCTCTCCCTGAAAAAGTGATGACATCCCAACTAAAGATACAAACCCAATTTATGGCTACATCCCAAACAAGCAAACACAAACCACCCTTGAAAAAATTTATGATTTGAGAGACCCACCAAGCAACTCTAAACTTTACCTACCCCACACTTCCTCGAAGGATTCTTCTTGATCCTCAAACATTCGCCTATCCCTCTTTAGGCACGATGACCAACAAAGGGCCGGAAGGTTAACCCCAATCACGACACTTTAACCTTTTTTGCATAAGAAAATGCCAAGACTAGACAAGCCCAATTCATTCAATGCCACTGAATCCTACATAACTTCTCTTTCCACTTAAATTACATAACTCAAAACAACTACACATTGGCAGACACACCCTTGGTAGGTTGAATTACCCTTGTTGTTAGTCCTTGCATGAGGTGTTTTTCTGATAGACTTGCCAAAATACTTAATGTTGCTGTTTTAAGAAAAAGGCTTAACAAGAGTTAAAAGTACAAAGACAGATCAAAACAAAATTTTAAGAACAAGGATCTAGTGACGAGAAAAATCAGAAGTACAGCATACACAACATGGATATCGTTAAACATCTATTGGATCTATTAAAATAAAACCTTATGGAACATGCCATGGTAAGATTAAGAAATACAATCATTTATTAAACACTTACAAATTTAGTACATTTTGCACTTTATAGGTTTGGTACACAAAAGCACACTTCTACTTTCGTCAAAATGTGAATCAAGGTGCAATTTGAAGTTACTATAAACTAACACGTTAGAGGGTGGAAACAAATGGATAAAACGAAAATATTTTTACGTCCAGATTATTTGTAGAAATTTTGTTTCTTATCTTGTCATCAATACACAAATAACATGTCACTGAATCAGCTTCCTGATGTCGGCAGAGATGATCCTTTAGTTTAGGTTGTCTAGGAATTATCTTAACTGGATGGGAGAGTCTCATTACATATACATTCCCGACAAGACTACATTAAGTAATTAAACAATTTACAATTACGAAATGCACAATCATGACCAGAATAACATTTATGTAAACTGACCTGTACTTTGCATAATCAGCCTCTAGAAAGCCCACCAGGATAGGTATACCACGACAAGCAATAAACATTTGCAATGTCAGGGAGCTGGAGGAAACAAAAGATTAAATATCACACATCAAAGCAGAAGAATATAGGTCGAGAAGACAATTCTCAGGAGATAACATTTAACCTTGATTGACAGAGTTGTTGGAAAAAAAATGCTGCTTCCATGCGCACCTCCCGTGGACGATCATGTACAGCAAAGCTCATGACAATGGGAATCTGGAACATTTTTTTATATAAGTATATTTCACTGTAACCAGAAATACCCAATAATAAAAGGTCTATAATATACTTTATTTCCGTGATTCTCTTTTTCTTTGGAAGGGCATCGAGCAAGTTACAAATAGAAGAAAATTTGGCATCAATATATCAATCATTAGCATTTACAATTTGATAAAGTGGCAGAGATTCATCATACCTTTTATGATCCAAAAATCTTATCCAGAGTATGCCACCAGAGATCAAGTGATTTCTATAAATACCTTAACCTCTTATGTACGTAGGTAACTTTACGAAAACTATAGTGAGTTTTTGGTAACACAATCATACTCACAAATAAGAATCTAAATAAGAGTGAGTTGAAAATTTAAAAACTTCTAAATTTCATATCTTGAAAGACCCCAGCTAAAAGTCAATTTTTTCTTAAGTAGTTGTATAATTATTTATCTACAGGAAGAAGATCGTAATCCTAATAACTTACAAATCATCCAAAGTAACTCAAACATTTACAGTCAGAGTGAAGCCGCTCATGGATAACCATCAAGAAAAATAAGTTGGTAATTAACTTTAAATCAGAAAGTCTGCAACAAATATAATGCTTTAGGAACTTTTATTGGGCCTTTATCATGGTTCAAGTGGACCTAAACACTACATATTTGTGGGAATATATTGTTTAACATGTCTCCAAACTTTAACCCCACACATACAGACAGATAAAAGTAATTAGAATTTGCAGAACACTTACAAGACCCACTAGACAAGCATTCTCCTGAAATTCAGTGTTATCTTTGATTATTTGATTCAGAACTTGGAGAACTGAGCAAATAACCTGAAATGTTCGGACAAAACTGATCAAGCACACAATAAGAAGGCACAATAACTCACTCAGTGCATATAAAGCAACAAGGTAAGGCAATTTATTGAAGTTCATGCTAGTTACATACATGAGTTCTTGGAACCTCAAGCAGTTCCATTAGAGGGAGCAAACCATGTTGTGTAATGAAAACAATCTTCTGTTCTGGTCGCTGATGAAAGAAAGCAGTCAACTTCTGACAAGAAGATACAATCACATCTTCTGGTTCATCTGACCTCAGCAAAGACACTAATTTGCTGAATTCAACAGCCTGTGCAAGAGAAACCACATTATAGTTAAGAAACTGTGTCAACTTTCTGTAACAGAAGAACAGAATCACAACAAAATTGAAAAACATATAAAATTTGGCCACATAACAACTAGGATCGGGATACAAAACTAATTCCATATCTAACCAATAGATAATTAAGCAAGATGACCCATGGAAATCTCTTATGAGATACAATCCAAGAAGCAGTAAAGGAATTTCTAGAAAACTGTTACTTCTAACAAGACTGGAGAAGTATCCATCAGTACTTTCTAATCAATCTCATAGAAAATAGTGGCCATAATCATTGTTATAGAGACCCATTATGTTTATATATTTAAGCACACTAATAACATAGAATCACAAAACTTAGACAGGAGAAATAAATTATCCAGCGAAAAGTGGTTTTCAATCCCTTTTACAGTAGTTCTGTCTAGCGAGCCACACCACGAAGCAGTACCCTTCAACAAATAATCAAGACAACCTTGCAGCAAGTTTTAACACAATTGAGAGCAATCCAGTAAGAGAATAAATGTACCTGAAGGTGGAAAAGATTTTCTGCTGGCAATTTATCTTCAAATACCTGACAAGCATGTTTAGCATAAGAGAAAAGACTAGAGGAATTTAGAAGTAAATTACATTTTATATAGTGAATCTTACCAAAGTATCAATATCAATTACATCTTCCTTTAAAACACCCATCATTAAGCGAAGTAGGTCGCCACTAGCCTGAACAGATTCATTCTCCATTTGTTTCTGAGCAATTGTAGCCCTTAACTTTGTTGCCAGGTCATTCTTTCCACCATCAGATACTACATTTCCTTGATTTACATTTGAAGAGGATGCAGAAGTAGATGCTTCAGCTACCCGGTCCTCCAAATTATCCAAGGGGTGAAATAAATCATCCAAAGAAGCATCACCTGGGGAGTCACTGAATTTACTAAGTTCATTGTCTCCTGAAGTCATTGATTCCTTCACAGCCTACACAGAATAAACCAGAATAGATTAGAGCTATAATATGAGTAGAGATATTGTATGTAGCACACATATAGATGTGTAAACAACCTTGGTAAATTGGCATTGTTGACAAAATGTAACCCTATTACACTAATGAAGAAACAAAAAATTGATTCACTCAGTATGCCTATGAAAAGCTAAATTAACCAGGAAAGAAGACAAGAAAGTATCACATTTTAGCACAATCAACATCCTTTAAGTCTGCACTGCCATGAGTAGGCTGTATAACCACACACCCATTCAGCAATTACGGATTCAAGGTGTTACGAAATATTCAATTTCTGCTACTCTATAAACTTAGTTTTATTTCGTTGTGGTAGAATATTCATTTGCAAGTTGTTGTGGCTAAGGATATAAGTGGTCCCGAATTACCAGACAGGCAATGATTCCCTACTGGGAAGACAACATAACACATTTTCAGCCTCACGTACTGCACATAACTAATTTACTGGGCACTCAAAAGAGAAGAATATACAATCAACTCAGAATCTCAATGGTTGGGTAAGAGAAAATACATCCTTTAATATTTCAAAATTGCAACTACAAACATGGCAGTGCTGACAGTATAGAAATGACAAAAACGCCACCCACATGACCATCAATACTCCATATAACCACCGGTCCATCGCACCCAGAATATCACTTTAAGAAAAAATATGTTTAGTTGAAAGATGCAAAGGATATGATCAAAATTACCTTCCTTGGGATAGAATCTTGGTTCTTTTGACCAAAATTAAATTTTCCATGAATGATACCAACTGCACTTCCTTTTTTCTCAACCTTTCTGGCGACACTAGTTCTCTTTGTAGCCTCAGCAGCTTCCACCTCCCCATTTATCAGCATTTCACCCTGCTGATTTAGGTTGGATCTCTGGTCTTCGACCGAATTAGAAGTTGCTGACTCATGACTATCCAAAAGTCTGTGTGAGCTGGTCTCTATAGGTGATTTCTCATGGATTACAAATGTAGGAACTTGATCTGAAATCGTATCATCTTCAAGGTTATCTATCATTTCCTCGGTAAGATTAGTTTTTGAGCTTTCATCCTCGTAAGACTTGCTGACAACTGAAGTCTCCGAGGATGACATCTCTGTTTTATCCTGAGAGCATAAACAGGATTTCAGTATATAAATAAATCAGTTTGAGATCATCTTCAGTTCAAGCAAAACTAGGGAAATAGGACAAAGTACTCAGAGGTTCAAAAAATAAGAGGGCAAATCAGAACATGAAAGTTTCAAACAACAATTACTTTACTTTCTCAGCAGAAGAGGTTTCGATGTTATGCCCTTGTTCACTGCTACTTATAGCAACACCCCCAGCTCCAACGTCCTCAATGTTCCTGCACAGAATACACCATTTATGCTGAAAATCTGCATCTTCTTAATTTTGACAGTCAAAAGATCTATAACACTTTGAAGAGAATGAAAAAAAGAACACAGAAAAGAAAGCCTTGCAGTTACTTCGTGAAGAACAGTAATACAACAAAATGATGTGCTAGCTAGATGAAGAAGTAAGAGTATCAACGAGACAAAAGACTTCTCAAAAGCACTATATTGTAGAATCTAGGTCCAAAGATACAATTATAGCGGAACTCTACCACTGTGCGTTAGAAAATAGGAATCAGGTCAGCAGAATAAACCAACAAGTCTCCCAAGCAACAAATTCTAATAAATACTAAGGTCATAATATGAAGTATTAGGCATTAAGGCCAGTGTCCCGAGATTTTAGATCATGTGAAGCACTATAAGAACAGGAATATATTCATACAGCACAAAACAGTTTAAACAGTTAAAAAATCACCATTATGAAATTTTGTCATCCAAATATTTCCAATAGTGTTAAACTTAATAGACATAGAGTGGTCTATAACCTAATCCAGGATAGCATGAATGCGCATCAATAACATTTTAGACAATATTCTGAGCATCAAAACTAAACGACCAAATTGACCGGAATCAATTCCTGAAGCCTCAAGCCAACAAATAACCCTACGATTTCTGGTCACTTTGGCTGAAAAGACTAAATCACAAGAATGAACTAACGGATGCAAGTATGCAACTATGCATGTAGTATTGTATTTCCATTGAGCTAACTCAGTCAAAAAAGGAGAAGTCCTTTTGTCGAGTTTTTCTAAGTCAATAAATTATCATATTGGAGCTTATCCTCAGGGACAGAGAAAGAACTGGTATTGAATACCTCAGGGTTCCACTATGACGAAGAGTATTCTGCAGCGCACGTCTTGAGTTTTGAATCCAAGGGTGTGAAAGTAATGTCTTTGCATCAGGCCTCTGTCCAGCATCCTGAAATGTCAAACTAAATGTCATAGTAATTCAAATGGCACTAGCATGAATCAGTGGTAACCTAGACACAATAAGCAAATGTCACTACTTTAAATAGCAAGGGAGATAAGATATCTCTTTGAATATTTGAAGAGCAGCAACCACTAGTTTTGGAAGAACCGGTCCACCAACATTAGTTATGTGGAATAACTTTATTGATAAAAACAGAATTATATTATTAGAAGAAATGAAAAGAGTATAAAAGGGATGAGTTATCCTCAGAATGCACTCCACACTCTAGCTAATTCAGACAAAAATTGACCCTAAGCTCCTCATGATTTGAGGTCCGCTATTAAACCAATAACACCCATTTTCCAGGAATTATTTACTATCGTAAAAGACTCTTCTACTTATCTCCAACCAAAGTGACCAACATGTAGTTGTTGTGATAACCCTTCATAACAATTTCTCTTTTTGCTAATGAAGCCCCCAAGAGTCTAAAACACTTCTTGAATTGATGGTGGCAAAATCCGGAATGAACCCATCACAAAAAAAAAATATAGAGCAAAAAGATGTGATCTAGGCCCTTAGAGAGGCTTCTGCACAAGGTGCGCCAGTTTGGGAAAAGAAAATATCAGGAAAAGCATTCCTGTAGCACATCATGAATGGGCAGCTTCCCAACACCAACAGCCACAAAAGTTGAAGCTTCCTACGTATAGAAACCTTCCAAATAGATTTGAAGAATGAGAACTGAGGGGAAGATTCATTAGGAAAGAAGGACTTCAGAAAGAATTGCAAGTCACATAGAAAAACAACAATCTCTGCCCACGAGGTCAGTATAAATGTATAATCTTCAAAAGACAATACCCTACATATCATTAGCTGGACAAACTCAACTAAGACGCTCCTTTTGATATTTCAAGTTTATTTCACAACAGGTTATATATTGATGGATACAACAGATAAATATAACTCTCTAAATAAGAAACATAAATATGAAAAGGCAATAAAGTGATTAACATAAATAAAAAAGGACCATTGTCTCATTCAAGAGACAGTAAGAACTTTTTCACAAGCAAAAGACCAGCTAAGTCAAGGAAAACCATATTACAAAGATAGAGCAATTTCCAGCTGACCTTTTTAAAGCATTGACGCAGGAAATCTGTAATAGCTGGAGACAGACTATCTGGAATTGGAGGATTTTCATCCTGAAACAAGAAATGAAGAACCAACTTCAATGAAGCAAAAGCAATATAGCTGCTAAACGAGTCCATGCACAGTGTTTCACCATTACAATTATTTTGTATTTGATAGGGTTACTGCAAGTTAGGATGGGAAGGGGGATAGATCAAATAACTAGAAACTGACCAGCATTTCAACGCAAAAAGAATTTGATAAGAACAACAATGATAATTCTGCTACCTAATTCATACCTGTACAATCCTAAAGAGGGCAGGCATTGGCTGCAGATCAAAGTACGGTGGAACGCATGTTAGAAGTTCAATTACAGTGCAGCCTACACTCCAAATGTCAGATGCAGCACAAACTCCTGACATTTCAATGACCTGAAAATGGCAAAGAAGGCAAAAGGTGTGCTTTATCATGCACCAACTTCCAGAAACTGTGAAAAATTGCATAACACATACATTAGTTTACTACAAAAGATTAAGCCTCTATTTTCCCAATGTAATTAGACTTTCGTTGGAAAAAAATCTTTTTTTCTTAATTGAAAGATAGTAAGCATGTGAAGGTATTTATAAAATACAAGATAGCATTCTATGAACAATTTTGCAACCAAAGCATATTACCAACTTGGGGGGGCTCATCTTGTGTTTACCTTTATACAACTACTACTAGGAATGATCTACATTAGCATAATCATACTTCACAATTACCTTTGGCATGTAAAGTTAATTTTCTATTTGGCCAGAGATATTGGTAATACTAACGTTTTTATGTGATATAAACCTCTATTGGATCCCCTTCGTAAAGCTCACCCGTTTTCCCTTCCCTATAAAATGATTAATATTTCAGAATCTTCATCAAGGGAGCACTTTGTTGCAGATCTTGTTCACCAGAGGAGGCCGAAGGTGTGCGATGTTCGTGCCTAGGACCCAGCTTTTTCTGAGTTTTCTTAATTAATTCTTATTCTGACTTTATTATTGTTTATTTAGTTGGTTTTTCGCCTACAGGCTCCTTTTGAGGGCTTCTGTATGGTCTAACATATAAAAGAGAGGTTCTTCCGTTGCTGGAGAATGTGTCAAGGATTTTTTTTTTAACATAAATGGCGTGGTTGGAGCTTGGGTAGAAAAGGGTTCTCTTCTGACTTTCTTCTGTTACTCTGATTATTAATCATCATTCTTCTGAGAAAAAAAGATAAAGAAAAGGAAATCAAACCACAAATGCCAAGAAAGAGATGAATATACCTCAGGGGCCATCCAATAAGGTGTTCCAACAACCGAATGAGTATTAACATCTGCTTCAGTAAGTTTTGTAGCAACCCCAAAATCTGCAAGTTTGACAAGGCCCTGAAATTTTAAGTTAGATCAAGGAAACTCCACAAGCTTTGATTTTAAT
Organism: Salvia rosmarinus; assembly: GCA_036937905.1. Taxonomy (NCBI): domain Eukaryota; kingdom Viridiplantae; phylum Streptophyta; class Magnoliopsida; order Lamiales; family Lamiaceae; genus Salvia; species Salvia rosmarinus. The sequence goes on from CM072814.1 coordinate 13,315,429, forward strand.
ATCAAAAGCTAATCAACAGGGAGGGCAAAGATATACTGAAGCATTTGCATAAGAGTATAAGCACCGGTCAAAGCAAAAAAAGACACAAGATTTCGAGGAAGAAAAGATTCAACAATAGACAGCCATAAATTTGTATCAATCAAAAACAAATTTCCCCAACAGCTAACCAAATTACCAAAGCAGAAGGGAAAATCAGTTAAACAAAAATATTGAGCAAAATAAGTGACACAATAACTGAACAAGATTAGGTGTACCTCTTTTGTTGTCAGGATATTTGCCCCCTTGATATCACGATGAATCACACCTTGTTCGTGCAGGTAGACCAAACCTTCTAATACCTGATTACAATGTTCGATAGATATTTGAGACTGAACCATGTTAGCAGAAACCAACTGATGAAGGATGAGGTTCATTGCAAAACCTGGGCAATGTAAACAGCCACCAATGACTCTGGAAAAGGCCCAAATTTGTTTGGCTTGATTATATTTGCTAGAGATCCATTCTCCACATACCTTTCAGAAAAACATAACTAGTAGTTATGGGAAAATGTGGACGTGCATTTGCAAGTAAGTTGGAGAAATAGAGGTCTCAATCTGGACTTACTCAAGTATGATGTGAAGATGGGATTTCGTCTTTAAAGATCCAAGATATTTCACAATATTCTTATGATTCAGATTCTGGAAGAGAAAGGCCAAAATCAAAGAATGCAAGCAGCAGCAAGTGACAGAGCAGTGTGATCTATTTTCAAATTTTTGCAGAATAAATAGTGAAGAACGAAAATGTGAAAGCAGGGAAGCACACTCTAGTACCATCCATAACCATTTGGTCCTTTAGGCCAGTAAGGCTTTTGTCTTAGGCCCTATCAATCTCATTATTGCTATTTACTTTTCTAATTGTATAGCAATCTATTTCAATATTAAATTTATAATTTCATGTACCAGTAAAAAATACAACTATCTCTAACTATTTTATCAAAAAACTGCATTCTTTCCCTCCCAATGTCCTTGAATTTCTGAGTGCCTTTTTTTTATATCTTTGTCTTGTGATATCTTCATATTGAATTTGAAGTGAGCTCTCAAGGTGGGTATGTACATCCAAATGCTGCTAAAAAGTAGCAATTCTTGTTGCTTTCAAATTTCAGAATAGAAAGCTGGAAAATTACATGATAATTAATGTTCTACATTGCATCGTAACCATGTCATTAACTAGATGGAATAAAGTTCAACTTTTGCATGCATGAAATTCTGAGGAATCATGTCTGTCAGGGGTAAACCACAAAAGCAAACAAACAGACAGTTGTTCCTAAGCAAATGGCTTGAGAACTACTCATTCCAGGTTGGACCTGAAACATGTGAAGTAAAAGCGCCAACATGCACGCACTAAACGGAAAGTTAATTGATGCGACTGAATACACTTTTTTTACCAGGAAGGTTCAAAAATATAAGAAGATGTGGATTGAGTATACCTTAAGCAGATCGATCTCTTGCTGTCATGTTTGTACCAGCAGACGAAGAACGAAGTCATGCAATTGAAAAGAAAATCAGCAACGAGTCCGAATTTCGTGAAAGCCACAGGCGAAGGATAACAAAAAGACTAAGTTTTAGTCACATTAAGTAAATAGTTTGAGTGTTTCAGAAGGAGAATTCAGACCATAATAATGTTGAGATCCTCCTGAGCAATGTTCTCGAGGGAAACTTGCTTGATTGCAACAAAATCTCCATTTTCCAAATCCAAACCCTTGTAGACTCTTCCATAAGCCCCTTTTCCAATCTCATCTCCAAGCATCTACAATCAAAATTAATCCGGAAAAATATTTAATTTACCATAGAAAAAAAAGAAAAAGCATATAAACACAAAATTGAACTCAAGAAAGATTGTAACAGCTTACATATTTGTTGTCCAAGGTTTTAGATTTGTGGAACGCGGAAGACGTCATTTGTCGGGCCATCTCCGCGAGTTCTAACTATAATGGAACCCTACTTCGCGGAAAATTCTGCCTCCATTCGAAAATCACATAACATTGTGAATTTAATTGTATGTGTGGGATTGTAAGAGAAAAACCACGAAGAATTATGAGAAAAGAGTTGAACAGCAGTGATTATCAGGAGACTATCGGCCGCTCGGTTCCGCGACGGAGGAGCTTGGACGCTGGGCGGAGAACGGGGAATAAGATCTTGTATTAATTTCTTATTTTATTTTCACACTTTAATTAACGGGTAAAAGAAAGGATAAATTTGTCTATTGGCCAAAGTTTGCTGAGGCCAGCCTGGCAACACCCCTGTGACCCGTCTATTTCTTTCTCCACTTTGGAAAAATATCGTCCTTTTAAGTTTTATAAATAGCAGTGAAAATTACATATAATTCTTGTTTTTTGCTCAAAATTATTAATTCTTAATTACATGAGTTAAATTTGTTAATATTTGATATTTTTTCTTTTTTTTTTTTTTTTTTTTTTTTATTTTGAAATATAACAAGTTGGTTATTTAAATAGCAATATTTAACAATTAGGAATATATATTTTGGGACGAACCGATCAAAAGTTAGAGTCTTTATACGCTAATAAATGAGATGCCCTTGTAACATTTCTAAGTATATGACAAATACATACGATAAGGCGAATTTCCATATAACATATAGATGTACTATATTTTCTCTCACATGATAATATTTTATTAATATAAATAAAATTAATAAAATATTATCATGTGAGAAAGATGTAGTATACCTACATATTTTATAGAATTTTCCTGATACGACACACCTTTGTCAGCCTTTTGGGATTGAATAAGATCGTTTCAATGTGTGCTTTGCCAAGCAAACACAACCTATATACAAATATTAGTTTTGAAATTTTTATTTTGGAATTCCATCCTTAGACTTTGATTTGATTTATTAGAGTTGTCGAAATTTATAAGATTGTAAGATTACTTTTATTCACAATACATTTCAACTCAATTTTTTAATATAATATTACTTTCTCTTTTAGTTTCATAATCCATCAATGATAGCAGCATAATCAAAATATTTTTATTTTTATGTTATTTTTAACTACTTATTACTTTCTCCATCCATCAAATATGTTCATTTAATTTCGTTTTTTGTCCATCCACAAAAAACGTTTATTTTTTTTAATATCAACTCCATAATTTTTGTCATAGATCTACCACTTATTTATAAAAAAAAATCACCCATGATCCACATTTTTACTTTCGCATCCATTAATATATTCATCTATTATCTTCATGACTCACATTTTAATCTCACTATCTATTAATATATTCATTTACTATCTCTCATCACTTTACATATAATTACAATTTATTAAAATACGTGCCACCAAAATAAAATAACGAATATGGGGGACAGAGAGAGTATCTAATATAAATTTATTATATTTATATATCGATAGGATACTGCCCAACTACTGCGCCAAGATCGCGCCGATACAAGTAACCCCGACATCAAGCTCGGCTGGACAAGTTCGACCCATGAAGACTCCTAAAGTCGGTGGGGAGCAGAAAAGCTCACCATATCTAAAGAATCCTAATTCGAGAGGGATAGGATCTCGAATCCTAGTTAGAAGACTTGATTCGAGATCAGTCAATACATTGTGTATAAATAGAGGCTAGATTAGACGACATAGATCATTGACTCTCTTTGTAATCACTTCTTATACTCTCAATACACATACTCTCTCTTGCCCGTGAGCGTAGATCTTATTCACGATCGAACCACGTAAATCTTTGGTGTTCAAGCGTTTATTGTTGGATTTGTATCTTGAAAGCGGTTTGGTTGAGCTTGTATACAATGTTTCCGTTACCACTATTACAATCTCCTATCCGATTTGAATACTTGATTGCATATATCGTGTCCCCTTATCTCATATATAAGTTAGATCATACGGTGTGTAGAAGATCACGTAAGTCCGTATGATTGGTCGCTTAATGAGATATAAAAGTTTCACATTTGAGACGACTTAAGGACGAGTTGTCGGTTTAGGTGCAGTATAGATAAGAAGTGACTTGACTTAGTTGCTTGTCTATCTTTGATACGTCTCGCACGTATTGAAGGATCACGATGAGATGTGTTCTTCTTTCGACCGTCGTGAAGAACCAAGATCTCGGTGACTTACGATGATCTAAACCTCGATAAGGTATTAGGTGAGTATGAGTTCTTGACCATCACTTTGACTTGTTATGAGTGAGGTTATATGTTCTAACAAGATTCTCCGCATCTTGGGTGGTGGCGATCTTGTATGTCACGCTAGTTATCTCAGTCGAGTCACCGTATCCGTTTAGGATGATGGCGCCCCTTAAGGAGCTCAAAGGTTTATTGCACTAAACCCCGCAGGTTGAGTTAGCTCAAGTACAATAATAAGGTTGAGTGGTACTACTTAAGAAATAAGGTTATTAATCGTTTAAGCGATCAGATTGCTAGAAATGATTAATGGACGTTCGATATCTTAAATACGGGATTCGTAATGTCTAAGTGCAAGCCCGACTCAACTTCGGTAATAAAGGGTAAGTCAAGATTCTTCTCTAGTGGCATGATCGAATGTTTATAAATTAATTTATGTTCGGGTGAACATAAGATAATTAATTTATTTGAGGCCCATCTTTATTCCTCATTTGATCCTGGTGGCCCATCAGTGCCCTTTAGCTTGTATGAAAATCGGCGCCCATCTATGCTCTCTAAGGCAAGATTTTATTCTCTTTATCCCACAAGGATATTATTATATTTATGGTATATGCATAGATCCTTTCCATATAAGATTATGGTAATAATCACGAGAGTATGGAAATAATCCTGAGAGTATGGAAATAATCCTAAGATTATGGTAATATTCCATATAGGATTATGGTAATATTCCATATAGGATTATGGTAATATTCCATATAGGATTAAGGTAGTGCATTATAAATATAAGGTATGAGATAAAGTCCAGTTAATGCTCACATAACAATCTAGAATTTTCGGCCCTCTCTAGTCTTAAGAGAGAATTTTCGAAAGTTGTGAGTAGAGAGCATTGGGTGATTTTCCGAAGCATTCTCCATAGATCGTCCTCACTCGACGTTGGAGATTGGGCAACCGGGATACAGTCCAGAAGGTCAAAGCACGAGTCCGATCCGTTCGATCCGTTCATCTCGTTCCATCGACCTTTTCAGATCCAAAGGTAAACACGTGAAAACCCCAACGTGTTGCGATTTAATTATATAGACGCATGCTAGGTTTATAATCAATGTATGGTGAATTAAACACCCAAGATGGATCCTCGGGCGAGGTCAACATACGTTCCCTACATTGGTATCGAGCACGGGATCGAATCTTGGCTCTGTTGGCTTAATTCACGTTTGATTATTACGTGCGTTTTTATAATTGTGGATTTGTCGTTCATCGTGGCTCGTTTGTTATATTGTCGTTTTGTTTTTACACCACGAGAAAATCCGTGGTTAGATTAGATTTTATTATGTAAATCTTATCTCGTAAAGAAGAACGAGCGAAAGAACGAAGAACGAAACGACGGGAAAAACAGGGCTCTCGGCAGTCCCCTGGACGGTATCTCGCGAGCGAGCCTCGCGGTCGCGAGGGCGATCGCGAGGGGCGCGGGCGACAGGGCGTGCGTTCGCGCACGAGATCCCTGGCGCCACGCGAGCAATCGGCGATCGGCGATCGCGAGATCGATCGCCAAGCAGCGGCGGCGAGCTAGCGGCGGCGGCGCGCGTTGCGCGCGAAACCCGGCGCTTGGCGAGCATCATGGTCGCGAGTTTCGCCGCCGGGCGGCGGCGTCTATCGGCGGGCGTTCGCGGCCGGGCGTGGCAGCGCCGCAGCGCGCTGCTCGACGGTCGTGATCGCATTAGCGATCATGGTAGCCCCGCGGCGAACACGCGGCAAAGCGCGCGCAGCGGTGGGCGCGGTGGGCTTTGCCCTAGCGCGCCCAAGTTGGGCGACCGACCCGCCCGCACCGTTTTCCAGATTTTCCGGCCGTGCCCGCACGCGAGGCCCATTTGTTGAATCCGGTCCGTGCCGAGCACGCGAGGCCGTTTCAAGTTTAATTGCACTTTGTAAATCTATGTAATAGATTAGATTTAAATGTGCAGGTTTCACGATTGGGCCGCGATGAACGTTTTATTTTATTTTTATCGTTCATATGCATGTCGTGGATGTTTAAATTATGCAGTAGCATGCTATGTATGTTTATATTACGTTGACAAATCTTTAAGTGTTTTACGTAATTTGATGCGCATAGTAAGCATGCTAGGTTTATCGCGTTTATCAAGCATATTTTAGAATTCTGCGAGCATGTTTTACATGTTGAGTTCTATAGAAAAGCATGCTAGGATTACGTGATCTGCATGGACAAACCTTTGAATAAAAAGACTAAGCAAGCAACCCGACAAATTAATTTTTCAAATTAAAATGTCAAGACCTCCACTTTTGATCTCTAAACAAAGTGAGACGACCGTGAGTAAACGCCCACACGCGCGGGCTTGCTTGCACTGCTTATCATAAGTTTGTTAGATGAGATTTCTAAATAAAACTTTTAAATCTATTGAGAAGTGGGAGTTTCATGTGTGGCGTCCACACGCATTAGCTTGCATGTGCGATTTTCATAAGTTCTCTAGAGATAGATATAAAATGAGATAACAAAAGAATTTGAATTGGGCGGTATGGTCCGAGTGAGTATACCAATTCTAAGAATTCATTTTCTTTGTTAAAATTGTGGTCATTGCTAGACATCACCTCAAGTACAACTTCCCGAAGTCCCTTCTTGCGATAGTGATGTGGTCAAGTGAGTCCGATCATTAATTTCATTTGTCATAAGGATAAGTTGACATGGATTGAAATTAAGCGACTAAAAGGTATATTTTAGTGCGGTGGGGGTTCATGTGTAAACGCCCACACGCGTGGCTTGCATGTGGAATTCCTTGGGCGATTGGAGGTTTCAATTAATATTGTTTTATCAAAAGGTTACAATATTATTGTTACGAATTATGTGCGATCGTATGCTTATGTGTTTACATTATCGTTTCAGATATGTCTCTTATGCCGATTATCAATATGCTCGCACAAAATCCGTTATCCGGTCCAAATTTTATCGAGTGGAAGCGAAACATGGAATATGTTCTTATCATTGAAGAACACATGTTTGTTCTCACTACTCTCTAAACCCGATGCCTTTATCGACGATCGACTAATGAGCAATGAGAGTCAGCGGACTTTGGAATAAGTCGAACAATATGGCTAAATGCTATATGATGACTACGATGTCCAAAGGCTTGCGGTGCAAACATCGATCGATGGTAGACGCGATCGATATTTGGTCAAGTCTCGAGAGTAAGTTTGGGCGATCGGATCGGACGATCGCTTCCACACAATGAGAGAAATCTTGGCGTGTAAGATGGAAGAAGGAAGTTCGGTCCATGAACATGTCTCCCATGACTATCTCATGGATAGTCTTGATCAGTTGGGAGGAGGTATTGACGGCGAAGCCAAGGTCGATATCATCCTCAACACACTGCCCAAGTCTTTTGAGAACTTTCGCGTGAATGCAATCATGAGCAAGACCGAGTTCACACTTAGTCAGTTGCTTAATGATCTCGTTGCTGCGGAAGGAGTTATGGGAAAAGGAGCACATGCTCTTGCTAGCACATCTAAGGGCCCTAAATTTTCGTTGCAAAATGGAAATAGAAAAAGGGGTGCCAAAGGTGGTAGAGGCAAGGCAAATAGTGGGAGTAATGGGAACAAGAACATGGTTGCCAGGAGGCAGAAGAAGCCGAAGGAGAAGGCAAGTGCTTCAAGTGCGGTAAGACGGGCATGGAAGGCCAAGTGCCCTATGCTCATGCTCAGTACTGTGTTTGCTTTAGTAACGGAAACATGTTTAGCGACTTGTTCTACCCATTCTTGGGTAGTAGATACGGGCAACCGATCATGTTTGTTACACCTGCGGGGTTCCTGCGACAAGGAGCTGTTTGATGGCGAGATAACGATCTCCATGGGCAACGCGCGAAAGTCGAAGTGTTGCGGTTGGAGATGTTTCTTTATGTTTTGGGACAGTTTTAGTTTTGAAAGACGTTTTATATGTGCGGATTTTCATGGAACCTTGTTCTGCTTTCAAATTATTTACTCATGGATATTCGTTATTTTTGATAGTGGTGTTTCTATCATAAGAAATGACGAAGTTATACGTGTTGGCACTTTATATAATTCGCTTTATACTATTTCGCAAAACATAATACCTATAACTATGTTGCATCTTCATCAAACCCTAAAAGAGAAAGTTTTCTTAGAAGATGACTCTACTTTTCTCTCGGCATCTTAGATTAGGTCACATCAATCTAAATAGGATCCAAAGGCGGCTAAGAATGGGCGTTGGGTAATCTCACGGTTACTCGCTCCCGTCTGCGAATCTGTATAGAAGGTAAGATGTCGACCGCACCTTCAAAGCGAAGGGTTATAGAGCCAAAGAAATGTTGGAGTTAGTCCATTCGACTGTGTGGACCGATGTCCACACAAGCTCGTGGAGGGTACAGTATTTTGTCACTTTCATTGACGATTACTCAAGTGCGGATACGTATACCGCTTCACCATAAGTCCGAATGCTTTGAGAAATTCAAAGAGTTTAAGGCGGAAGTGGGGACGAAGCTAGGTAAGAGTATCAAGTCATCAGGGTCCGATCGCGGTGGCGAATACCTCAAGAACGAGTTTATGGACTATCTAGTGAAGTGTGGGATTACATCCCAAATAAGATTTCACCGGCACACCACAAAGAAAATGGTGTGTCGAGCGAAGAAATAGGACTCTTTTGAAATGGTTAGATCTATGATGAGTTATGCTACATTGCCTATTTCGTTACGGGGTATGCCTTAGAGGCGCGCATACTTGCTAAATCTAGACCGTCCAAGTCAGTCGAAAAGACCCCTTTCGAGTTGTGGTTTGGGCGCAAGCCCAGTTTAAGCCACATAAAGATATGGGGCAGTCCAGCACACGTGCTGAACAAGAAAGCTTACAAGTTGGAGGCTAGATCTGACGCAAGGCTGTTTATTGGCTATCCTAGAGGAACGAAGGTGGTTTATTCTATAGTCCTAAGGATCAGAAGGTCATTATTAGCACTAATGCCCGATTCTTAGAAGAGGATTATATGAAAAATCATAAGTCCAAAGTTGAAATCATTCTTCAAGAATTAGAAGATGATCGTATTCCACCACCGATTAGGCCAAAGGTACGAGATGTCGAGTCTAGTGGGAGGGATCGACACCGATACTTCAAGAAATTGAAGTGGGTCGAGTTCATTGGAGATACCGACCGCAAGTGGTACCTACACAACAAGTTGTGCAAGTTAGAGAACCACAAGTATCTGCACCCACCGTTGCCATTGTGCCTGTAGAACCTCGTCGTAGTGGGAGGGTTGTTCGTCAACCCGAGCGATTTATGTTCGTGGGTGAATCTTGGTTTAGTCCAGCAGACGAACATGCGATAATCGACCCATGGACATACAAGGAGGCGATACAAGATATAGATGCAAGATCATGGCACACCGCTATGGACTTAGAAATGGAGTCCATAACGGCTATGGATGTATATGAAAAGACACCTCTACCAGATGGCAAGGAAGCCATAGGTAGTAAGTGGATATACAAGAGGAGAGAGATTCCGATGGAGAGGTTTCGCTTTTAAAGCCGTGCTTGTGGCGAAAGGGTACACTCGATTGAGGGCATCGATTTCGATGAGACCTTTTCGCCTGTAGCAATGCTCAAGTCCATCAGAATTCTTCTAGCCATAGCAGCCCACTTGAACCTAGAGGTTTGGCAAATGGATGTTAAAACCGCTTTTCTAAACGGTTACCTTGAGGAAGGTAGAGACATCTATATGCAGCAACCTGAAGGTTATGTGGTAAAGGGTGAAGAGCATCTAGTATGGAAGCTTAAAGTCCATTTATGGACTTAGCGAACCTCCCGATCATGGAACTTACGCTTTGACGAGGTGGTAAAGTCCTATGGATTTACCAGTTGCCTAGCGAGTTGTGTGTATCGGTTAGATGTCAACGGTGATGTGGTATTTCTTGCACTTTATGTAGATGACATCCTTCTAGTTGGCAACAACGTGAAGCTGTTATCAGACGTAAAGAGTTGGCTATCCGATCAGTTTCAAATGAAAGACTTAGGAGATGCAGTACATTCTTGGGATCAAGGTTTACCGAGATCGCAAGAAGAAAATGTTGAGCTTATCTCGTGCGTCTTACATTGATCTTGTAATTACTCGCTTTAGTATGCGGACCACCAAGAAAGGATTGCTACCTTTCGGACATGGCGTTCCTTTATCTAAGACACGAGCCACCCATGACCGCAAAGGAGATAGAGGAAATGAGACAAGTTCCTTACGCTCCGCCGTAGGAAGTCTCATGTACGCAATGCTATGCACGAGACCCGATATCCGCATGCGGTAGGCATAGTAGCTAGATATCGATCTAACCTCGACAAGCTCATTCGATCGCGAGAAGCATATACTCGAGCACACGAAAAGGACTCGAGATTATAGGCTAGTTTACCATGCGAGATAGTCTAATGCCTTTGGGTTATCTGACTGGATTTCCAAGCCGACCGTGATGAAAAAGTCAACCTCGGCCATGTGTTTACCTTGGGAGGTGGAGCCGTATCACAAGTGAGTGCAAGCGGCGATGCATTGCGGACTCTACCATGGAAGCCGAATATGTAGCCGCCGGAGGCTTCTAAGGAGGTCAGATGGTTCAAGAACTACTCATGGATCTAGGTGTGGTACTGGTTTGCCCAAGAGTATCATAGTTTCTTGTGATAACTCGGTGCGATGCAAACTCGAAGGAACCACGGACCCACAAGGCGACAAAACACATAGAGAGAAAGTACCATGTCATACGAGAAATCGTTAGACGAGGTGACGTGTCTTGATTGAAAAGATTGATACGACGGAAAATCTAGCGGATCCATTCACGAAGAGCTCGCCGCAAAAAGTCTACGATGAACACGTTAGAGGACTGGATTGCGCTGATGGCACCCACTTAGAAAGGAAACTTTTGTATAAGTGGGAGAAGCAAAGTGATGGTTGTTTGTAATAGCTAGTAGAAAGACACATTGTATACTAAAAGTTTGCTTTAGTATAAGTGGGAGATTGTTGGATTTGTATCTTCGAAAGCGGTTTGGTTGAGCTTGTATACAATGTTTCTGTTACCACTATTACAATCTCCTATCCGATTTGAATACTTGATTGCATATATCGTGTCCCCTTATCTCATATAAGTTAGATCATACAAATTGTGTAGAAGATCACGAAGTCCGTATGATTGGTCAAGTTTAATGAGATATAAAAAGTTTCACACCGAGACGACTTAAGGACGAGTTGTGGGTTTAAGCTGCGGTATAGATAAGAAGTGACTTGACTTAGTTGCTTGTCTATGCTGATGCGTCTCGACGTATTGAAGGATCACGTGAGATGTGTTCTTCTTTCGACCGTCGTGAAGAACCAAGATCTCGGTGACTTACGATGATCTAAACCTCGATAAGGTATTAGGTGAGTATGAATTGTCGACCATCACTTTGACTTGTTATGAGTGAGGTTATATGTTCTAACCCAAGATTCTCCGTGATCTTGGGTGGTGGCGATTTTGTATGTCACGCTAGTTATCATGTCGAGTCACCGTATCCGTTTAGGATGATGACGCCCCTTAAGGAGCTCAAAGGTTTATTGTACTAAACCCCGCAGTTGAGTTAGCTCAAGTACAATAATAAGGTTGAGTGGTACTACTTAAGGAAATAAGGTTATTAATCGTTTAGCGAATGATTGCTAGAAATGATTAATGGACGTTCGATATCTTAAACACGGGATTCAGTAATGTCTAAGTGCAAGCCCGACTCAACCGGTAATAAAGGGTAAGTCAAGATTCTTTCTCTAGTGGCATGATCGAATGTCTATAAATTAATTTATGTTCGGGGTGAACATAAGATAATTAATTTATTTGAGGCCCATCTTTATTCCTTGCATTTGATCCTCGGGTGGCCCATCAGTGCCCTTTAGCTTGTATGAAAATCGTACGCCCATCTATGCTCTCTAAGGCAAGATTTTATTCTCTTTATCCCACAAGGATATTATTATATTTATGGTATATGCATAGATCCTTTCCATATAAGATTATGGTAATAATCCTGAGAGTATGGAAATAATCCTGAGAGTATGGAAATAATCCTAAGATTATGGTAATATTCCATATAGGATTATGGTAATATTCCATATAGGATTATGGTAATATTCCATATAGGATTAAGGTAGTGCATTATAAATATAAGGTATGAGATAAAGTCTAGGTTAATGCTCACATAACAATACTAGAATTTTCGGCCCTCTCTAGTCTTAAGAGAGAATTTTCGAAAGTTGTGAGTAGAGAGCATTGGGTGATTTTCCGAAGCATTCTCCATAGATCGTCCTCACTCGACGTTGGAGATTGGGCAACCGGGATACAGTCCAGAAGGTCAAAGCACGAGTCCGATCCGTTCGATCCGTTCATCTCGTTCCATCGACCTTTTCAGATCCAAAGGTAAACACGTGAAAACCCCAACGTGTTGCGATTTAATTATATAGACGCATGCTAGGTTTATAATCAATGTATGGTGAATTAAACACCCAAGATGGATCCTCGGGGCGAGGGTCAACATACGTTTTCCCTACATTTATTTCCCTTACGAAATTAAGATCGATCACTGGCGCCGTCTGTGGGAAACGAAATTTTGTGTTTCGATCAACCACCGTTTTGTGGAAATAATCATGACCGGTACACGAAGCCATGCATCCGGGACCGTCGCCGGCAACAACAACGGCGGCGGCGAAGGGAACGACGAGCTCGGCTCGGGAAGAGCCCAATTAGAGAAGAAACCCCGAAGGACATATCCAAAGTCTCGACGAGCACGGACACCCATACCTGTAGGAGGCGGTTACCATAGCGAAGGAAATCGCAGCAATAATCCGGGGAACATCCGGCTCCAAGTAAACCGTGACGACGATCAAGGATTTCTCGAGAAAATAAGGAGAGCTTTCTCCGGTACCTCAGCGAAACACGTGGTCGGCCACGTCTGAAGAGCGAACACGAAGCCTCGTCTAGATCGAGGCATCATCTGGCGAGGTCGAGCCCAAACCGACCGCACAAGGAACGAGCAACGCGGGAGAGGACATCGTGATCGCCGCGAAGCCGACCTCGATCGCCAGAATAAATCCATCCAGCGAACTCCGCCCCGATCTCCAGGGGACGAGCAGCGTAGGAAAAGGCATCAGGGCCGCCGCGAAGTCGGTCCGAGTCACCTAAACGAGTTCGATCGTCGAACTCATCCCGATCTCCAGGAAGGCTTGATGGATACGGGAAGATAGTTACCCGTTCTCAAATAGAATACTCAACACTTCTCCCGGATAAATACCGGGTACCAAGCATCGCCCGCTATGACGGTGAGGGATCCACGTAACTTACTCGCAGTTCGATACAACATGATCAACCAACGTCTCAACTCGGTTCATATGTGTAAACTCTTCCGGAGTTACTCGTCGACAACGCCCGCGGGTGGTTCGACGGTCTACCCTACGGAAGCATCGGCCTCTATCGCGACGATGGCGGCCTTCCATCGAAGGTTCTTCCAAAAGTGAGTCAACGTCATTGTGCACCTCCTCACCATAAGGCAAAGCCGTAATGAGTCCATCGGTGACTTCATGACAAGGTTTAACAAGGAGTGTTTAAAGGTCGAAGACGTGAGCGACTGTTGGTCATCTCGGCCTTCCAAAGCGGCATCTTGTCGGGGCCTTATCTGGGGAGATCGTCAATACGAACCCGTCATCGCAACAGTAGTGTGGCGCATAGCCAACCGGTTCGCCAAAGCGGACGAGGCTGACAAGAGAAAGCGCGAAGCAGACAAGGCAGGACCCTCGGAAAAAGGAAGAAGAGACGAAGGAAGGGAAGATCGGAACCAAGGCCGGCGAAGCGCCTTGGAAAGATTACATCGCCCGATAAAATCGGAGCTCGGTCCGCGGCGCCTCGGGCGACCTCAATACACCCGTGGCGACGGCCGAGGGCGTAAATCTACGCACTCCATATGAACTGTTCGAGAAGCCTCGGCCCGATGGCGGAGGAAGAGGTGCCGACCTATGGATAAATCTTGCTCATTCCATGATGATTACGCGCGACATCGAAGAGTGCAAAGAGCTCATGGGTGAAATAGAGATGCTAGTTCGGACGGATCCACGAAGAAATACCGAGGGCAGTCGCCAAGCCGACCAAAGTCAAAAGAAGAAAAGCAGAGGAAGAGGGAAATGCGCTTCTACAATAAAGCAGCGCAACACCGGCGAGGAAGGAGATGACGAACCCCAATATGACGGGTGATCTCCACTATTACAGGGCTCCCGTGGAGTCACGAAGTCCTCCACAAGGCCGATGCCGAAGTCCTAAAGCAGTGAACCTACCAACAGAGGTTCGAGAAAGGACGGCGATCACCTTCTCCGAGGGCGACCCGTGCTGCGACGATGCCCACCGGGATCGTTGGTGATCCGTAGTAGTCGCAAATAAGTTGGTAAGCGCGTTTACATTGACAACAAGGCGTCGGTGAGCATCCTCTTCAAGGAATGCTTTGACAAGCTAGGAGTAGAAGAAGCACACTCGCACAGCACCGCCGCCCTCCGAAGCCGTCCGAGGAAGAGACGCCGGAAGGAATAATCGAGCTACCCGTCACGGTGGGAAGGCACCAACAACCTCGACCAAGGTGGTGCGGTTCTTCGTAGTGAAGGCCCACTCGCCGTATAACATCATACTAGGCGAGATTGGCTGAACAGCTGTAAAGGCGGTATGCTCAACGCATCACCCGACGATAAAGATACCCACCACGAGGGGAACGGCCGTGATCCGAGGCGATCGGCAAGCGAGGAATGTATGTAAGTCGCCTACGAGGTGCGGGACCTCGGTCCAGCACCCACAGCGTATGAATTAGGAAACCCGAGGAGTTGGAGTCGAAATACATCGCCACTCCCGGCGGTCAGGTGGAAGAGGTCGCATTGTACAAAGATGAGCCATTGAAGGTCGTCCAGGTTGGTTTCACCACGGCACCTGAAATGAGGTATCAGATCATCCAACTCCTAAGGGAATTCAGGGACGTGTTTGCTTGGTCTCCCTCGACATGACCGAGTCTCGCCGAGTATCATCACTCATCGGCTCAACATCGACCCGAACATAAAGCCGATTCGGCGAAAGAAAAGAATCTTCGCGAATGAGCGGAACCAAGTCATTCATGACGAGGTAAACCGATTATTAAAAGCCCATCTTGTCGAGGTCAAATATCCGACACGGATAGCCAACCGGTGATGGTGAAGAAAGGAGGAGGGATGGCGAATGTGTATTGACTACACCGACCTCAACAAGCATTGCCCAAAGTTGCTATCCCCTTCCCAACATTGACAAAGAAGGTCGCGTTGGTCGGATCACGAGGTCTTGATTTCTTGGACTTATACAGGGTATCACCAAGTCACGATGGATGATGAAGACGCCGCCAAGACGACCTTCATTACCGACTTGGTCTTTGCGTATAAAAAGATGCCATTGACCTTAAAATTGATAATACGCGCATTTTACACGTTTATAGTTGCTATTTGAAGATGAGTTTAGCTCGTTTAATGTGCGTTTATGTATCGATTCTTAATGTTTCATCTATTTTTAGAAGATCTCGCTCTTGGGTGTTCTTTTGGTGTTGTGTGGTCTATATGTTGAAAATCGAAGCAAGGAACGACCACGAGCCAAAACACAATCTGGCGTGTTCTAGCGACGACCTAGCGGTCGCTAGGTCGGCCGCTAGGAAACACGCGAGAACCCAAGATACCGCGATCCAGCGAGAATGTGCCCATGCGGCGAAGCCCAGCAGCGAGAAAGCCATGGACGATTTCGCGACGGATCGAACTTCCTAGCGACCGCTGTACACGGTCGCGAACCAACCAAGCGGGCGCAGAGGCGATCGCGGGCGAAGGCAGCGAGGATTACCTCGCGACCACGCTAGCGACGCGAAGGGTGGTCGCGAGACGGGCGCGAAGGAAAATTAGGGTTTTGGGTGTGCTATATATATGGCAACACCCCACTCGCGCCTCGAGACCCTTACGCCCAGAGCTCGTTTTCTTAAGTTTTCCTCGGTTTACATCTTTTAGTCTTTAGTTTTCATTCCGTTAGTTCTAGCTTTAATTTTCCGTTGTTCTTGTTTAGTTTATCGATCGGGCGCTTTGTCCGATCGTTTTCCTTTCTTTTCCGTTCGTTCGCTTGGAATTGGATTCAAGACCAACCTTTGTTCATCAACGCTTCCTACGGGTTTTATATATTTAATTTCTGCTTTTATGATTAATTAAGTATTTCATTCTCATTTTATTATGTCCGCTAGTTTTCCGTTCTAATCCTAGGGTTTGCATAATTCGATCCTATATGTTGTGAGTTCTGCTGTTGTTATTTACCTTCCAGGCATGATTTATGATTCATGGTGCTTATTTATATGTGTTGATTTCTAATCAATCTTGATGCATATCTAGTTGCCAGTTAATGACGTAACTGTATTAATTGTCAATCGATCTTGAATGCATGATACGATTAAGCCTTGAGTCGTAATTGAGATAGGACAGTCGTAGGAAGCATATTCTTAGTGATCCTTTTGGGTTGCTTATTTTCCTCTAGACGAATAGCGTGATAGGAAAATTAGTAATCAACCGCCGCAATGTGTCGAATCAAGTTGTTGGTTATATATGTGATCTTAGTCTTATGCGGATTAAAACGGTTAGTAATAAGCAGGATAAACATCGTTGTGGATAGGATTGGTGCATCCCTAGGGTTAGTCTTTCTTTATAATCATCTTTTGTGATTTTATCGCTTTATTTTATATTTCTGTTTGGTTACCTTTGCTTTGGATTAAATTCCGAAGCCCCTAAACCTATCACCTTTATACGTGCGAATAATGATGAATAGTCGTTGAGCTAGCTTCTATGTTTTCGTGATACAATCCACATGGATACGATGCTCGCTAACCTGCACTTACACCCTTTGCGTGTGAAAAAGAGCGATCAAATTTTGGCGCGTTCGGGATTGTTAAGATCACATAGGAATAATTTGTGATTTGGAATTATTAATTCAAGTTATATATATTATTTTATATTTATTTATTTTGTCGGGTGCTAAATTCTCTCTTTTCTCGGTGGTTTATGCGTACAAGATCTCGGGGACCTCACGAAATATTATTAGATCCGAGATCGAAAGCTCTCAAAGGAGAAGAGGACGAGAGAAGAGACAATGCAATGGCGGCAAATCCATGAGCACGGGGCATTCCTCCCGAGCAAGAAGACGCATGCTAGCCGACTTTGCAGAGATCACGTCGGATGGCGAACATACGGGAATCGTTGTCCACACTCCGGAGGAAAGACCTCGAACCACATGTATCGACATCCCACGAGCAGTTCAAGGAGGCGGTTGGGGCCCACACGTAGATGCAAATAATTTCGAGCTCAAACCGTACGATCGGTATGGTCGAGGGAGGCGGTTTGGGGAGGAGTCACGGAAGACCGAATCGCATCTCGAGGCGTTTCCGACATTTGTGACACCATCAAGCGAATGGGGTGCCACAGACACAATCCGGATCGCGTGTTCGGTTTCTCATTGTGACAAAGCGAAAGATTGGTTCGAAGTTTGGACGGTGGCATCGACACTGAAACTTTGTGAGAAGTTTCTTCGAAATACTTTCCGCCGGCGAAAGCGCAGAAGATCATTGCGAAATCTCTCATTTTGCGAACCACGACGAATCATTATTCGAGGCATGGGAGATTCAGAGGTCTATTGAGGCGATGTCCACAACATGGGTTCTCGAGGAGCAACAAATCACGCAGTTCTACGGTGGGTGACATGGCGAGCGAGGAGCATGGTAGATGCGTCGTGAGTGCTTATTAAACCGACCGATCGACGAGGCAAGCCGTATTGTAGAAGAGATGGCGCCAACAGCTATCAATGGCCAAGCGGAGAACGCCATCGTTCAAAGCATTTCTTGTTGAGAGTGATTCAAAATATGATGACCTCATGAAAAGTTCACTCTTTGAAGAGTCGATTGAAGCAGAAGCGTTAGCCACATCAATCGGAGGAGTCATTCAAATTTCCAACAACCTTCACCGGCTTCAATACTCGTAATCGATTCAAGAGCCGAGGAAGCCAAGTCTCAAGACATGATGCAGCAGCTTGGTTGTAAGCAACCAACAATTGGCAACGAATCGAATTCGTTCATCAGCAACACCGGGCAGAAGATAAATCACTTGGAGTCGACGTGGCTATGGGGAAACACATAAGGATGTTGGAAGCTCAAATCGGTCAAATTGCCGTACAAGTGAATGCACTACAAAGACGGGCCAATTTCCGAGTAATACGGAGGTGAACAGAAGAGTGATGCTTCGCCATTCGGACGAGGTGGGCGAGCCTACCCGAGCCCCACAGAAAGAAGAGCAAGAGAACATTCGACGCGAAACTCGCGATCATGAGCCCGATCATGAGCCATCCCGAATTTTGTCCACAGGACGCCTTGACCGAGGCCGCGCAAGCACCCGATGCGAGCCATCCAAGCATGCGAAGGCCAGATTTGCTCGCGAGCGACTAACGCCCGCAAGTCGCGCGCGAACAAGGAGATCAAGCAAGATACCTCGCGACCATCCCAGCGGTCGCGAGGTCGACCGCGAGGCACCCCCAGAGGCTAATCCTCGCACGTATATTCCTCCGGTCCCGTTTCCGAGTCGACTTGTCAAGTCGAAATATGACGAGGAATTTGCTCGTTTCAAAGAGGTATTTCAGAAAGTTGAGATAAATTTGCCTCTCTTTGAAGCGTTGCGAAACATCTTGACTACATGAAATTCTTAAAGGCGCGCAAGTAAGAAGAAACTGGGAAATTTGAGAAAATTTCCTATCCAAGAAGTGGCATGTCGTCTTGCAAAGAAGCTCTCTTTGAGCGAGGATCGGCGGTTTCACGTTAGAGTCGAGATCGCCGGCGTAATTTTCCAAATGTGTTATGCGACTTGGGGCGAGATCAATCTGATGCGTTGAGCGTTTTCAACCGGCTACACCTAGGAAAAATGAAGCGACGAAGATTTCATCGATGATGGTGACCGGTTGATCACATATCCAAAAGGTATCGTCGAAGATGTGTTGGTAAGAATTGGGATTTTGTTTTCCCACGACTTTGTTATTCTCGATATTCCCGAATTCAAACAACAACCACTAATCCTAGGTAGACCTTTTCTAGCAACCGGTCGTGCGTTGATTGATGTGCGGGGAAGGAAACCTCACGTTTCGTGTTAACGGCGATGAGGGCTCAAAATTTCCATATCGACGCCATCAAGCAACACGACGCTGAAAAGCCGGAAGATTGTTGCTCGATCATGACTGCTGCTGCCGATCACGTCTCGTTTAGAGGGTACTCGACCGATCAAGAGGCCGTGAGAAGGAAGAAGTGGACTCGACATGGAACTCGAGTGTATCATTCAAGTTTGGGGGCCACTTCCATAGTCGATGGTGGTCATCCGTAAATCTGAAGTTTAGAAGGTTCCACAAGTCGAGAAAGATGTCTATTGCTACTAAACGCCGATTGACGAGGTTAGTGATGGTCTAGCTAAAGGCGTTAAATAAAGCACTTGTTGGGAGGTAACCCAACGTTTTCTTTGTTTTTGTTTTTCGTGTTTTGTCGTTTCTTTCGTTTGTGTTGTTTTGTCGTCTTTTTGTTTTTCTTTTCGTTTTCGGTGCGCCGATCAACGAGTTAAGTGAAGTGTGTTAATCCATGTGGCCAATGACGATAGAAAATTTTTGTGAAATTTAATGATAGTGCACATGATATGTTAGAAAATGACGCATGAATGACGTGAGATGGCTTAGTTTGTTGTTTTCACCATTTGCTTAACACATGAGACTTGAGCTTCCTTTGTATAAACATATTGATACGTTTCTTTTAATTGTGTGATATCATGCATGTGATTATCTTCAGAACTTGCCGTGTTTACGTATCGAGACCGCAATATGTGTTTCAATTTGGAAAGGATAAAAGGCCATCTTTGTTAACCACATATTCACCCAAACACTAACCCGATGTTATATACCATTTGTCGCCTTCTTTGAGCCTTTATTAGACTTTTCTTCGATTAAACGGATGATAGGAGGTGAGGATGGATATGGGAATCAAAAGGGTGAAAAATTTGATGTAGTTATGACGAGAGAAGTTTATTTTAGAAAAATACATCCGTGGTGAAGAATAGTACCTTTGTTGTAAAGTTAAACCCTATAAGCTCTAGAAAAGAAAAGAAAAGAAAATGTTAAGTTCACTATGAGTGTTGAGCATAAAGGGTCTTTAATCAAAGTATAGGTACCTACGTGGCATTAAGCGTTGATTTAGCACGTTGGGAAAGAAGAGGAAAATGGACAAAGTCCATATGTGTCGAAATATATAAATGGGGTGCTTGGAATATTTTTGAGTCACTTAGCCATATATTATCATACCTTAACCAATGTGCCTACGTTATAACCTATAAAAGACCTCTTTGATCCTTATTTGAACACATTTGTGTGGTGGAGATGTTAGAAAGCAGCAAGCCTATGGTAAGATGTTGCATTACATTGATGCGTGAGTGTATACACGTCCTTAATTTCTTTATGAGTTTGAGTGTATTCTATATATTTTACATACATGCCTTTGTGAGGGTTGAAATAAATGAGTTCTTGCCCTCGATGGTTGTTTGTGTTGAGTTGGCTAACGCCGTCATGTGCACTAATGTTTTGAGCGTTGATATGTTTGGAGGCCTAGAATGGTTATCATCTTTGCTACGTTCGTTGATCCTTCGTGTTGTCTTTCTATTACTGCTTTTGTTTGAGGACAAACAATGCTTTAAGTTTGGGGGTTTGATAAGCGCATTTTACACGTTTATAGTTGCTATTTGAAGATGAGTTTAGCTCGTTTAATGTGCGTTTATGTATCGATTCTTAATGTTTCATCTATTTTTAGAAGATCTCGCTCTTGGGTGTTCTTTTGGTGTTGTGTAGGTCTATATGTTGAAAATCGAAGCAAGGAGCGGCGACGAGCCAAAACACACAATCTGGCGTGTTTCTAGCGACCGACTGGCGGTCGCTAGGTCGGCCGCTAGGAAACACGTCACGAGAACCCGACATACCGCGATGGCGAGAATGTGCCCGTGAGCGAAGCCGGTAGAGAAAGCCAATGGGCGATTTCTCGCGACGGATCGGACTTCCTAGCGACCGCTAGACACGGTCGCGAACCAACCAAGCGGGCGCAGAGGCGATCGCGGGCGAGAAGGCAGCGGATTACCTCGCGACCACACCTAGCGACCGCGAAGGGTGGTCGCGAGCAGCAGCGAAGAAGGAAAATTAGGGTTTTGGGGTGTGCCTATATATGGCAACACCCCACCGCGCCCAGAGACCCCTTACGCCCTGAGCTCGTTTTCTTAAGTTTTCCTCGGTTTACATCTTTTAGTCTTTAGTTTTCATTCCGTTTAGTTCTAGCTTTAATTTTCCGTTGTTCTTGTTTAGTTTATCGATCGGAGCGTTTTGTCCGTCGTTTTCCTTTGTTTTCCGATTCGTTCGCTTGGAATTGGATTCAAGACCAACCTTTGTTCATCAACGCTTCCCTACGGGTTTTATATATTTAATTTCTGTTTTTATGATTAATTCGTATTTCATTCTGTTTATTATGTCTGGCTAGTTTTCCGTTCTAATCCTAGGGTTTGCATAATTCGATCCTATATGTTGTGAGTTCTGCTGTTGTTATTTACCTTCCAGGCATGATTTATGATTCATGGTGCTTATTTATGTGTTGATTTCTAATCAATCTTGATGCATATCTAGTTGCGATTAACGAGCGAAGCGTATTAATTGTCAATCGATCTTGAATGCATGATACGATTAAGCCTCGAGTCGTAATTGAGATAGAGACGATCGTGAGGAAGCATATTCTTAGTGATCCTTTTGGGTTGCTTATTTTCCTCTAGAGGCGAAAGCGTGATAGGAAAATTAGTAATCAAGCGCCATAATTGTAAAGAATCAAGTTGTTGGTTATATATGTGATCTTCCGTCTTGTCTGGATTAAAACGGTTAGTAATAAGCAGGATAAACATCGTTGTGGATAGGATTGGTGCATCCCTAGGGTTAGTCTTTCTTTATAATCATCTTTTGTGATTTTATCGCTTTATTTTATATTTCTGTTTGGTTACCTTTGCTTTGGATTAAATTCCGAAGCCCCTAAACCTATCACCCTTTATCTGTGCTTGAATAATGATGAATAGTCGTTGAGCTAGCTTCTATGTTTTCGTGATACAATCCCTGTGGATACGATACTTCGCTTACCCTGTACTTACACCCTTTTGCGTGTGAAAAAGGAGCGATCAAAATGCAGAGACTACATCAAAGGATGGTGGACAAAATTTTCAACCCACATAGGTCGGAATGTGGAGGTATCGTGAGACGACATCGTCGTCAAAAGCAAAGAAGCCGCATGTGTTTCCGACCTCGGATCGTCCTCGGCCTTCTTCGGAAAATCAACCTAAAACTAAATCCCCAGTGCGTTTGCGGTCCGTGCAGAAAGTTCTTAGGGTGTTGGGTTTCCTGAAGGGCTAAAAGCAAACCCGTCCAAGGTCCAAACCATTTTGGAAATGAAGATGCCGAAGACCATCCATGACGTACACAAGCTGACAGGCTGCATAGCCGCATTAAGCCGCTTTCTTTCAAAAGCCGCGGATAAGCAGCTACCCTTCTTTAAGATACTCAAAAAGGCCCCGAAATTCTCATGGGATGAGGTGCACAGGTCCGCCTTCGAAGACCTCAAGAGCTACCTCGCCAAGCTCCCCACTCTATCCGTCCCGAAAGAGGGAGAGGTCCTTTTTCTCTACCTTGCCGCCTCGGACGAGTCTATAAGTGCAGTCTTGAGTGCGGAAGAAGGACGTCGACTCCGGTATATTTTATCACCGAGCACTAAAAGGCCGGAAGCAGGTATCGACCCCGGAGAAGCTTGCCTTAGCGTTGGTAAATGCAGCGAGGAGACTACGTCCGTACTTCCATGCACATCGCCTGAGTCCTCATCGATCACCCACTGCCCGGCAAGTATTGGACGAAGGCCAAGCATCGGGAGAATCGCGAAATGGGCAATCGAATCGGGCGAGCACGATATATCATCTCGCCTTGCCGAGCCATCAAAGGTCAAGCCTACAGCGGATTTCCTTGCCGAGGCTAACCGTCGAAAACCGAAGCCCAGCGAGTCCGTATCGGACGATGCCATAGCCGAACCCATGGTTGAAACACCGAGGGAGTCTTGGCAACTCGTTGCTGACAGGGGCTTCGAAAAAGCAGAATGAGAGGCGGTATCTTACTCTAGGCCCGGACAACCAAGAGATCGCCTATTCACTTCGGGTTCACATTCAAAATACGAACAACGAAGTGGAGTACGAGCGATCGCGGGGACTTAGCCTCGCTCAAAGTCTCCGGATCTGAGCCGTGCAAGTTCACGGCGATTCTCAAGTCGTCGTAAGCGAATGTTGGGAAAATACGAGGCAAGCGGAGAATGAAGAAATATCTTGAAAAAGCAAAAAGCACGCAGCGGACTTTCTCACACTTCGGATAGTTCGCATCCCAAGGGAGCAAAATAGCGGTGACATCTTAAGTAAATTGGCCTCGTCATCGCCCGATGAAGTCCAAAGAGGAGCATAAGCGATGTCGAAGACGGGCCGAGTCAACATAGTCTCGGATGAAGAACCAATTGGATGACTTCCATTCGAGAGTACTTGGAGAAGGCGAACCGCCTACCACGGCGGAGGCTAGAAGGATCTGAACAAATCTGCGATATACAATTGAGCGGGGAGTCCTACGTAAAGTCATATCTCCAACCTCTCTTAAGGTGCTTGGGTCCGAACCGAGCTAATTACGTTCTCGAGAAATACACGGAAGGTTCGATGCGGAAGCCACATCGGACCCGAGCCTTGTCGAAAGAAAGTCATGCGATGGGGATACTATCACGACAATGTTCCAAGACTCGATGGACCTTGTAAAAAGTGTCCAAGTGTCAAATCCATTGGAGCGTACCAAGGCTACCACAAACCGACCTCACCTCCATACAGAGCCCTTGGCCGTTTATGCAATGGGGGATCGATATTGTGGGCCCCTTTTAAAAGCACCGGGGCGGCTCCATTTTTAATTGTTGCGATCGACTACTTCACGAAGTGGGTGGAAGCGAGCCCTTGGCAAAATCACAAGCAAACGCCCTCAACCGTATGGAAGAACATAGTGTGTCGTCGGCATCCCCATATCCTCCTTTCGGATAACGGAACACAATTCACGGATAAGACATTGAGATTGGTGTCGAGAGCTTGGATCAACAAAAGTTCACCTCGGTGGCCCATCCTCAAGCAAATGGTCGACCGAAGTTACCAACGAGACCATCGTAAAGGGCTAAAACTCGTCTCGACCGAGCTAAAGGCCTCTGGGTGGAAAATTTACCATGGTCTTATGGTGCGTGCCGAACAACACCTCGGACCTCGAGCGGAGAAACACCATACTGAGTTTGGTGTATGGAACGAGCGATGATCCTGCGAGAGATCGGAGCATCGAGTCCCGTACCATTGACTTCTGCCGAAGCAAATGGGAAAATCTGGTGATCTAGACCTACTCGAGAAGAAAAGAGACCTCGCCTACATCGAGGA
This sequence comes from Salvia rosmarinus, assembly GCA_036937905.1. Lineage (NCBI taxonomy): Eukaryota > Viridiplantae > Streptophyta > Magnoliopsida > Lamiales > Lamiaceae > Salvia > Salvia rosmarinus. The sequence goes on from CM072814.1 coordinate 13,340,170, forward strand.
AGCTCGGTACAAGCAACAAGTAGCTCGGATTACAACCAAAGATGTTAAAACCCGACAATTCCAAGTGGGCGACCTCGTACTCGAAATAATGAAGTCGGCAAAAGCCGCAGCTCGGCAATTTGGAAGCCACATGGGAAGGACCTTACAAGATTGACGAAGTCCTCGGCAAAGGGGCCTATAAGCTCGCTCGATTGTCCGGTGAGCAATTACCCAACGATGGCACATCATCCATCGAAGAAATATTATGCATAAGTGTCGAGGGTCGGGTCTTGTTTGGTCGTTTTTAAAGTCTGTTTAGAGTCGAGTCTTATTTGGTGGTCGCGTCGTCTTTTATCAATAAAATATTATTTTTACGAGTTCTACTTATCACTAATGCATAATTAATCTTCACATTATTTACCTCCACGGAGGACAAATTCCCTCGGCGGAGGTCGATTACATTAGTTTCATACGAATGTAAATTTAAAAGCGATGCCTACATACGAGATCGAGACTACCTTCGTTTATTTCGAAGCCGTTCTCTCTATGTAGATGAAGGGGACCACCCCTCCCGATGACCTCGGCAAAAAACAGGAACCATTCCTACATACGAGATCAGACTACCTTCGTTTATTTCGAAGCCGTTCTCTCTATGTAGATGAAGGGGACCACCCCTCCCGATGACCTCGGCAAAAAACAGGAACCATTCCTACATACGAGATCAGACTACCTTCGTTTATTTCGAAGCCGTTCTCTCTATGTAGATGAAGGGGACCACCCCTCCCGACAACCTCGGCAAAAAACAGGAACCATTCCTACATACGAGATCAGATTACCTTCGTTTATTTGAGCGGTTCTCTCTATGTAGATGAAGGGACCACCCTCCCGATAACCTCGGCAAAAGCGAGAACCATTCCTACATACGAGATCAGATTACCTTCGTTTATTTGAGCGGTTCTCTCTATGTAGATGAAGGGACCACCCTCCAGCGACTCGGCAAAAAACAGAACCCTACCTTCAGACGAGAGCGATTTCTTTCGTCTATTTGAGGCGGAATTCTCTCGAGGACGAACTACTTTCGCATATTACTCTTGTTCAAATACAAAGTCAACAAGAAATCATTCTTATTAAATAAAAGATATACGGGTTACATTTTACGAGGGCAGGCGGATCGGGAAAAGCGAGCCAATCCACGGAAAAATCGGAATTCAAACGACTCATCAATACTAATCCTACCTCTACTGCGTCCTCGGGTCTATATTACGGGCTCGCCAGGCGCGACCTCGGTCACTTGGCGACGCACTCTGCGAGCTCGGCCTCGACCACTTGATGACGCCGGTCTCGACGCCTTGAGGGTCCACGACGTTCAAGGGCAATAGCACGCCTCTTGTCGCGCGCCTCCGGATCATCATAATTTGGTTCATTTATTCTAGATCAGAAGCTCCGCAGAAGAAGAGGCCTCTGCATCCGTCGAAGTATTTCGCCGTTGTGGTTGTCGGCGATGGCTTTGTATATGCTCCCGAGCCTTTTAATTCAGCGTCTTGCTCGTGAATTGCCGGAGGTCCGACCATATTGGCCGGTACCCGCAAGACTGGTGGCGGCCTCGACAACCTTGGCTTCAACTTCCGGATCGTCATCCCACCATTTCGGTGGATAACCTCCTCGTACTCGGCATGCTCCTCGGCTATCACTGGCCTTCTCCTGGACCTCGAACGCCTCCTCCAATTTCAAAAGGCGAGCACGGAGCTCGTCCTGACTCTCTGGCGGCTCTATGCTTGACATCGGACTCCTGTACATGACCAAGCTGCCCCTTTATACGGGAGAGTTCGATCTCTTTCAACTCAAGAGCCCGCGATAGGTCTTGATTGGTTCAACCAGGAGAAGCATCAAGCATTTCGAGAACAACCGAATAAAAAAGATAAGTTTCTTAACATAAACTTGTGATTTTATTAACATGCCTAGGTAAAAATCAATGTACATTTACATTAAAAAAAAAAAAAAAGGAGTGAAAAGATGGGGATCAAGCGACCCCTCCGAAGCTTCCGCCATGACCACGTCCGCCTCAAAGCACGGATAGCCTCGGCCTCTTCCGCCTATTTTCGGCCCATCCGACCGGCCTCTTGGGAACCACCGGTCTCGACGCCCGCCAAGCATGTCGCCTCCCGACCCTTTGCATGATCAGACAATAAAGCTTGGTCGGGGATCCCGATCCACAGGACAAAGCGAGCAGACTTCAGCGGACAAAAGAACCGAGGAGGAGGCAGGTTCGCGGCCACGGAAGCTTTCGCGGAGCAGCGGACGAGCACATCAAAATAGGCCGTCTCGGGACATCATCTCGGTCTCTCTCGTACCCATACTTGGCTTTGTCTGTGTGCAGGTAGTCCTCGACGACCTCTTCGATTGCATCCGAGGCGGCGCGATTATTAAGTACCTCGGCCCGCGTCGAAACCATCCGGGCTCGCCGACATGAGCGACCTCCGCAAAGGCACGGCGTTTCTCCTGCATGAGCTAGCCATGTTAAGCCTCCCGACGGCGAACTTGTCCCACTCGGCCTTCATCAGGCAACCTCGGCCTCGCCAGCCGCCTCGGCCCTTGCCGCCTCCTCCATCCATACGCCTCGCACGACCTAGCCTTGCCGCCGCCTCAATGGCCGTCGCATCCTCCATTTCTGTTTGACGAGGTCCGGATCTTAGCCTCGGCCTCGGATATTTCTTGAGCGAGGAGGGTATTCTCCGCCTCCATTCTCGGCATACCGGCCACCTCAAGCAAGCGTCAGACTGGCGCCTTCAAGTAATCCGATATAAGATCGGATACTTTTGACACCTCTGCCGCCACGTCCTCGACCCATATACAATATATACATCAGTCGAAGAACACAATTTTATACTACTACACAAAGTATAAGGACAGTACAAAACCTCGGAGACGAGGCACCGACTTGGAACCAATGATCTCAGACTTTCGGCCTCGGCAGAAGCAGGGACTCGGGGATTACATGCTTCCGCCTCTTGGCGCTTGAGTGGCTGCGGTGAAGGGACCTCAAGGCTCCACACCCATTTCGGGCATGTCCTCGATATCCTTCAGGTCGAGAGGCAGGCTCGGTCAGAGAGATCGGCTCGACCCACGAGATCGGCTCCTTCCTTTTCTTCTTTTTTTCCCTTAGAAGGTTCACTACCAGGAAATACATAGGTCAGCATCAACACGTATAATCATAAAAAAAAAAAAAAAAGAAAGAAGGGGCCTCACCCTTCACCGACTCCACCCTGGAGGTAGGATCATAAGGGCTAAGCCCCGCCGCTGCAAGCTCGGCCTCAGAGAAGACCTCGTCAACAAGGCCAATTTAGTCAGCCTAGCCCTCCAGGTCACCGAAGCCCTTGTCGACAAACACATCGGCGATCTTATCAGATCGCCATGGAAACTCCATATGTCCCTGAAACCGACAGAAGAAGAACTTCTTCTGCCAGTTGGAGATCTTCGATTTAATCTTTGCTTTGAATTTCCTACGGGGTGATAGATAATACCACCCCAGCCGCCTTCGCTTGCAAAGCGAAGACGAGCCCCAAAGTCGAAGGAAAATTATACTATAGGCATAGACACCTAGAGGCGATCATATGCGGAATGAGTTCGGCGAGTTGGGCAAGAGATAGGCCAAACATCTCTTGGAACTCAACGTATACATAAGGTTAAGGAAGGCGAAGACCACGCGAAATTTGTCCTCCTCACAATCGCAATAAAACCATCCGGGAGGCACAAGCCCCATCCTCCGGACGAGAGGGCAACGAACTCAATATTAGAAGGAATACTATATTGAAAGCAGATATCCCTAATGTCGAAATACCTAAGATTGAAGAAAAGAAGACACTTTACCGCAATCCCCACCGGGGAATCGCGAGACTACACTCGAGAGAGGCATATGAATACGGGTAAGCAGGAGAGACACTAACGAATTAGGCGGGAAGCGAGACACGATTTGGCGCTCGAGCGACTCGTTATAAGAAAAGTAGCCATTACTTACTTTTGTTTATCGATGAAGAGATCAAGAAGCTTCAAGTCGTCAATGGCGCGAGAATAAGCATTTCGCAGGAAAGCGAGTTTTTTGAAAACGAGAGAAATGTAGAAAGCGAAGTGATAAGAGATATGCGTATCAAGGAAGACATTCCCCTAATATGCACTTTATCGGGAATCAACCGCGCCAATTTAATGCGCATTAAATGCGTATCCCGCGTCGATGCTCGAACGGCGGAAAATCCGTCTTCGCCTCGCTAACGCCCGTCGGTGAAGCCATTCACAAGACCTCGGCTTAACGCCTCGACAGGTCAAGCCAGCCCAAAGACATCAACTTAACGCCTCGACAGGTGAGCCAGTCAGAACAACTCGGCTTAACGCCTCGTCGAGTGAAGCCGATCGAGACCTCGGTTTAGCACGCCGCCAGTGAAATCGATCGAAGACTTGACTAAACGCCTCGTCGGGTGAAGCCAGTCAGGAGACCTCGGCTTAACGACTCGTCAGGTGAAGCCAGTCATAAGACCTCGGCATAACGCCTCGTTGCGAGAAGCCGGGACACCGCCGGAGATCTGAACAACAAACAAGACCTCAGACGCCTCTGCGAGCACACGACATACCATATACGACGTCGGAAGCATTGACACACAAAGTCGGACAATGAAAAGAATGTCAAAGATCGTCCAACCCCCGTCACACAACAATCCCCTGACCTCGTTTGACTGCGTCTTTTGGGGGGTTGTGATAGGATCTGCCCAACTACAGGGCCCAAAGATCGGGCCCAATACAAGTAACCCCGACATCAAGCTCGGCACGGACAAGTTCGCCCATGAAGACTCCTAAAGTCGGTGGAAGCAGAAAGCTCGGCCGTATCTAAAAGAATCCTAATTCGAAGGGATAGGATCTCGAATCCTAGTTAGAAGACTTGATTCGAGATCTCAGGTCAATACATTGTGTATAAATAGAGGCTAGATTAGGCGACATAGATCATTGACTCTCTTTGTAATCACTCTTATACTCTCGATACACATACTCTCTCTCTCTTGCCCGTTGGCGTAGATCTTATTCACGGATCGAACCACGTAAATCTTTGGTGTTCTTGCGCATTTATTTCCCTTACGAAATTAAGATCGATCAATATCTAAAAATATATATAAGAATTATTTTGTATACTTTGAATTCATAATTATATAAAAAAACATACTCTTAGAATAAGATACAAACTATCTCCATGCTGAAAGCTCAAAGGGGAAAACACCATTGAAGTAAAAATAATACCCCTCTAAATTACAACATGAGTATAGCTAGAAACAATCACGTTGAACAACCAACATAATACTCGAAGAGCAAAAGGCCACCCCAAGAATTACAAAATGCGAGAGAAATAAATGAGAAAGAGGAGAAAATCTGAGAGTGTTTCAAACTATAACTATATTATGCTCTATTTATATGAGGGGGAAAAGGTGAATTTAATTTGATACATTTTTTCTTTTATTTTTTATGGATGATAATCCATAATACATATTATCCAAGTTATATTTGAATATAATTTCCAAGAACGATTTAAAACATTATGTCATTTGGCAAAAGACTGAATCATGTTATTTTCGTTATACAAATTGATTCAGCAAACCAAATCGTGAATCAAAGTGGCGGGGCTTTCTTTTTTTTCTTTTCCTTTTTTAAACTTGTGATTGTCTTTGTGGATCACCAAAAAATCATGAATAAGAGTAGTCTACTTAGTTATTAAATATTAATTGTTATTTTATACAATTATATCTTTTAAAATATGTGTTAGTACATAGTAACTTATGATTGAAGCACACTTTGATGCATAAGCTCTAATTAAATTATAATTGTGATCCATAAATTCTAATTAAAGATTGATGAATTTTGTATACGGAGATGAATACTAATTAAAATGGATACACCGTATTAATCTAGACAAAAACTTGTGTGTGCGCGCTTAAGCGACGCGCACAAGTTTTGTGATTTATTTTATTATTTTGTATTTTGTTTATTAATTCATAATTAGGGTTTATTAATTCAAAATTAGGGTTTATTATTTCCAATTAGGGTTTATTAATTCAAAATTAGGGTTTATTATTCAAAATTAGGGTTTATTAATTCATAATTAGGGTTTATTAATTAACAATTAGGGTTTATTAATTCAAAGTTAGGGTTTATTAATTCATAATTAGGGTTTATTATTCAAAATTAGGGTTTATTATTTTCAATTAGGGTTTATTAATTCAAAATTAGGGTTTATTAATTCCAAATAGGGTTTATTAATTCAAATTAGGGTTTATTAATTCAAATTAGGGTTTGTTAATTTATAATTAGGCTTTATTATTCAAAATTAGAATTTATTAATTCAAAATTAAGATATATTAATTTAAAATTATATTTATTAATTTACAATTAAAGTTTATTAAATTAATTAATTTTAATTAGATTTAATTTAATTAATTAATTAATTAAGATTAATTAACTAATTAATTAAATAAGGTGGTCTCCTTTGTCTTGCGGCGGGGCGCAGCGCGGAGACCACCTCATTAATCTAATATATACAAGTTTTTGCCTTTATGATATTACTGTGTTCTCAAATTATTGCTCGTGCAATTAGACTCGCATGACACATAACAAAAGGACTTTAGTCGAGCTTGATGAACTTAGTTATAACATATCTTGGGAATTTTAAAAACAATGTTGAACTGAGTAAACAAGTAAACCACTTTAAAGATTTAATTACCATATATGAAATTGAAATTGTCCAAATACATATGATATGTTATTCTTATTTTCACATTGATTTTATTAATTTGTTTTGTATTTGGAAAAATAGTAGCGCTGATCTTAAAAATACTCAAAGAACATTGATCCCATATTTGGGTTGTCTATATACGTTCAATATGCTAGGAGATTAATTCCACGAGAAATCACAATTTCTGATTCAAAATACAAATTAATATTACTTTCTTTTTAGGATAATTAAGTATAAAATTTAAATGAATGCAATAATAACACAAATTTTCAATTTGTGTATTATCTAATACTACTCAAAATTTATATATATTTTTTAAATTAATGTTCAAGTCAAATTGTGTTTCAATTGCTTTATTTTCATCTTCTTTTTGCTTTTCTCCAACCAACTGCAATGTTCAAATCCATCTCATAGACCTTTGTATTGGCAATAGTTACAGCAAAAATATTTATGATATCGGAAATGTAGTTAAATATTTCACACAACGACTAAGTACACGTTCAATCAATTACCTCCACCTTTGCCGTATCGACATCTATTCCACGATTAGAAACTATGTGACCCAAAACAATGCCATTTCTGACCATAAAGTGACTTTTCTCCCAACTTAGAGTAAGGTTGTATTCCACACAACGACTAAGTACACATTCAATCTTTTCTAAACAATCATCGAATGAGGAACCAAACACAGAAAAATCATCCATAAAGATATCTACAAAGTCTCCTATCATGTCAGAAAAGACAGACATCATACATCATTTGGAAAGTACACGGGCATTGTAAAGTCCGAATGGCATCCTTGAAAAGCATATGTTCCAAATAGGCTCGTGAACGATCTTGGCTTGATCCGCTTGGTCTATAGCAATCTGGTAGTAACCTGACAAGCCATCAAGAAAACAATAAAATTCATTATCAACCAACTTATCTAACATTTGGTCGATGAAAGGAAGGAAAATGATCCTTTTGGTGGAAGCATTAAGCTTCCGATAGTCGATGCACATCCGTCATCCAAAGGTGTGGTTCTCGTGGCAACTTCTTTCTCTCGTTAAGGACCATTGTTATTCCTCCTTTTGGGCACGACATGAAGCGGGTGACCCATTCATTTGTCAACAATTGGAAAGATGATTCCTTACGCTAGAGTTTGAGGATCTTGTTCTTCACCACCTCCATTAGTCTTGGATTAAGTATTCTCTGTCCATCTCATTGGGCGTGCTCCTTCAATTTGGATTTTGTGCATGCACATAGCGGGGACCGATTCCTTGATATCGCCAAACTCCACCGAAAGCAGACTTGTGTCTCTTCAAAGCGGCAACCAACCGGGATTCTTTGAGAATCGATAAGATTGGCGAGAGATAATCACGGGCTTTGTCCACCTTCCTCAAGGAAGATGTACTTTAAGTTCTTGGGAAGTTCCTTCAATTCTATCGTCGAGTCTCCTTTTAGGGATGATCTTTGTTTTTCCTTGGTTGGCTTAGCATAGTCGGCTCTTCCAGAGTCTTTCCTCTAGGTCTGCTGATCCTTCATAGACTTCCTCCACAATTGTGATCACCGCACAAAAGAAATCTCGCCAAGGCATCAATTGAGTCTATATAAGAACAGTTTTCAATTGAATTAATCGATGGCATGGCCTTGTTATTATGCACAGAAAATGACTTTGTTTTCCCTAGGACGGTCATCCTAATGTTTCCATTTTTCACATCAATCAAAGTATTAGTAGTGGCCATAAAAGGCCTCCCTAATAGTAGTGTATGGTCTCGACCATTTTCGTGCACATCGCCTATCTCTGACACCACGAAATCCACAGGTACAATCAGGCCACCGACACGTATAAGAATATCCTCTAAAATTCCCATAGGGTAGCGGATAGAGCGATCGGCTAATTAGAGACTCATGCCAGTGGGTTTCAACTCTCTAATTCTAATTGCTTGAAAATAGAGTAAGGCATAAGATTAATACCGACTCCTAAATCGAAGCATACATGTGGCTTCCTTTACCATTTTCCAAAGCAATTGTGATGACCAAACTACGGATCCCGTTGCTTGGCGGAAGTGGTTCTTTGCATAATGGGCTGCCACCTCAGATACCATAATGATTCATTGTCGACAAACCTCATCTTCTTTGATGCAAGTTCCTTGAAGAACTTAACATAAAGGCGGGAACATTGCGGATCATATCGATAGCGCCAGATTCACATTAACCTTGGAAAGCATTTTGTAGAAATCTGAGAACTACCGCTCTTGTTTCTCATTTTCAACCGGCTCGGGAATGGCAGGGGCTTATAAGGGTTTCCCGTCTTGTGTAACTTACTGCTGTCATTATTCCTCCTCAATCACTTTCTCCTCCTCTGTTTCTCCAACCCTCTCTCCTCCACTATCTGTTCCTCCACGATCTCTGGGAGTTGCACCTTATTATCTACTTTCTTCCCACTTTGGAGAACAGTTATTGCTTGAGCTTGGTGTGGCTGGAGCCCATGTCCCGGTATCCTCTCATACATTGTTGTTCTTTGTATTTAGTTGTGATTACCGAGAGATGCCCGATCGTACTCTCAAGACGCTTAATGGTCGCATCTTGTGCTTCCCTTGCTAACTTGCTATCTTGCATAAATGCGGCCAAAGTATCTTCCATGGATGATTTTGGAGGAGCATGTTGTCACGGTGGAGGTTGGTAAAGTGCTTGAGGAGTCTTCTAACTGCGGTGGAGGCGGGCTGCGTGGGTAAGGATCTTGAGGTGGTGATGGCTGCTACTGGTAAGGATCTTTGGTGGTATGACGGCTGTCGATATGACTACTGTGGATCACGTCTGCTTGACCATAAGTCTGCTTGCTTGGCGATCTTCTTGGTATGTATCTTCTTGCGACGAATGCTGCTTTGTGCGAGGCGCCAGTCGTGGGTTTGAACCCGAACCACGACCTTGGCTCGATTCTTCCATCTCGAGTTATCTGCGGTGGTTTTGCTCATAGGTCGGCCTCGGCTCATAAGGCTACCGAGGTGAAAAACCTTGCATAGCATAGGCCTCTACTCCGCCTTCATAGACGGGTGCTCCCATAGTAGGACAAATATCTGCCGTATGTCCCATTTCCATACAAATTCCACAAGGATGCATAGAAATCACGAGGAGGTGCGAGGAACTCTGAAGGGCGGCGAACTCTGGGGTGGTGAAGAGAACTCGGCACTTAAATCTTCATCTCGTTCGTCTCTCTCATAAGTGCGCCATCTACCTCGTTAATTCCGATCCTATCTCCACGGAGATTGACATTAGGCCAGCAGCGTACTAGATCTTTGGAGGGAGTTGCTCGCCATGACATCAAAGATCTCGTCAAGAGCCTCGGCTATGATATGAGCTTGTTGCCCCCTGCCGCATCGTCGACTTTTTCTGATCGGATTTAAGGATCCCATCATAGAAGAATTGGCACAAAAGAACCAACGAGAAGAAGTGATGTGGGCATTGCCTCTGAAGCTCATTGAATCTTTCTTTTGCTTCATGAAATGGCTCATCCAGTTCCTGCTTGAACGTCATAATTTTGGATCGAAGATCTTTGGTCTTCTGCTGCGGATAGAACCTCAACATGAATTACTCCACCACATTGTTCCAATTTGCCAAAGAAGGCGGGAAAACTCATAAGCCAAGACTTGGCTTTATCTTTAAGAATGATAAACGCGCTTTTTACTCGTTTATTGTTGATATTTTAAGATGAATTTAGATCTATTAAGTGCGTTTATGTATTGGATCTTAATGCTTTTATCTATTATTGGAAGATCTTGCTTTTGGGTTCCTCTTTGGTGTTTTGTAGGCTTATAAGATGATAATCGAAGCAACGGCGAAGCATGAGCCAAAAGAAGAACAAAAACGAGGGCTAGCGGCCTCCCCCGCGATCGCTAGCCCGGTCATGAAGGCATCGGAATGCCCCGAGCTTAGTGACCGACCTCGCGACCACGAGGCCGGCCGCTAGGAAAGACGTCGCGACCGCGAGCCCCGTCCGCGAGCCAAGGAAAAGAGAATAAGTACAAGCCAAATGTACAACCTCAGCGCCGCCTGAATCCGAAAATGCAAGAGGTCGTGAGGAATGAAGTCCTGAAGTTATTAGACGCGGGCATGTTCTATGCTATATCAGACGGCGAGTGGGTTAGCCCAACTCAGTGGTATCGAAAGGGGTATCAGCGGTGATCGAGAGAGAAGAAACGAGCTTGTGGCAACAAGACTCGTGACGGGATGGCGAGTATGCATTGATTATCGTGCTCTGAACGCAGTTGTTTAGCATGATTTTGTGATGATTATTGGTATTGTTTTACATGTCATTTTCTATGGTTTGTCCTATTTATGCCTTTGGTTCGATTAATATTTATCGATTTGGACTTACTTCGTTCGTTTCGATGTTTTGTAGAAAACGGCAGAAAATAGGATAAATTGGATCCGCCAATAATCAAATATATTGAAGAGCATTTGACAGACGGTTCGTGGCGTCGTGCGTCATCGGAGTTCGGAGCGAAGAGAGCGGGTCAACGACCAAAGTCGCGCCGCGGCACCCGTCGCGTGGCGCAGCGCCGCCCGCGCCGCCCGCCCGCCCGCGCCAGCCGGCTAACTCGGCGCGTGTGACCAATTTCCTCGCGCGCTCACCAACTCCGGCGCCCGGTGCTCAACGCGCCCGCCCCGCCTCGCCCGCCCCGCCCCTCCGGCGCGCGCGCTTCCCAGCAGCGCCTCGGCACTCAGCGCCGCCACGCTCTCCCCAGCCTTCGCCCACCGCGCGCCAGCTGCTCTCGCTCCGCTCCCAGCGCCCTCGCCCACGCCTCGCACCTTGCCCGGGAGCCCTTCGTCGAAGCTCACGCACGCCCGCGCTTCGCCAGCGCCTGCGCCGCATACCCGCGCCCATCGTCTCGCCCGCCCCGCTCGCGCCCGTCCAGGCCAGGGCCCCGCCAGCGCCTTCTCTCCTGCGCCCATGCCACTTCAACCGGTAGCGCATCAGCGCCCATCTCGGTAGCTTTTCACCTATTTCCTCACGCGTTCACTTTGGTGGCGCTCACAAATAGTCGAGAATGTTTTCGAACGGTGTTCAACTTTGAGCGGAGTTCATTTCTAATCTGAACGTTTTGTGGCTTCGCTCATTCTAAACCAGCTTCGTTCTCATTTATATATATATAGCGCTAGGTCGAAAAAAATCATCGCTCTCGATTACGTTTTTAGTGGCTCGCCGCATCTCTCAATTTTTCACGTAGTTTCTTGAGGCAACATATAAGATACAATTTAGTTTTAATTTACATTTTATTATTTCGATTGAATAATCTTGTTATCAATTTATGCTTTGGATTATCGGTTCTTGTGGAATCAATTTCATAGTTTATTATTTGATGATTTTGTCGATTGATTCATAGTGACCGTGGATTGGATTTTCATGTTCCGTTGATTTATATTGCTTAATGATTTCTCGCTTTGATTAATTCTGTTCTTGGAGATGGATTGATGATTATGTTTTATTTGCAATTAGATTTAGATTAGGGATTGACAAACCCTATGAATAATATTATTGCATATGCTTTAATTTACCGCTTTGATTTATCGCTTTCATAGTTTAACGAGGATTGACAACCTGGTTTAGATTTTAACGCTTTATTAGTTCAACTAGGGATTGACAACCCTAGCCTAGGATCATTGTTTATTTTCCGTATTTCAATTCTTTCATGTTTCACCCCGTTGTTATTAGAATGTTTGGGATTTAATTGCTTTACGTGCATAACCAGAACAATAGCCACTGTTAAGTTTTCCTTGAGGCGACTCGTGTTAACTTATCACGCTTCGATTACCTCGTGCGATTGCGGTAATTTGAGTGTGTTTTAGCTCGATCAATTTTGGCGCGTTCTTGAAAACTTTAAGCGTATTGTTTGTGTTGTTTATTCTGTGTTTATTTTTTGTTCGGTTTGTTATTTTCTCCCCGGTGCGTGTGATCTTGTTTTTATTGTTGGTGTCTATTAATGCGGGGTTACGGTGATGCGAATGTGGTCAGCGGTGGGGGAGGAAAGTTCGTCGTGGGCAAATTCTTCTCCAGAAGAAGGAGCCCAATTTGATTTCGAGGAATACCGTTGGGCTTGAGCATCAAGCCCTCGATCCCTACCATGAGCAACAAGCCTATGATCCATATTGGGACCAACCACCTCCACCACTCTATGAGGATCAAGCCTCCAATCATTCTTGGGAACAACCGCCTCCAGCGACACTATGAGGATCAATCCTACAATGCCTCTTGGAGCAACCACCTCCATTGCGAGAATCCATACCCTTGCTGACCACCACCACCTCGGAGGTCATCATTTGAGGATTCGTTCACCCTTACGAATGGATCATTACTTAACAAAATGGATGCTGCAAACGCCTCGTCTCTCGTTTGGAGGCATGGCGGGACATGTTAATAGCACCTTAATGAGCATTGCGACAATGGAGGAACTTCCGACCCAATCGATCGAGGTCAGGCGGTCCTTTGTTCTGGCGGCCCAATTATTGAGAATTGGGTGGAAGAGACAACAGAAGAGCGCTGCAGCCACATGAGGTGGAAAAGGAGAAAGTGGCTGGTCATGCCTCTCCCACACCAAGCGGATCGGACTCAGGACGGTCACTTTTCTTGAAAGTGACCGATTATTGAGAATGGGGTGGGAGAGACTCACGATAATTCTTTGCAACTATAGGAGGTGAAAAGCGAGGAAGAGTGGGCAAATGAAGTGAATAGCATGCCAGCGCCCACTCACGGAGATGAAAGAACAATCCCAGCTTGGAGGAGGATGAAGAGAGGATGGAGAAAGAGTGGGCACTTGAAGATACTCGAATGCAAAACCATACGGAAGTGATTGCCTTGCCTCAACAATTGAGTCAGGGATCCCGAGAGGAGGACAAATCGAAGACAAAGGTTGAGGTAACATCAATTGTTGTCAACATCCTAATTCACCAAAATCATGTACTTTGGGAATTGAAATTATTTATTTTATTTTGGAGAATAGGATGTTCGACTTGAGCTTACATGTACCTTACTTGTTTCTTTCTTGTCCTCTGTTCTTATATGGTTCATCTTGATGCTTTGGCGAGATGGTATTCCTGCGGTGAAGGACTATGGATAGATCTGTTGTTGACCGGAACACGTCGGACTCACGACGTTAAGCGAAAGTGCCGTGGGAGTTACCACGGTTTTTATTCTTTTTCTTTCTTTCTCTTTTTGCTTGTTTCGTTTTCTTTGATCTATCTGTTGTCGTTGAGTTTGTTTAGCTCAGATCTAGAAAGTTGTCAGCAGCGAGATGAAGCCGTGATGCTCCAACTCTATAAGCGCACATTAAATCGATTATCGGGGAATATCATCCTCTATAGTCATTTGAGCTTTTAATGTTTTGAGCACTTTGCGACGGTGCTCGATTTAAAATGTGGGGGATGTTTACTTAGTTTTGTGTGCGTTTCTTATATATTTTCGTATGCTTAATGACGTGCCCTTGTGCTTATTTTGATGGTTTGGATGTAAGCTTTGTCTATGTGAGTAAGTTAGGATCTTGATTTGTGCTGCGAACTACGTGGTATTAAAACCGATTTTGAATTCCAAAACTTTTGGTGATATATGATTTGAGTATAATGTGAATTGTGAGGCGTGATTGATAGAAAATGAATAGGGGAAAATTGATGTGATTTGTCCGGCTAATGTAAGGGGTAGTGTTAACATTGTGGTTGCCTATATACTTGTTTCATTTATATATATAAAAAAAATGTGAAAAGAAGAAGAAAATGAGGAGAATGAAAGCTCGGTATCTTGTTGAGATTGTTGAAATGAAGGATGGGATTATGTCCTCTTTCTCGTAATTTGAGAAATGGACATGGGAAACCACGTTAGGAGACTCGCGTTCATCGAGTGCACCTTTCGAATATTATTCCAAAATCATTAAAACATTCTTTGTGCTTTATAAAAAAACTTGTTGCTAAAGGTGACCACATTAGTTAGTTCACCCCTAACGGAGAGTTAGAGTGCGGCGAGAGATTACCTTTTTATTTATTGGAAATCAATTGTCGTTCTTGATTTATTTCACATTATCTTTGAATTAAGTAAACACCTAGTGTGATGGAAATGCAATAAGGTTTGATTGATTAGAATAAGAGTAAAGTTGCATGAGTTATCTTTCGACTCTTATTAGCATAGACTTTGCTTGAGGACAAGCAAATGGATAAGTGTGGGGAGTTGTTTAGCATGATTTTTGATGATTCTTGGTATTGTTTTACATGTCATTTTCTATGGTTTGTCCTATTTATGCCTTTGGTTGATTAATATTTATAGATTCGGACTTACGCCGTTCGTTTCGATGTTTTGTAGGAAAACGGCAGAAAATAGGATGAATTGGATCCACCAAGAATCAAATATATTGAAGAGCATTTCGACGAGGAGTTCGTGGCGAAAAACGTGCGTCGTCGGAGTTCGGAGCGAAGGAGAGCGGGTCGAAAGCGACCAAAAGTCGCGCACGGCACCCGTCGCGCCAGCGAGCCCGCGCACACGCCCGCTTCGCCCGCCGCGCCGCGCCACCACGCCCGCCCAGCGCGGCTCCTCAGCGGCAGCCAATTTCCCTCGCGCTCGAGTGGCGCGCGCTCACTCAGCGCCCGGCCTTTCGAGCGCGCCGCCGCCCGCCTCGCCTCGCCCGCCACCTCGGCGCTTGCGCTCCCAGCGCGCACCTCGGCACTCCGCGCGCGTGCTCCCCAGCGTGCCTCGGCCCCAGCCTTCGCCCAACCGCAGTGCCCTGCGTCTCCCTCCAGCGCTGGCGCCCCGCCGCCACGCCAGACACGCCCGTGGCCGGGCCAGCCCGGCCGGCTTCACGCTGCCGTGCTCGCCCGTGATCTTGCTTCCATCGCACGCCGCATGCCCCGCCCGTCATCTCGCCCGCCTCGCTCGCGCCGTCGATCATCTTGGGCTTGCCCAATGCCCTTCTCCCATGCCCATGCCACTTCAGCCGGTAGCACATCAAGCGCCCATCTCGTGGCGCTTTTCACCTATTTCCTCGCGTTCACTTTGAGTTGGCGCTTCACAAATGAGTCGAATTTTTTCTGAACCGGCGTTCAACTCGAGCGAGTTCATTTCTAGTCTGAGCGTTTGTGGCGCTCACTCATTCTAAGCCAGCTTCGTTCTCATTTTATATATATATAGCGCTAGGTCGAAAAGTACATCATTTCTGGTTACATTTTTTTCATTAGCTCATGGCAGTATCTCCAGCTTTTCACTGTGGATTTCTTGAGCAACATATAAGATACAATTTAGTTTTAATTTACATTTTATTGTTTGATTGAATAATCTTGTTATCAATTTATGCTTTGGATTATCGGTTCTTGTGGAATCAATTTCATAGTTTATTATTTGATGATTTTGTCGATTCGATTCATAGTGATAGTGGATTGGATTTTCATGTTCCGTTGATTTATATTGCTTAATGATTTCTTGCTTTCGATTAATTCACATTCTTGGAGATGGATTGATGATTATGTTTTTATTTGCAATTAGATTTAGATTAGGGATTGACAAACCCTATGAATAATATTGCATATGCTTTTAATTTACCGCTTTGATTTATCGCTTTCATAGTTTAACCGGGGATTGACAACCCCTGGTTTAGATTTAACTTTATTAGTTCAACTGGGATTGACAACCCCTAACCTAGGATCGCTGTTCATTTTCCGTATTTCAATTCTTTCATGTTTCACCCCCGTTGTTATTAGAATGTTTAGGATTTAATTGCTTTCTGTGCGCAACACGAACAATAGCCCTGTTAAGTTTTCCTTGAGAGACGACTCGTGTTAACTTATCACGCTACGATTATCTCGTACGATTGCGAGTAATTTGAGTGTGTTTTTAGCTCGATCAGCAGCCACGAGGAAAGACCATTTTCCATTGCCCTTCATTGATCAGATATTGGACAGACTGGTGGGTTATGAGTTATATTGCTTTCTAGATGGATATTCGGGGTACAATTAGATTGCCATCGCCCCAGAAGATCAGCACAAGACGGCGTTCACGTATCCTTATGGAGTTTTTGCCCATAGGAGAATGTCGTTTGGATTGTGCAATGCTATAGCCACGTTCCAAAGATGCATGATGTCCATCTTCCATGGGTTGATTGAAAATATTATAGAAGTATTCATGGGTGACTTTTCCGTATTTGGTTCTTCTTTTGACCATTGTCTCCACAATCTGTCCCAAGTGCTACACAGTGTGAGGAGACGAATCTAGTGCTTAATTGGGAGAAGTGCCATTTCATGGTAAGGAAGGTGTGGTGCTTGGCCACAAAGTCTGCAAAGGTTTGGAAGTGGATCGAGCAAAGATTGTGGCAATCAGTACCTCCTCCACAAATGTCAAATCCGTGAGGAGTTTTCTGGTCATGCAGGCTTTATAAAGGTTCATCAAGGTTTCTCTGCGATCACTAAGCCCTTTGTGTGGACTACTCGAGAAGGATACAAAGTTCGTGTTCACTAGTGATTGCTTGGGGGGCGTTCGAGAAATTGAAGCAAGCCCTGATATCGACCCCAATTTTGGTATCACCTGATTGGAGTCAACCGTTCGAGCTGATGTGCGATGCTAGTGATTGGGCAGTGGGAGCTGTGTTGGGTCAGAAACGAGACAAGCTATTCAGAGTCATATATTATGCAAGTAAGACACTCGACTCGGCTCAAATGAATTACACCACCACAGAGAAAGAATTACTTGCTGTGATCTATGCTTTCGATAAGTTTAGACCTTATTTGTTGGGCACCCATACTATTATCCACATCGACCATGCCGTCATTCGTCATCTGTTCAACAAGAAAGATTCGAAGCCGAGATTGGTAAGATGGATCCTCATTCTTCAAGAGTTCGACATGGAAATCAAAGATAGAAAAGGTTGCGAGAATGTGGTTGCAGACCACTTATCGAGATTAGAGAAGCCTATCGAAGGAGAAGACAAGAGAATTGGGATTAAGGAGAACTTCCCAGACGAGCACATATTGAGCATCATTGATCATACATCATGAGTGCATGATTTTGTGAACTACTTGGTAATTGAAGTTATGCCTCAAATCGATGCGATCATCATCGAGAAAAAAGTTTCTCCACGGTGTCGAGTTCTATTATTGGGATGATCCCGTCTCTACCCGTCGATGTGCCGATGGCTTGATCGTCATTGTGTTCCCCAAGAAGAATGAGAGACATAATCCACGAGTGCCATAGTTCTTTAAATGGAGGACATTTGCGGCGACCAAGGCGGCGACAAGGTTTACCAAAGTGGTTTTATTGGTCTTGATATTCGAGGATTGCAGCGTTTATCAAGAGTTGTGTGTTGTCAAAGAATGGGAAGCGTCACCAAGAAAGGCGAGATCTGCGAGAAGAGCATCATGGAAGTGGAACTATTTGATGTTTGGGGAATCGACTTTATGGGTCCGTTCCCATGTCTTGTGTTACACATACATCTTGCTTCTTTGTGGAGTATGTACCACGATGGGTGAGGCGATTCCCCGACCACTAGCGACTCCAATGTAGTGATTAAATTTCTACACAGAATATTACGACTCGATTTGGGGTGCCTAGGCGTTGATCGGTGATGGAGGGTGCATTTCAACAACAAGTGGCTGAGCAATGTCTAGCTAAGTATGGCGTGAAGCATAAAGTCACCTCTCCTTATCATCCATGATGAATGGAATGGTGAGTTCACTAAACCAAGAGATAAAGAGATTTTAGAAATCGGTTGTCCATAGGAAGGATTGGGCCAGTAATTGGATGATGCTCTTTGGGCCTCTAGGATGCCTACAAAGCCCTATAGGTCTATCTCCATATCAACTGGTATTTGTGAAATCTTGCCATTTGCCGGTTGAATTGGAACACAAAGCTTATTGGGTCTGCGAGGAGAATAAACATGGATTTTAAGGAGGCGGTTTGATGAGGTGAACAATTATTGGAGCTCGATGAATGGAGAAGCGAAGCTTTCGAGAACTCCCGGATATATAAAGAAAGAGCCCAGAAATTCCACGACCTTCTCATTCGTCCCAAAGTTCTCTCCGGGTAATGAAGTCTTGCTATACAATGCCGACTCCGTCTCTTCCCTGGCTGAAATCTAGATGGTCGGGGCCATATCATCTCTAGGAGCACATGCGATGGAAGCTATGAATTGCTAGACTCGGTGGCAACATTTTCAAGGTGGGCAGGCGGTACCTCAAATCATACTTCAGTCACACTTCAACCACGAAGTCGAGGTGACCAAGCTAAATGAACCGTGATGAGAGGTAACGGCAGGCTAGCGACGAAAAATTTAGCGGTTGGAGGTAACCCAACGTAATTACTTGATTTATGTTTTTTTTTAATTCGTTTTGTTTGTTTTGTTTTCTTTGTTTTGTTTTTGTCGTGTCGTGTTGGTCTTTGTTAAGTCCCAGGTATAATGGTTTAAAAAAACACGTCTAGCGACCACGCTCATGACCAGGAAAAGCAGGCGAGAGAACATATTTTGTTGAGCGACCATTTTAGCGACCAAGCTCGCGACCGAGCCGGCCGCTAGAAATTGAAACGAGTTTTGGGCATAGCTCGCGGCCTAGCTTCGCGACCCATGAGCCCGGTCGCGGCGTGACCGACCGAACACCGGCGTCGACCAGCGTGTTTACCATTTTAACCCTTTTCCCCATTTCACACACACACACACACTTGCATCCGAAGATTTCACTCTCAAGCAACAAAACCTTTATTCTCCAATTTTCTTATGCTTTTGACATCAAATCCACTCAAGGTATGCTACATTTCCATACTTCTTCTTAGATTTACGCTTTTTAGCATGAATTAGAAGGGTTTTACCTATTATATCTTCTTGTTGTGGTTTATTGAGGATTTGAGGATATACCTATATTGCAAAAATTTACATGGTGTTTGAGCATGTGTCTTCCAATGTTAGGTCTATTGATGTTCATAGATGTGTATTGTTGGTTTAATTTACCTACATTGTTGAATTGGGTTGGAAATTTTCGAAAAATCGTGCGAAACCCTAGCTGTCACACGCGCTGCGCTACCAAGCTCATGCGCCGCTATCACGACGCATGACATCGTCTTGAACTTCCAGCGGTAGCGAGATGGTTCCTCGCGACCACCTTCCGCGGTCGCGAGCGCCTTTGAAATCGTTTTCGGTTGTGTGTGCGTTTTCTCTCCCTTGTTTTACCTTATAAGATCATATGTTAGTATGGGGGAGGAATATTACTAGGTTCAAGTTTGGGGGAGCTCTTATTATTGGTTGACGTTTACATTGATTTTTGTTAATAAGTAAGTGAGCTAACTTTGAAATATCTTTAGGTACATTATGTCGCGTTCAATCGGCCTGGCCTTGAGGCGAGGAGGTCGTTTACACTTCGCATGACGAGCCACATGATGAGTTCCACGAGACCTTTGGGGTGCGGCGCCAAATCCTCGTTAAGGGACCGTTGGAGGAGATTGGTGCGGCTGAAGCCTGACGCTCGAGATTCATGTGCATCGATGCGCGAGCTATGGGGATAGCCAACGGCGTAACGTGGCTGGTGAGAGGGCGATCATACTCTATTATCGCCAACTATCGACATACGGGACCCCAACTCACGGGGTTTTGTCATTGTCCATGTCCACAAGACACAAAGGGTCGCCGGACTACATTACATTCTAGATGGACATGACGGGCCAGCGGCTCGGTGGATGAATTGAATGCTATCATCGATGGCGTTCGAGATAAATACATCGGGATTTAGAGAACTCGGCTCGAGAATATGTGGCCGTTGTTCGTGGATACAACATTAAGCGAGACCACAGCACTATGGCGCCTCAAGGCGAGGCAAGTTCGATCACGGAATCCTACAAGTCCTTACTTCCACCGCCTCATCCTTTACCGTACATGGCGCTAACAAGCGGCACGGTCATCTATCGGGACATGAGTCTCATGATTGGTGCTGCGACAAGACGAAGATGCGTGCGGCATGTTCCTCGCATAGCACTTCCGGATGCATGCGGATGTTTGGGGAACACGAAGATATGCATAGGGGATTCGTTACCTGTGCCGATTTTTCGGTGATGATTCGCGAGACTCCTATCTCTCGGGATATTTTCTGGATAAGCCCTATCTATCGTCCGGATGTTCTGAAGAGCACCCGGCCGTCACCTCTGGGCGCTGCTCGACAAACGGCGATCCATATTCGCGCGCCTTGCGCGCTCACCCGGTTTAAGCGGTTTTGGCCGTCGGAATCAGTAGAACTTGAGCTCACGTCTTCACTACGAATGGGCTCGGTGCTTAAATCATGGCGAGATCGGGAAAAGCGGCAAGAAGCGGGCGGCGGCGAGGCGCCAAGATAGGCGGCACGTTGCACCACAACCCGTTGGCGATCCGGAATTTATGAGCGATTGGATCGCATAGGCTGTCGTCTCGACCACATCGATGGGAGTGTGACCTTCATGATGGCCCTGTGAGCCCTCCTCGCCCAACACCAGGCGCATCAAGAACACCAACGTCAAATGATGGAATGATGCGACAATGAGGTCGATGGCGAGGATTTTATCCGCCGCCAGAATGTATGACATCACAGGTGAGCCTCTCCCGACTACTCTTTTACGCAAACCTTATTGCCTCCATTTCACATCATTCACAATAAGTTTGGGGGTGGACGAGTTTGGTTGGTTGAAGTCTGTTTATGTTTTTTCTTGTAAAGTTTTATGCTTTGGGGCTTTTGTCGTGTCTTTGTTATCGTTGTTGTGTGCGTCGATCAGCGAGTGAAATGTGTTGATCCATGTGGCCAATGATGATAGAAATTTTCTGAAAAATATGTTGATAGTGCACATGATAAGTTAGAAAATGGCGCATGGATGACTTGATTGCTTAGCTTGTTGTTTTCACCATTTACTTAAAACCGTGAGACTTGAGCTTCCTTTGTATAAACATCTTGATACATTTTTTTTTAATTGTGTGATATCGTGCATGTAACCATCTTCTAGAACTTACCGTATTTTACGTATCGAGGCTGCAATATGTGTTTCGAATATGGAAATGATAAAAGGCCATCTTTGTTAACCACATATTTACCCATACACTAACCCAATGATATATACCATTTGTCGCCTTCTTTGAGCCTTTATTAGACTTTATTTTTACATTAACGGATGATAGGATGTGAGGATGGATATGAGAATCAAGGGGGGTAATTTTTTCTTTTGATGTATTAAGTTGGGATAAAAGAAAGAATGGTACCTCGATGGAAAAAAATAGACCATATAGCTCTATTACAAAGAAAGAAAAATGATTAGAATAATATGATCATAAAGGGGCCTTTTATTAAAATATAAGTACCTTAAGTGCATAGCGTTGATTTAGCATGTTGGAAAGAAAAGGAAATGACAAAGTCCATATGAGTTGAATGTATGAATGGAGGTGCTTGGTGTTATTTTGAGTCACTTAGCCGTATATTACCCTACCTTAACCAATGTGCCTACATTCTGACCTATGAAAAGACTTTTTGATCCTAATTTGAGCGCATTTGATGTGGTGGAGATATTGAGAAGCGGCAAGCTATGGTAGATTTTGCATTGCATTGATCTTTGAGTGTATACACGTCCTTAATTTTCTTATGAGTTTGAGTGTACACTATATTATATACATGCCTTTGTGAGGGTTGAATTGAATGAGATTTTTGCTTTCAATGGTTGTACATTGTCGAGTTGACTAATGTCGTCATGTGTACTAGTGTTTTCGAACGTTGAAAGATTTACGAGGCTTGTTATGGTTATCCTTTGTTTAACTTTAAAAGTGTACTAGGTTCTGCAATAGGGACGAGATCGATTGTGATCGATGGGTTAACCTAGTCGTATTCTCAAGGAAGGCTAAACATGGCTTTACTAACGTTGCGAACAAAAGCAATAAATCTAAACTAATGGGAGAAAAGCTAGGGTGAAATTACTCTATGATTAACTAGGTAAAAAATAAAGGAAGCAAATAAATTACCTAGGTAAAAATCAACACTAAAGATGAAAGATGTGGAACTATGCAAATTAATCCTTAACATGATTATGTAAAATCAAAGTTGCAAAGATTAATTTAATTAAAAAGAGAATTAATGGAGACGAAATAGTAAACTCACCAAGAACATAAATAAATTGCAAAGGAAGAAAATACCAAATCAAAGAGAGAACGGGAAACTTGAATTAATGGCGGAGGAATCCAACAACAATCCAAAGAGCTATGTTCGTAATCTTAAAAGTAAATCACATGAAAGTTACTAAAGTATTATGCTAAAAGCGAAAAAGAATCCCAAAATTAAATAGAAACAATTCTTCCTCAAATCGAAGCCGCCTCAAAACCTAAAAAACGGGTTTTTAAAGATGCCTACATGCCAAAAGGCGGCGCGTCCACACGTCGGTGCACTATCGCAACGCGCCGATGCATTAAGCTCTCGAGCAGCTCCGTCGGAAGAGGCGTGCGCGCCATGGCCGGTGCTCGTCTTTCTCGGCGCGCCATCGAAGCGGCGGCCCGGGGCGTGCCGGTGCTCCCCCGACCTCCAACATCACTCTGACAAGCCGAGGCGCACCATTTTCACTCACTTTCGCGACAAAGACCCTTCTCGAGTTTCCTAAGAAAACACAAAGAGAAGAAATAAGCTCCCACAACACGGAAACACCATAGAAGCGGGGAAAAACGCGAAGAAGAACCAAGAAAAACACAACCACGAAACGAAACAATCCGCTTCTTGGCCGTTGATCTTCGTTGTGTCTTTCTTTGTGTTTTTGTTTTGTTTTTGTTTGAGGACAAACAATGCTTCAAGTTTGAGGGTAATGCTTCAAGTTTGAGGGTAATGCTTCAAGTTTGAGGGTTTGATAAACGCACTTTTTACTTATTTATTGTTGATATTTTAAGATGAATTTAGATCTATTAAGTACGTTTATGTATTGGATCTTAATGCTTTTATCTATTATTGGAAGATACTACTCTTGGGTTCCTCTTTGGTGTTTTGTAGGCTTATAAGATGATAATTGACGACGCCCGGGTACCCGTCGTTAGAGGTCCCAAGACACATCAAGATACATTTATAATCTCCTCCAACTTGAACACATAGTTCCAGTATATGGCAAGTTAAGGGTCGAACCAAGAGAGCTGGTTGTGTTGTTACTCGAGTTGTCACAGTTTGAGTAGGAGGTTGCCAGAGGGCAAGGTGTCGATCGGTGACGGTCTCGATGAGAAATGTATCTTGAGAGATATATCTTGAGCGTAAAGTAAACCGAAACTAAACACAAGGTAAAGAGATTAAATAACAAGTAGTTGGGCGATGGTTCGTGACGTTGAGATATTGGTCGAGGCGTCGGTCATAGGTTCAAGATTTTCACCATGAGTGTATGTCGTGGTTAAAGGTACCAAGGGTAGATGCCCTTTTAGGTTGTCACGTACACTGTGCCCCCAAACTCAAGCTTGCCGTAGATTTTAGGACTAAACTGAGAGGCCCCCTTGCCACCACTGCCAAGACGGTCTCCAAGATAGGGTTCTTCCCCCAACGACTTTACTCACTAGACAGACCAACTAGCACGGCCGGTCCGAGGAGTGGCTCGCAGACCTTCGCCCAAGGCCGATGGCTACAATCACCCACTCCACCAAGACTTCCGGGACAAAGAGACACTCGATGTCTTACTCGGCTATTGCTTGTAGCTACCCCTCCCCAAGGCTACCGGCCGAGTTAACTCTCAAGGAAAGGAATAACATGTGTATAAAGGCCTGAGCTTGGAACACACACTCGAGGCTCTAAGGCGTTTAGATCTCACTACTCATATGAACTCGACTCAACGTGCTTCACCCCGAGCCCAACCAAACCAACTACTCACGCATAATCGACATAAACACAAAAGCAAATAATAAGAACGAAACCATACTTGAATATAAAATCAAACGTGAATGAAAAGCATTCTCTGCCAAGCAGTAGCTCAAGCAGAGATAACCAAATACATAATATAAATGTTTGCCCGTAGGACTTGTTTCTTCCTCACCAATCACTCATGAAAGTAAAGAGAAATAAAAGAGATAAGTCTATAGAGAATTTTTGGACCGATGCCATTCTCCAACCGTGTGTTGTGTCTCGAATAATTGTTGCCTCCCTTTGGAGTTGGGTTGGGAGCCTAGGTATACTCCTCCTTGTCCTGGTCAGCACACACATCTCGAGGCGACAGGTGGTGAGGGCAACAAGCTGGCTCGGGCTCTGGACCCCGACAAGAGCTCCTCTGGCTTCAGTCTGGCAGGTTTGTCTCATTCCAGGCGCTGCAGGTTGACCTTTCCCTTTACGGCAAAAATCAAGCAAGCGGCAGAGAAGACCTTGCCCAGAATCTTTCCATTTGCGTGCAAGTCTGCCAGAGATCTTGTCTGCGTCTCCCAGCACATCTTAACTACCTCTTTCCTTCGTCACTTCACGTCCTTTTTCTCTTCCTTGTCTCGATTACCTTTTGGCTTCCGTCTCTCGTTGATCGAGGCTCGAACTCCGTGCGATGCAGTGTCTTGGCAAGATGTCGAATGCCTTGCAGAGATAGTCTTGATTTTGCCTCTCATGGAGGTGGCTGATCTTGCCCAGGTCGGCTCGACACTGTAATACCCCAGCGTGTCTCCGACACAAACACCATAAGAACACACACAAAATGCACTCTTTCTAGGGCGAGGACTACCCAAAAGAGCACGAAAAATGGGCTCGTCATACTCACACGCAGACCACGGTTGTCCTCAGCGTGCACATTCACTTCAAAAGAAAGACAAGCACAAACCACACCGCAAAATACCGGCCAAGGATAAGATGAAAGCGTAACAAGATAATCCGGCATAGCGTTAATACTATGCATCAGGTTAATCAAGATCGGGGCAAGCAAGTTTGTAGGGTTCTCTCAGCACTCAAACTCTCGTGTTTAGGGGTTTTCACGCTCGATGATGATGACTTGATCGAGGAAGTGTCGTAGGCTTGCACTGCCGTCTCTTGTCTTTGCATATACCTTGGTCAAAGTTCTCTATCATTAGGTATTTAGGGTTGCATTGAGTGGCTTCTTGGCTAAGTTGGTATTTAATCTTGGGGTAAGGTTGTCTTGACTTGGTCTTGGCGAGAATGTTTTCCATTTCCTTGGCAAGATACTTACAGAACTGAGCACACTTTATATTTTGGGGAACTTCTTTTCTTTTCTTTTCTTATTTTAAACTTTGTTCCCCTTTTCTCTTTTCTACATTTTGAATTTAAGCTCATTATGCTTGAGGCCAAGGCATCTAATGTTGTGTTTTACTAGAATGATGCCCAGGCGTACATATCCTCCCATATTCTTCTTCTCTCAATCCCGGTGGGGAAGGCACAAGATAATTTAAAAGAAAACAACGACTCAAGGGGCTTGCAAAGGATACATATATCTGGGTTTATTTTCATTGTTGACCATGTATGAAGCCTAAATCATCTAAGAGCACTCGGACCTCGGTTGGGCTTTGATCGAGCAATGAGCAGTTCTAGCACAACCAAGTGAGCATCCGAATATCACAGAATAAAAATCATGCTTGCAATGGTTTAGCATATATGGCTCAATCTCTCGGTGTGCATGCATGCCCTTTTCAGTCATCTAACCTTATTGAAACAAGCTAAACATGTATTACAAAGTCATGCAAGATCATAATATCATGCTCGTCTCGAACATCTTTGGTCAACACAACAAAAGCAGGGACCCTCCACACTCACACTTTGCTTGTGGCAAAGTGTTAGGCTGATATGGTCCCAAAAACATAAACACTCGCTACAACAAGCAAACACAAAAGCGAGAAAAAGCGAAACACAAAATAAAAACAAAAACCACAAAAACAAGGGAGGAAAAGCTTGGGGGATGCGGTGGGTACAGATCCTTGGTAGCAAAAGATGCGGTGAGGCGGTGGATCTCGATCGAGGTTTCTTGTATTACGGCGAGGGCCGGCAGGTGTGGGTCTTGGGCGAGCTCGGTGTTGCTTGAAGGTCTGCCCTTGCCTTGAGCGTGTTGGCTTGGCTATTGACCTCTCAAGCTCACTGCAAGATGGTGAGCATCGTACTCGTCTTCTACTATCTTGAGCATCTTGTACTTTCAAGTCAGGCGTCTCTCTCGGGGGTCATGGCAAAGTCAGGCCGAGCGCTCATTCTCTGGCAAAAGGGTTGTGGCAAGTGGCACAAGGAGGCCTCTGCTGCTCCACGCCATTATGCTCTTCGTGTGCGGATTGCGAAGGATCAATTTTGAGCTTCGTCCTTTAGTGCATCGCCCGGAGGATGAACAACTCGCTCTTCGACATGGTTGCCTTCTTGTCATTCTTGCAAAGAGATTATAGAGAGGATCTGGTGGCACACTTGCATGGCGGGTCCTTGAGGTTGTCCTTGGCGTCACATGATTTGAGCGTAGCCCGTCCATTCGATTAATTTTCCCCGGATCCGGACCATTTCCGTCGGTGAAGCGGGTACCACCTTGGTGCTCCCACAGTAGGGCTCGCTTGGCTTCATCAATGTCACCATGTTTAGAGCTTGGTTGAGCTTCGAGCAGTAAACTCTCTTCGCTCCCAGGAGAGTGAAGCGTATCTCTTGGCACCCCTGTCGTGGTCGATGTCGAGATCTCCGTAAAACTCCTTCACCATTGAGTGCGATCTCTGTGGTATCGATTGAGAAACCTCCCGTCTTATTCCTTAAACAGCGTCTCGACTTCTCGCTTGACACCTAGTTGTTCGAGTGCAGGGCTCCAACAGCGCACCACCATCTCTTTATTTTTGTGAGCTCCTTGGCGTTCACCGTGAAGGCCTTTCCTAGCTTACGGACGCGTCACCATCTTTGCCTTCTTCCCGCTGGCCGTTCTCCGGTGAGGAGGGCGTATTCTTTCTCGATCTCTTACGCGGTGTTCCTTCATCCTTGCCTTCTCGGAAGCTTCGTGGAGCTCCTCTCGGAGACCTCATTTCCTCAACACTTTGGTTTCGGTGCGGAGACTGGTGTGAGAGGGGTCGGCGTCTTCTTTGATGAGGCGGTGAGTCTCCATTTTCTTTTTCGGTGGAGGGTGATTTCTTTCTTTTCTCGGTCTTCTCCGGTGTCTTCTCATGTGTGTTCTCGGGCGGGGCCTCTTCGTCGGCGTCCGCCCTCCGTGAATGTCGTGGAAGTGGGCGCTTCTTACGCTCCCTCGGTGAACTCGGTGAGGAAACTCAAATCACGCGGATAGTGGACTCCCTTGAGCTCTCTGGTGTCTTCTCCATTTTATGCGTGACGGGTCTTTAGGGGTTGGTTAGGAGTTTCTTCTTTGGGCGTGTGTGCACCATGGATGGAAAGTTAGGGTTTTGTGCTGTAGTTTGGGGAAGTTTTGGGGTGTGGTTTGAATGTAGGCGGTGGATAGGCGAAATGAGGGGTAATAGAGCGTGGGTTGGGGCGGTTATAGGGTAGTGGGTGACTTGATGGGGCGTCTCTGCGTCGGCCGTAGGAACCTGGATCTGCCTCGTTTCCGTGTCCTTGCCAGGTTTCGCCTTGCCAGCGGCGCCCTCCTTACCCCTCGTCTTGAGTTCCGTCCGGACTCGGTTTAAGAAAATAAACTCCTCGAGAAGAAGCAGTCATCTCGGAGCGGTCAAAATATCGGTGGGTTCCCTCGCACCTGCAGGCAAGTGTTAAAAGTGTCAAACCATTGATAAAGGAATAAAATATCGATTAAATCATACCCACCAGGTTGCCTCCAGCATTGTTTAACGTCGTTAGCTCGGCGTCTTCCTAGCTCGAGCGTCTTGAGGATCGCTGAGGAACCTCGTGGAGCTCATCTTGCTGGTCCCATTCTCACGAGCCTTGATCGTCCCATGGTAGGTTTAAGTGCGCCTCGGTTCACATTGAACACTTTCTTACCGTCCATATCGCATCTCCCGGCTCCGTTCGGATGTTGGGCGTGCGATGTAAGGTCCCACCCGGTGGTCGACTTGCGAGCGTAGCGGAACTATTTTGATAAGTAGCACCATTTGCCCATTTTGAACTTCTTTCCTGATCGAGATCATGGGCTCTCTTGAGCCTATCCTTGTATATGCGGCATTGTCATAGCTTGGAATCTCCTCGAGCTCTTGTATGTCGAACTGCGCTTCTCTCTGCCTCGTCGGTCAGTTGAGCTTGCGGATTGCCCGGTAAGCGCTGTGTTCCGGCTTCGGTGGCGGTGACACGTCTTGCAAACACCATCCGGTGAGAGACATTCAAATGGCGTTTTAAAGGCTGTTGGTATGCCCATAGTGCATCGTCGGGTGAGTGCTCACTCCTTCTTGCTCTCTCCCAAGGCCTTCCTCAAGATAGTCTTCTGTCGTTTTGAGGCTCGAGCAGGCCATTGGCTTGAGGATGGTATCACGGTGGACATCGATGATGACCCATACTTCTTGAGTAAAAGCCAATGGTGGCATTGTGAAGTGGGTGCCCGATCGCGATTATGGCTCTTGCACCAGACCGGCTAAGATGTTTGACTTGAGACGAGCTCCGGTCCTTCGTCGCCTTGGCCTTGGCTACCCGTTTTGACACGTGGTCCCTTTGTGGGAGTATGTATTGGTTTCCCTTAGAGTTTGGCAAGGGCCGTGAAATCCATGCCCCATAAGTGAATACTTCCTGGTAAGATAGGCACCAAGGGCATCTCATTCCTCCTTGAGACATTACCCTCGCGTTGACACTTATCGCATTCTCGGCGCTTCGTAGCTATCGCTTGAAGATAGTGGGCGGTAAAACCCACAATCAAGGATCTTTCTTGCGTTCTCTTGTGCCCAAAATGTCCGTCGGACTCCTTCTCATGGCGATTGCTCAAGGATGCTTGTTGCTCCGCTAGGAGCGCATCTCCTCAAGATCAAGTCGAGCATTGCTTCCCAAGTATGGGTCATTCCATACGTATTGTCGACTCTCCTTCTTGAGTTTGTTCCTCACGGTGTGTTGGCATTCCCACGGGCAACATTAGGTCCGATGTAGTTCACCAAGTCGTACCGGCTCCTGGTGTGATCTTGAGTAGCTCATCGTTCGAGAAATGTTGCTCGGATTGGATCTCTCGTCCTTTCTCAAAATTACGCTCAAGTGGTGGCCACGTTGTTGAATCCACTCTTGTCTTTGATCTCAACATCGAACTCCACGGAGGAGGTATCCACCGTATAGTCTCGGCTTTGTGTCCTTCTTTGCCATGAGATATTTAGCGTGGTCAATATAAACCACCATCTTGCTCCCAGGTGGGGGAAATTTCCGGCGAAGACACCACGGTAAAGCTCGCTCTTCAGTTGGTTGTGTGGTTAGATCTGCTGGACCCGGTGAGGGTCTTGATGCATAGTATGTGAAGCTTTCCTTGCAATTTTACGCCCAAGCACCGAGCCAACGCGTATCGCTAGCGTCGCACATCAGGCTCAAAGGCATGCCCGATTGGGTGGCCTTATGATGGGCGTTGTGACAAGGTGCTCTTTCATATACGGAAGGCTTCTTTACATGCGTCGTCGAACTCCCCGGTACATCGTTACGGAGGAGCGGTTCATTGGTTGTGCTATCTTGGTGAAGTCCTTGACAAGCCGCCGATAGAATCAGGCGTGGCAAGGAATCCCGGGTTGCTTGATGTTGGTGGGATGAGGCGAACATGCTAATGATCTCGCGTGGCTTTGTCTACTTCATGCCGTCTCGGAGATGACATGTCGAGGACAATTCCTCTTTGACCATGAAGTGACATTTCTCGTAATTCGAACAAGATCCTTCTCGCGCCTCTGCGAACCAACTCAAGATGCTCTATGCCTTTGGTTAAGCGTCTTGCCATAAGCAGGTAAAATCATCCATGAACACCTCGATGCATTGCTCAAAATCGAAAAATATACTTCATGCATCTTTGAAATATCCGGGGCATTGCATAAACCAAATGGCATCTGACGATATGCAAATGTGCCAACGGACAAGTGAATGTGCTTAACTTGATCTTCTAATGCCACACAAATTTGCATATAACCGGAGTAGCCATCGAGGAAAGCAAATACTATTCGGCGAGTCTCTCGAAGCATCGGTCGATGAGCGACAGGGAAGTGGTCATTCAGGTCTGCTTGTTGAGCTTACGTAGTCGATGCAAACCCTCCAGCACATGCGGTCATCGGACAGTTCCTTGCCTTCATTCTCGACCACATGTCGCGGTTTCTTTTGCGCGGCGTGGATCGGGTGACCACGGTTGTCAGGCGAGGGTAAATGAGGCCCAACTCAAGGATTTGGTATCTCCACCTTGACAACTTCCTTCATCACGGGTTGAGCTTCCTACGGGGTCACTCGGCGGTATAACCGTCCTCGAGCAAGATGTAGTGTTGACAAGCGGGGGCGATGCCGAGGTCGGCTAAGGTCGACCGATGCACCTGTACTTGCTCAAGGCGACCTCGTCTCTTCTTCTTCTTTGATCGTCGGCTGGAGCTTATGATTCTTGGCAATGTCTCGTTGACTCCGGTAGATGTACTTTAAGTGCTTGATGGCGTTTGAGGCGTAGCAGGGGCTTTCTTGAGGAAGGTTGCATCTCTCTTGTCATACCTAGATGCGATCGATAGCTTTGTTGATCATCCCGCTTTGGTGAAACGCCTCAAGCACGGTTGCCTCGATCTCCTCCTTGTTGAGATACTCTAAATCTTGATGTGCCTTGGATGACTCTTTCGTACCGTCCTTGATCACTGCGTTGGCTATCTCGATATCCTTCGCGTGGGGCCGGCAGTCCATACTCGGCGTCGTCGAAAATTCTCGGCTTTGTAGATGTCAAAGGTGACCGTCTCCCAATTTTCATGTGAGCTTCTCCGTGATCGCGATCGATTAAAGTTGACCGTCTTGAAAGCGGCCCTTATCGACATGGTAACTGGTCCGAATGCGCCCGTATTTAGAGCGTAGAAGTCGGTGTGGAAAATAAGGTCTGCACCTTGATGAGCAATCCTCAGCGATCCCGGGATAGACATGACTTATGCGCGGTTGAATCTCAACACAAGGCGGTCGGGTGGTCCGAGTTACGACTCTTGATAGATGAGATGGGGCATCACGATTGATTGGCGCCCAGATCTAGCATAGCTTGGTCTATCCTCGTTATCGATCCGTAAGGTATATAGTACATCCGGGATCGGTACACTTTATTAGGAGATATCGTTTGAGTCGGTGAGATGTTCTCCCCATTTGGAACTGGCACCGTCCGTGTACTTGACTCTCTTGGTACCTGACTCGCTGAGGAACTTGGCACCTCGGCATCGAGGTCAAAGCGATGATCAAGGTATGTTGATCTCTACCTTCTTAAAGATCTTGATCATCTATTCATCTCTTGACTTCTTTGTTCCTTGCCAACCCTTCACGGAAGGAGGTCGATCTTGATCTACTTTTATACGCTACCTTGGCGAGAAGCCTTCTCGGTTGGGTTCCTTGACCAAGTCCTCGACTTCTCGGTTATGTCTTCTATCTCGTGGCTCCATGGGGGGCTCCTCCTGCACAGCAAGTTCTTGCCGCTCCTCAAGTTGATTGCATTGGCGTGCGTGTTGGGTGGTTGCACTGGCGAGGGGCGTCCACTTTTGGTTTAGCTTTGAGATCTCTTGCGTCAAGGTGTTCGGTTGGGTCGTGCTGATGCGGACTCCCTTATCTACATGTTTGAACTTGTCGGGTCTTGCACTATCCGTCCTTGGGTGACTCGATTGTTCACTATCTCGGCTAAAGATGGCGAGCTTGAGGTGGATTACGCCCGGGAGGTGCTTGATAGTGTGTGCCTCCGTACCTCAAGTTCGTGATTTTTCCACGGTGGGTTGTATGGGTCGAGCGAGGCTTGACCTTGGCGTTCCTCCACCACCATTGTTGATATGCCCAAAGGCATTCCCTCTTCTTCTTGACTGCTTGAGACACTCGTCCGTGTTGTGGGTGGTGGCAAAGCAAAGGCGACTGCTTTGACATTCTTCTTGGCCATAGAGGGCCTCATCGGGTCCATCATTTGTTTCATCATGGCCTTCATGTACTTCATGTTGGATCGATCGAAATGGTAGCTTCTTGGTTGGGCATCGTCTTGACCATTGCGTTGAGCATCATCTCGAGACTCCTCGCTAAGTCTGCAGTAGTTTGAATGTCGCTAGGTTGTTTGTTGAGGATGGAACCTCCGCATGCGAGCACTCACGACGCCTCGAGCTCGCCCTCAAGCCATTCATAGTATTGAATCGGATCTTGATCGAGATTTGATGATTGGGACACTTTTGCCAAAATGGACTTGAAAGCGACACCAATGATGGTACAGTCGTCGTCATTCCCCATCGGAGGAACTCGTCCTCTTTTCTCGTTTTGTATCCTTGAGATGGGATAGTATCTCTCAAGGAACTACATTGACCTACAGTGTGACACTACCCGTGAGCAAAGTGTCACCAACTCTCGAGCACCGTCATGGAGTGAATGGAAAGGATATGAGTCGGATGTACTCCTTCTTGACTTCATCCACACACTTTTGTGCTACACACCATTTGAAGTCACGGAGATGGCGGGGGGTTCTCAGCATGTCGGCTGGCAAGATGCATAAAGAGTGCCTCGGCTCCGGTTGTCCTCGATCTCGGGCAAGGTGATGCCCAAGGGCGGAGGCTGTTGTTGTTCGAAAACATCATTTCCCAAGCGTCGCTCTCACGGAGGTGGTGGGTTTGTGGATTCCTCTCCTCCATGTTGTCTTGCCTTGATGCGTGGCTCCTTAAGGCAGGCGTTCTCCCAGCTTGCCTCTTCTTCTCGAATGGTTCTCTCAATCTCGGGTCAAGCAGGGCTCTCCGTCCTCGCGCAAGGTTGGGTCGGAGCATGCAAACAAACAAAAAATAAAAAAGTGAATAACAACACTAGAATAGCCTGACTCCCGATGCGCAATGCGACGGCTGGGATATCCGTCGTTAGAGGTCCCAGACACGTCGAGATACATTTATAATCTCCCCAACTTGAATACATAGTTCAGTATATGGCAAGTTAAGAATTCGAACCAAGACTGGTTGTGTTGTTACTCGAGTTGTCCGGTTTGAGTAGGAGGTTGCCGAGGGCAAGGGTGTCAATCGAGTGAGTAATTGTCTTGAGAGATATATCTTGAGAAATAGCGAAACTAAACACAAGGTAAAGAGATTAAATAACAAGTAGTTGGGCAAGGGTTCCGCGTTGAGATATTGTCGAGCGTGTCATAGGTTCAAGTTTTCACCATGAGTGTATGTCGTGGTTAAAGGTACGAGGGTAGATGCCCTTTTAGGTTGTCACGCACGGCCACTGACTTGCCCGTAATTTTAGGACTATACAGAGCCCGCCCCTTGCGAGCGGTCTCGAAGTAAGTTCTTTGTAACTCACTAGACAGCCCGTCTAGCCACGGCGGTCGAGGAGTCTCGCATTGCCCAGGCCGGCGGCTACAATCACCCACTCAGCGTCTTCCGGACAAAGAGACACTGATGTCTTACGGCTATGCTTGAGCTACCCATTCCCCAAGGCCGCGGCGGTTAACTCTCAGGAAAGGAATAACATGTGTATACGAGCTGAGCTTGAGACACACTCGAGGCTCTAGGGCGTTTAGATCTCACTACTCATATGAACTTGACTCTTCACCCCAGGCCCACCAAACCAACTACTCACGATTCGACATAAACACAAAAGCAAATAATAAACGAAACCATACTTGAATATAAAATCAAGCGTGAATGAAAAGCATTCTACGACGGTAGCTCAGGATAACCAAATACATAATATAAATGTTTGCCGTAGGACTTGTTTCTCCTCTAATCACTCATGAAAGCAAAGAAAAAAAAGATAAGTTTGGAGAATTTTTGGACCGATGCCTTTCTCCAACCGTGTGTTGTGTCTCGAATAATTCTTCCTCCCTTTGGAGTTGGGTTGGGAGCCTAGGTATACTCCTCCTTGTCTGGTCGCACACATCTCGGCGGCGGTGGTGAGGCACAAGCCGGCTCGGACCTGACAAGAGCTCCTCGGCTTCGACGGCGGTTTGTCTCATTCCAGGCGCGGGTTGACCTTTTCCTACGGCAAAAATGGCAGCGGCGAGAAGACCTGCGAATTTTCCATTTGTGCAAGTGCGCGAGATCTTTGCTGCGTCTCCAGTACATCACTTTACCTCATCCCGTCACTTCTGTCCTTTTACCTCTCTCCCTTGTCTCGATTACCTTCTTGGCTTCACGTAGCTCGTTGATCGAGGCTCGCTCCCGTGCGATGCAGTGTCTTGGCAAGATGTGGGAATGCTTGCCAAGATAGTCTTGGATTTTTACCTTCTCGGAGGTGGCGATCTTGCCAAGGTCGGCTCACGCAATACCCAGCGTGTCCTCCCGGACACAAACACACGAAAGAACACACAAAATCACTCTTTCTGGGGCAGGACTACCCAAGAGCACGAGCAGGCTCGTCATAATCAAGCATGAAGCGAAGCATGAGCCAAGAAGAACGAAACAGGGCACGCTCGGGATTAGCCCGATCGCGAAGCTCGGGCATACGCGAGCTTAGCGACCGACCGCGACCGCGGTCGAGCTAAGAAACGCGACGACCGCAGAGCGAGACTTACGCCGATTTCGCGGCGAACTAGCGACGCGAGCGAGCCAGAAGCACGACTAGCGAGTGATCCGGCCAAGCCGACCAAGAAGTGCGGCCCAAAACCTGCGATCGAGCTAGCGACATGACTCGACTGAAGCAAGCGTGACGCAAAAATTAGGGTTTCGCCTATGCCATAAATAGGGCAAAGCATAGCCCTCGCCCCCAACTCCTCCGAGCGTTTTACTCTAGTTTTCATAGTTTTCATATATTTGACTCTACTTTGCTTTAGATTCATCTAGCATTAGTTTTCCATTATTCTACATTAGTTCGCATTGTTATCGCTTTGGAACATTTTCGTCCGAGCGATTTTCGTCTTTTCCGTTTTCCGGAGGTTGGGATACGAACCGATTGTTCTTGAGACACCGCATTACGGGTTTTATCGAAGGGTAAAACTATGTTTAGCCTCTGGGATCTATCTTGGTGTTTAATTCAACATTGTATTATAACCAGCATGCCCTATATAATTAAATCGCAACACGTGGGGTTTTCACGTGTTTACCTTTGATCTGTCGAACGGATGGAATGAGATCTGAGACTCGTGCTTTGACCTTCCGGATCGTATCCGTCCCAAACTCCAACGCCGAGTGAGGACGATCTATGGAGAATGCACCGAAAATCACCCAGCTCTTCACAATTTTCGAGAATCTCAATATGTGATGGCCGAAAATTATGCTGATATATGTACATTAACTAGAATTATCTCATACCTTATTTATAATGCACTAATCCTATCTAATCCATATGGATACCATAATCCTATATGGAATATTACCATATCATATAATATTATCCGTTAATTTTCATACTCTCAAGATTATTACCATAATCTTATATGGAAAGGATCTATGACATATCCTAAATATAATTATATCCTTTGGATAAAGAGAATAAAATCTGCCAATTGAGCAATAGGGCGATTTTCCTCTACGGCTGGATGGGCCACCAGGGATCAAATGCAAGGAATAAAGATGGGCCTCAAATAAATTAATTATCTTATGTTCACCGAACATAAATTAATTTATAAACATTCGATCATGCCACTAGAGAAGAATGTTGACTTACCCTTTATTCAAGTTGAGTCGGGCTTGCACTTAGACATTACGAATCCCGTATTTAAGATATCGAACGTCCATTAATCATTTATAGCACTACGCTTAAAATAATTAATATTTCTTAAGTAGTACCACTCAACCTTATTATTGTACTTGAGCTAACTCAACTGGGTTTAGTACAATAAACCTTGAGCTCCTAAGGACGCCATCATCCTAAACGGATACGGTGACTCGACATGAATACTAGCTGACATACAAGATCGCCACCACCCAAGATGCGGAGAATTTGGTTAGAACATATCCTCACTCACTAACAAGTCAAAGTGATGGTCAAGAACTCATACTCACCTAATACCTTATCGAGGTTTAGATCATCGAAGTCACCGAGATCTTGGTTCTTCACGACGGTCGAAGAAGAACACATCTCACGTGATCCTTCAATACGCCGAGACGCATAAGATGACAAGTAACTAAGTCAAGTCACTTATCTATACGCACTACCGACAACTCGTCCTAAGTCGCTCATCGGAAACTTTTATATCTCAGTTAGCGACCAATCATACGACTTGTGATCTTCTACACTGTATGATCTAACTTATATGAGATAAGGGACACAATATATGCAATCAAGTATTCAAATCGATAGAGATTGTAATAGTGGTAACGAAACATTGTATACAAGCTCAACCAAACGCTTTCAAGATACAAATCAACAATCTCCCACTTATACTAAAGCAAACTTTAGTATACAATGTGTCTTTCTACTAGCTATTACAAACAACCATCACTTTGCTTCTCCCACTTATACAAAAGTTTCCTTTCTAAGTGGGTGCCATCAAGCGAATCCAAGTCCTCTAACGTGTTCATCGTAGACTTTTGCGCAAGCTCTTCGTGAATGGATCCGCTAGATTTTCCGTCGTATCAATCTTTTCAATCAGACCGCACCTCGTCTAACGATTTCTGTATGACATGGTACTTTCTCTCTATGTGTTTGGTCGCTTGTGGGTCCGTGGTTCCTTCGAGTTTGCCATCGCACCGAGTTATCACGAAACTATGATACTCTTGGGCAAACCAGTACCACATCTAGATCCATGAGTAGTTCTGAACCATACTGTCCTTAGAAGCCTCGGCGGCTACATATTCGGCTTCCATGGTAGAGTCCGCAATGCATCTTGCACCTCACGGATACGGCTCACCTCCCAAGGTAAACACATAGCGCAGGTCGACTTTTTCTCATCACGGTCGACAAATCCAGTGCATAACCCAAAGGCATTAGACTATCTCGCGGTAAACTGCCTATAATCTCGAGTCCTTTCGGTACTTGAGTATATGCTTCTTGGTCCAATGAGCTTGTCCGGGTTAGATTGATATCTAGCTACTATACCACCGTGAGCGATATCGGCCTCGTGCATAAGATGCGTACAGAGACTTCTACGGGGCGTAGGAACTTGTCTCATTTCTCTATCTCCTTGCACAGGCATGTCTTTTGATAAAGGACGCCATGTCCGAAAGGTAGCAATCCTTTCTGGTCCGATACTAAAACGAGTAATCACAATCAATGTAAGAGCCGAGATAAGCTCAAATTTTCTTCTGCGATCTCGTACCTGATCCCAAGAATGCTGCATCTCCTAAGTCTTTCATTTGAAACGATCGGATAGCCAACTCTTTACGCTCGATAACACGTTGTTGCCAACTAGAAGGATGTCATCTACATAAAGTGCAAGAAATACCACATCACCGTTGACATCTAACCGATACACACAACTCTCGCTAGCACGGGTAAATCCATAGGACTTTACCACCTCGCAAGCGTAAGTTCCATGATCGGGAGGCTTAAGTCCATAAATGGACTTCTTAAGCTTCCATACTAGATGCTCTTCACCTTACCACATAACCTTCGTTCTTGCATATAGATGTCTCTACCTTCCTCAAGGTAACCGCTTGAAAAGCGGTTTTAACATCCATTTGCCAAACCTCTAGTTCAGTGGGCGCTATGGCAGAAGAATTCGATGGACTTGAGCATTGCTAGCGAAAAGGTCTCATCGAAATCGATGCCCTCAATCGAGTGTACCCTTTCGCCAAGCCGGCTTTAAAAGTCGAAACCTCCATCGAATCTCTCTTCTTGATATCCACTTACTACCTATGGCTTCCTCGCCATCCGGTAGGGTGTCTTTCATATACATCCATAGCCGTTATGGACTCCATTTCTAAGTCCATAGGGTGTCCGATCTTGCATCAATATTTGATCGCCTCCTGATGTCCACGGGTCGATTATTGCATGTTCGTTCCGACTAAACCAAGATTCACCCAGAACATAAATCGCTCGGGTGACGAACAACCTCCCACTACGACGAGGTTCTACAGCACAATGGCAACGGTGGGTGCAGAACTTGTGGTTCTCTAACTTGCACAACTTCGGTAGGTACCACTTAGCAGTCTGGTCGTGGAACTCGACCCACTTCAATTTCTTAAGTATCGTGTGATCCTCCCACTAGACTCGACATCTCGCACTTTCGCCTAATCGGTGGTGGAATACGATCATCTTCTAATTCTTGAAGAATGATTTCAACTTGGACTTATGATTTTCATGTATCCTCTTCTAAGAATCGAGCATTAGTGCTAATGACCTTCGATCCTTAGACTATAGAATAAACCACCTTGCTCCTCTAGGATAGCCAATAACAGCCTTGGCGGATCTAGCCTCCAACTTGCGCCTTCTTGTTCAAAGACACGTGTCGGCTATATCCTTATGTGGCTTAATCGGGCTTCGCCCAAACCACAACTCGAAGGGGTCTTTTCGATGACTTGACGGTACTAGATTTAGCAAGTATGCAGTTCTAAGCATACCCAGCGAAATAGGCAATGTAGCATAACTCATCATAGATCTAACCATTTCCAAAAGAGTCCTTTTCTTCACACACCATTTTGTTGTGGTGTGCCCGGTGCGTGGATGTAATCCCACACTTCACTAGATAGTCCATAAACTCGTTCGAGGTTTGCCACCGCGATCGCACCAGATGACGATCTTTACCTAGCTTCGCTCCACTTCGCCTTAAACTCTTTGAATTTCTCAAGCATTGACTGCGGTGAGGTATGTATCCGCTACTGAGTAATCGCAATGAAAGTGACAAAATACTGCATTCTCCACGAGCTTGTTGGACATGGTCCACACAGTCGAATGGACTAACTCCAACATTTCTTTGGCTCTATAACCCTTGCCTTTGAAGTCGTGCGACATCTTACCTTCTAGACAAAATATGACCAAGAAGATTCCTATTCTCACTCACCATGAAAGCTTTGAGTTTTTCAAACTGTAAGTATAGTGTGAACATCGGTTTCGCCCAAGTTTGTCAATTTAGCCACTAGATTCTTTTTCCTCACATTCGAGAACCTATCAATTACTCGATCGCAAAATTCTTTCCACTCTATCTCGTGTTTATCCTCTACATACCCACATACCACAAATCGGTTTGTCCATCCATATGCATAGCAAGAATAATTTTCTCATGATCACCATGATCAGCATGATATCGATCACATTTTCTTATCCATTGCGCATTTCTTCCTTCAAACTTAGGAAACCCAGCTTAGGAATGCAAGTTTTCTAGTTAGACGAGTTACCTGACCATTCTCTCGACGCTGAGTGTTGCGAGGCGTATCCTTCGCGACGCCAAATCTTCGTAGCCGCTTCCTTCCGCCGAAATTCTCACGAGCTCGCCTAACCGCCGCGCATCACTTCCATCATGTCAACTGCTGTTGCTTCAATCGCACTATATGTGATTCAAGCTTTCCACCTTGAATTTTCCATTTATGCACTTTGAAATTGTCTCTATTGTTGTGCCATCGATCAATTCGCTCGATACCGCTGATAAGATCGCTTTAACCTATCCACCATTCACGAGCTCTCGAGCAACAATTCATCATGAAAATATTGAGTTTCTAATGGCAATTATCGATCACCGTGCTCGTGGCGAATAAACGAAAATGTGAAGAGAAAGAAAAGAAACAATTTCATTCAAACCGAAACCGTGTTCACGATTTACGCACTTGAGAGCTATTTATAGCTTGGAAGTTAAGTGTCTCTCTAACTAACCTTTAACAACCTCTAACAACTTTCTTAACAACAACTACTCGACTAACTCTTCCTCGAGTCATGGATTCACGCCACGCGGCTTTCTCCGATGCTCACGCTTTATTTATAAAAGTGTGCGTTTATATTACGTCACGAGGTTTCATGACGTAGAATTACGAGTTGTTGAGCAGAGTGAATGAAGTGTTTGATAAAGGGATGCCAAGAGAGAGCATCGCTTTATCGGTTGGTCTTGCTTATTTAGCAAAGGATTATCCAGATGCGCGTACATCAGGTCAAGTTTGGTTGTCGTGATGTTATCGAGTTATGACGATGAAGCACCCAGATCCCATCGAGTTATTTAAGCCATTTCCTAAATTTGTCATCTTTAAAGACTTCCGGCACTTTAGTAACATTATAACTCTGTGTAAGAACTTCCCACCAGCTTGATTTGTTCAGATAAATTTCTACGCTTTGTTGTTTGTTTAATGTATAACTATCTCATTGCTTAGCTCCAACTTTGTTTTCTATGGTAATACAAACCTCCGCCGCTCTTCGATGTGAAGGCCGCTTATTTTGTCAGCAGTTGCTTGTCCGAGATGTCGATGACTTTGCAAATGTTTTCGAGATACTTAGGACAACACCACACGAGATATCGAAGATATAAAGCTAGTACAGGACAGCATTCCCAAGACATAAAGTTCGATCTTGAAGCAAGAGAAGTATGTGTTTTATCGCGATAATCAAAGTGAATTTACTTGAGTAAGAATTCGAAGTTTTCACTCAAAATCAAGCATATTGATGCGAGATATCATCGATCCTAAATGCACTGAAAGAACTTTATTACAACTCAAAAGGTCCATATCGATTTATAATGATGCCGATATGCTTACCAAATACCTAACTCGAGATAAGTTTGAGATCCGCAAATGTCAAGTGGGTTCAGTCGAACCTCACGTAAGTGGACGGAGAATTGTCAAATTATCCACTTCAACAAAGGTAGTCCACAAGCACGACATTGTCGACACTACTTGTGGAGAATCAACCGTCAATGTGTTGAAACATGTAGTACACTTTTCGATTTTTTCAACACTTTTCCTAACATAATCTAATATGCAATCAAAAATTGGTGCAAGAAATGGTCAATGTGTTCAAACACGCGGCACACTTTTCTCGATTTTTTCAACACTTTCCTTAACATATTCTAACTTGCAATCCAAGGATCAAGATTAAATGAGTGTGCATTTTCCTGTATGAATTTCGATTCTCCATCTCCGATAGGATACGGCCCAACCACCGTGCCCAAGCATCGTGCCCACAAGTAACCCCGACATCGCCCGGCCCGACAAGTTCGCCCATGAAGACCCTAAAATCAGGAAACGCAAAGCTCAAACCATATCTAAAAGAATCCTAATTCAAGAGTGATAGGATCTCGAATCCTAGTTAGAGAAGACTTGTGATTCAAGATCTAGTCAATACGTTTGTATAACAGAGGCTAGAGAGACGAATAGAGGCATTCACACTTTTGTAATCGCTTACACATTCAATACACATACTACTCTCTCTCCCCGTGGACGAGATCTTATTCAGATCGAACACACGAATCATTGGTGTTCAAGATTTATTTCCTTTACGAAATTAAGATCGATCATCCGCCGTCTCGGGAAACGAAATTTGTGTTTTCGATCAACCACCGCTTAGTGGAAATAATCACTGACCAGTACACCGTGGTTACTGCATCCAGACCACCGCGCAACAACAACGCCGACGGCGAAGGAACGCCAGCTCACGGAAGAGCCCAATCGAGAAGAAACCTCAAGGACATGTCCAAAGTCTCGACGAGCACGGACACCCCGCCCGCGAGGCAGTTACCATAGCAAAGCGAAATCGCAGCAATAATCCGGGAACATCCGGCTCAGAAACCTGACGACGCCGCCGGTTCCTGAGAAAATAAGGAGAGCTCCAAGATTCAAGCTGTGGTCGCCACGCCCAAGAACGGAACGCAAGCCTCATCTAGATACGAGGCATCACAACGAGGTCGGGCCCAAACCGACCGCAAGCGAACGAGCAACGCGTGAGAGGACGTCCGGACCGCCAAGCCGCCTCGATCGCCGTAACGAATCCATCCAATAACTCCGCCCGATCTCCAAGGGACGAGCAGCGCAGAAAAGGCATCGTGCCGCCGTGAAGTCGGTCCAGTCACCTAAACGAAGTTCGATCGTCGAACTCCGCCCCAATCTCCGAGGACTTCATGGATACGGAAAATAATCACCCCTGCTCTCAATAGATACTCAACACTTTCCGATAAATACCGGTACCAAGCATAGCCCCCATGACGGGCCGAGGATCCACTGTAACTTCCTCTCGCAGCTCCAATACAACATGATCAACCAACGCCTCACCGCTCATAGTGTAAACTCTTCCCGAGTTACTCGTCGACAACGCCCGCAGTGGTTCGAGCTCACCCACGGAAGCATCGGCCCTATCGCGACCCAATGGCAGCCTTCCATCGAAGGTTCTTCCAAAAGGCGGAGTCAAAACATCGCTTGCACACCTCCTCACCATAAGGCAAAGCCGCAACGAGTCCATCCGACTTCACGACGAGGTTTAACAAGGAGGTTTGAAGGTCAAGACGGAACGACCGTTAGTCATCTCGCCTTCCAAAACGGCATCTTCCGGGCCTTATACCGAGAGATCGCTGGCACGAACCCCAGATTACGACGAGTCAGCAAGATAGCCAACCGGTTCGCCAAAGCGGACGAGGCCGACAAGAGAAAGCGGGCGCAGCGCAGACCTCAAAAGAAGAGACGGAAGGAAGATCGAACAAGGTCAGGCGCTTGAAAGATTACATCGCCCGACAGGTCCAGCTCGTCCGCGACGCCCTGAGCGACCTCAATACACCCCGCCGACGGCCGAGGGCGTAAATTCACGCGCCCATATGAACTCGCTCGAGAAGCCTCGACCGATGATGGAGGAAAGAGGCTACCAACTGTGGATAACACCGCTCATTCCACTGAGACTATGGGCACGACATCAAGAGTGCGAACTCATGGGAGAAATAGAGATGTTGGTTCAAGATGGACCTCGAGAAAGTATTATGATGGTCGCTCCACCGTGAGTCAGTTAAGAAAGCAAAGAAGAGGGAAATTATAGACCCCACAAAAAGTAAGTCACGACAACGACGTTAGGAGACGACGAGCC
Source organism: Salvia rosmarinus (assembly GCA_036937905.1). Lineage (NCBI taxonomy): Eukaryota > Viridiplantae > Streptophyta > Magnoliopsida > Lamiales > Lamiaceae > Salvia > Salvia rosmarinus. The sequence continues at coordinate 13,383,752 of CM072814.1, forward strand.
CCAATATGACGGGTGGTTCCACTATTACGGGCTCCCCGGAGTCACGGCCTCAGGCGGTTCAAGTCCTAGAACCGCGAGCCTAACAAAAGAGGTTCAAAAGGACGAGCGCGACATTTTCTCGAAGACGCACTCGCACAAATAATACCCCACCAGATGCTACGTGATTCGTGTAGGGTCGCGAATAAGTTAAGCAGCATACATTGATAGCGGCCGTGAGCATCCTTTCAAGGAATGTTTGACAAGCTAGGATAAAGAGGCCGCACAAGCGCCGCCGCCACCTTAAGCAGACGACGCCCGGGGATAATTGAGCTATCCGTCACGCGGAAGTCACCAACGAGCTCCACCAAGGTGGTGCAATTCAGAGAAGGCCCACCGCCATATAACATCATACTAGGCGAGATTGGCCGAACTCAGGCGGCGTGTGTTCAACGCATCACCTAACAATGAAGATACCCACCACGGGAACACAGTGATCCGAGGTGATCAAGCAAGCCAAAGAATGTATGCAGTCTTTACGAGGTGCGGACCTCGGTCCAAAGACCCACGTGCATAGCAATTAAAGAAACCGGCGAGTCTGAGTCGAAGACATCGCCACTCCCCGACCAGTGGAAGAGGTCGATGAAAGACGAGCCATTAAAGGTCGCCAAGGTTGGTTTCACCAAGGCACCTAAAGTGAAGGATCGATCATCCAACCCCGAGGAATTCGCAGACGTGTTTGCTTGGTCTCCCACATGACCGAGTCTCGCCGAGTATCATCACCCACCGCTCAACATCGACCGAACATAAAGCCGCCTGATGTATAAAGAATTTTTGCAATGAACGAAACCAAGTCATTCATGACGAGGTGAATCACCAAAGCACGACATCGCTCGAGGTCAAATATCCGACCGGATAGCCAACCCGTGATGGTAAAGAGGAGTGGATGGCAGTGTATCGACTACACCGACCTCAATAAGCATTGCCCAAAGGATTGCTATCCCCTTCCCAACATTGACAAGAAGGTCGACGCACGGTCGGATACTTAAGTCTTCGCTGACTTATACAAAGCGATATCACCAAGTCCCGATGGATTAAGACGCCGCCAAGACAAATCCTTCATTACCGACTTCGAGTTCACAGATAAAAGATGTCATTCGCCTTAAAATGCAGGGCTACCTATCAAAGATGGTGGACAAAATATTTCACCCTACATAGGTCGAATGTGAGGATACGAGACGACATCGTCACAAGAGCAAGGAAGAAGTCGCAGTGTTGCCGACCGGATCGTCTCGCCTTCTTCGAAAATCAACCCAAAGTCAATCCCCGTAAGGCACGTCATGCATCCGGTCTCGAAAGTTCTTGGTGTTGGTTTCACAAGGGCTAAAAGCAAACCCGCCCAAGGTCCAAACCATTTTAGAAATGAATATGCCAAAGACCATCCATGACGACATAAGCTAACAGTCGATAGTCAGACCGAGCCGCTTTCATCAAAAGTCGGATAGCAGCCTACCCTTCTTCAAGATACTCAAAAGCCTCAAGTTCTCATGGACGATGTACACAAGTCCGCTTTTGAAGATCTCAAGAGCTACTCGCCAAACCCCCACTGTCTGTCTCCGAAGAGGAGAGGTCCTTTCTCTACCTCGCCGCCGGACGAATCTATAAGTGCGCCTGGCACAGAAGAAGGACGCCTACCCGTGTATTTTATTAGCCGAGCACTAAAAGGCCTCAAACGAGGTATCACCGAGAAGCTTGTTGCTTAGCTGGTAAACGCCGAGAGACTACGCCCATACTTCCACATCCCATACAAGTCCTCATCGACTACCCACTTCGCAAGTATGACGAAACCCAGCCTCGTGAGAATCGCGAACGGGCAATCGAATCGGGCGAACACGATATATCCTTCGCCCGCCAGCCATCAAAGGTCAAGCCCAGCTCTTCTGCCGAGGCTAACTTCCGAGAAACCGAAGCCCACCGAGTCCAGACGACAATGCCGGCCGAACCAATGGATGAAATACCAGGAGGCGGCAACCCACGCTGACGGGCTTGGGAAAACGGTAAGGAGCAGAATTTACCCTAGGCCCGGACGGCCAAGAGATCACCTCACTTCGGTTCACATTCAAAAATACGAACAACGGCGGAGAGGCACCGATCGCAGACTTCACCTCGCCAAAGTCTCGAGATACGAGCCGCAGAAGTTCACAACACTCAAGTCGCGTGAGCCAAATGTTGGGAAAATACGAGGCAAAAAGCAATAACGAAGAAGTATCTTGAAAGCAAAAGCCTCGAACGGACTTTTCACACTTCCGATAGTTCGTGATCCCAAGGAGCAAAATAGCCGAAATGACATCTTATAAATTGGCCTCGCCATCAACGAGCCCGCCAAGAGAGAAGTCCAAGGTAATAGACGATGCCGATAACGGAGCCGAGGTCAACGAGTCTCTGATGAAGAACCCAATTGACGACTCCATTCGAGAGTACTCGAGAGCGGCAGCGCCCTACGACAAGTCGGAAGCTAGGAGGATCCCAACAAATCTCTGATATACAATCGAGCAGGGTCCTATACAAAGTCATATCTCCACCTCTTAAGGTGCAGTCCAACCGAGCTAATTACGTTTCTACGAGAAATACACGAAGGATCGTATGAAGCCACATCGACCCCGAGCCTTGTCAAAGAAAGTCATGCGATGGGATACTATCCAACAATATTCCAAGACTAATGGACCTCAAAAAGTGTCCAAGTGTCAAATCCATGGAACGCATTCAGCTACCGCAGACCGACCTCACCTCCAACAGAGCCCTCGCCGCTTATGCAATGGGGATCGACATTGTGGGCCCTTTGTAAAGCACCGTGAGCTCCAATTTTAATTCGATCGACTACTCACTCTAAGTGGAAGCGAGCCTCGCGAAAATCACAAGCAAGAACGCCTCAACTTCGCTCGAAGAATATAGTGTCGCTGCATCCCCATATCCTCCTTTCGATAACGTAACACAATTCACGGATAAGACATTCAAAGATTGTGTCAAGAGCTCGATCCAACAAAGTTCACCTGCGGCCCATCCTCGCAAATGGTCGACCGGGTTACCAAAGGCCATCGTAGTGGTCTAAAACTCGCCTCGACCGAGCTAAGGGCCTGTGGAAAATTTACCACAGTCTTATGGTCGCATCAACAACACCCTGACCTCGAACGGAGAAACACCCTAGCTTGGTGTATGGAACCGCGAAGGATCCCGCAGACGGAGTACAAGTCCCTGCACTATCGACTTCTCCTCAAGAAGAGGAAAATCTACGAGCTGATCTGACCTACTGAAGAAAAGAGACCTCGCCACATCAGAAGTTTCAGCAACAACAAGTAGTAATTACAACCAGTGTTAAACCCGACAACCAAGACGACTCAGACCGAATAATGAAGTCAAGAAGCCAGCCGGCAAGCCGAAGCCATACGGGAAGGACCTCACGGTCGACAAGTCCTCGCAAGGGCCTATAAGCTCGCTTCAATTGTCCGTGAGCAATTACCCAACGATGGCACATCATTCATCCAAGAGATATTATGCATGTTGTCAAGGTCGGTCTTTTCGGTCGATCTTTAAAGTCCTGCTAGAGTCCGAGTCTTATTTGTGGTCGCGCCATCTTTATCAATAAAATATTATTTTTGCAAGTTCTACTCGCACTAATGCATAATTAATCTTCACATTATTATTTACCTCCACGGAGGACACCTCGACGGAGGTCGACACCTTCGCTTACATACGAAGGTAAATTTAACGCGATGCCTACATACGAGATCGATTTCTTCCTTATATCAAGACAAGATTTCTATGTAGATGATAAGGACCACCCTCCGATGACCTCGCAAAAACAGAACCATTCCTACATACGAGATCGACACTTCGCTTATTTCAAGACGTTCTTCTATGTAGACTCAGTGACCACCCTCCCGATGACCTCGCAAAAAATGTGAACCATTCCACATACGAGATTAGATTACCTTCGCTTATTTCAAGACGGTTCTCTATGTAGACTATCAGACCACCCCTCCCGATAACCTCGCAAAAACAGAACCATTCCTACATACGAGATCATATTTCCTTGCTTATTTCAAGACTGCTCTTCTATGTACGAATAAGGGACCACCCTCCCGATGACCTCGCAAAAAAGAACCCCTACCTTCAGACGGAACGGATTCCTCAACGGAACTCTACGAAGACAAACCACCTTCGATATTACCTTGTTCAAATACAAAGTCAATAAGAAATCATTCTTATTAAATAAAAGATGTACATGTTACATGTTACGGGACGAGCGGATCGAAAAGTCGAGCCAATCCCTAGAAAAATCGGATTCAGCACTCATCTATACTAATCCTACCTCTACCCGTCCCGTGCTCACACTACGGCCCCGCCACGACCGGTCACTTGAAGACGCCACCGCGAGCCTCGACCCTGACACCGAGGACGCCTCGGCCCCCTCGAGGATCCCCGCTGCTCAGGGCAAAGCACACCTCTCGAGCGCCACCCGGATCGTCATAATTCGTTCATTTATTCTAGATCGAGAAGCCCGTAGAAGAGGCTCGATCCCGTCAAGCATTTCGCCGAGCCGTGGTTGTCGAGCACGACAGCTTGATATGCCCCGAGCCTTTTAATTCAGCAGATCGCCTTGAATTGCCGAGGTCCGACCATTCCGGTGACGTGACAACGGCAGCAATCGACAACCTCGCTTCAACTTCCGGATCGCCATCCCACCATTTCGTGGATAACCTCCTCAGAGCATGCTCCTCGCCATCACCGCCTCCTCTCGCGACCTCAACGCCTCCACTCCAAAAGGCGAGCCTCGAGCTCATCACAGCTCTCCCGAGCGTGCTATGCTTCGACATCGACCGCCTGCATGCAAGCCGCCTTTATATGGAGGAGTTCGACCTCTTTCAACTCAAGAGCCCGCGACAGTCTTCGATTCGATTCAACCAAGAGAAGCATCAAACATTTCAAAGCGACAACCGAATAAAAGATAAGTGTTTACATAAACTTGTGATTCTATTAATATGCCTTAAGTAAAACAAGCTGTACCATTCAAAAAAAAAAAAAAAAAGGATCAATCGACCCTCCAGATGCCTCGGCTTGTCCACCACCACCTCCCGAGCATGGAAAGCTCGCCTCGCCTCCGCTCTAACTCGCTCAAGCCCCTCAGTCGAACCGCCGGCCTCGCCTTAGAACCCCCAACCGCAAGATCCCACCCTTTAGTAAGATCGGGCCATTAAAGTTTGCCTCGTGGATCTCGTCCATGGCAAGCGCCAATGCATCCGCGGTCGCAGTAACCGAGATGAAGTCAAGGCCCGCAACACGGAAGCTCCTTCAGCCGCGAACAAGACATCAAAATAGCCCGCCAGACATCGTCCCTATCACCTCATACCCATACTGATTTATCCACCGGTATCCGCGACTTCTTCGACAAGGCCCCGAGACGGCGCCATTATCGAGGACCCCCAGACGCCACCATCCCGAGAAGCCCCAGAGGAATAGCTCTCCAGAACGCCCAGCATCTCGCCTCGCGACGCCACTGGCCTCCCGACCCGAGACCTCCAACTCGCTTCACAGGCGACTGCCTCCGCCTGCTTCAGCCCGCCCCTTGCTGCGCCCATCGCCGCCGCCGCCGCCTCCACCGCCACGCTTCAACAACAGATCCGCCCTGCTTGACGAGGTCCCTGACTTCGCCTCCGCCATTCGACGGCGAGGTCTTCCTCCTCCATTCTCGAGCATACCGCCACCCTCACAACCGCTACACGCTCTTTCAAGAAGTCCGCATGAAACCGACATCGCGCCATCCCTGGGATATCTTAGCCACCCTCCGTACACGATCTCGAATTTCATACGTAATCCCAACAAATCGGAATACATTATTTATATCACTAACGAAGGCATGAGAAGCGCGCCACCTGAAAGGAAGTGAGCTCACGAGAGCCAACGACGATGCATCTGTGGTCGGCAACAACCGCGGCCTCGGGATAGCACGCTTAACCTCTGAAGCGCCTAAGAGGTCATGGGCTCAAGACTTCAAGCATCCTCGCCACCAGGCCAATCGACATCTTCAAAATCGAGGAGGAGAGTTCACCTCCTTCAAAAGAGAGGAGTGAGCTCGACACCGCGCCGAATCCTTCTTCTTCTTCCTCTGTCTCGATCGTTCACCGCAAATAAATACAAGAGGTCGTGCATGTACACGCAAATAATCATGCAAGACGAAGAGAGCAGGGCCTCACCTTCACCGACTCCACCACGGTGGCGGTGGATCATGAGGCTAAGCCTCGCAGCGAGCCCGGCCCGTGAAGGCCTCATCCACGAGACCTACTGCTCCAAGGCCTCCTCCAGGCCACCGCCAATCTCGCCAACCACCACATCCACGATCTTTCTCCGATCGCCATATAAACTCAAGAGATCCATCGAATCGACAAAAGAAAACTTCTTCCGCCGAGATCTTCGACTTTATTCGCTTAGTTACGACGGGTGATAAATAATACCACCCCGAACCACCCTTCGCTTGAAAAAACAACAAGCCCCAAAGTGAAAGGAAAATTATGCCGACAGCATAGACACCCAGCCCACCAAATGCCGAAAAGAATTTCGTGAAGTATAATGATATGCCGAACATCTTCAAGTTCGATATACACGAGGATATTGAATACTAAGATTCAATGAGGTCGCCTTCAGAGACAAGGACAAACCCTTCCTAATATAAGCCCATGCTCTATTTAGGGCAAATAAATTATATTAGAAATACGGTAATGAGAGACAACTCCTTTATATGCGAGGTTGTTAAATGGAAGAAAAGGAAGACACTTTACCAAAATCCCAGTGAATACAAGAACACCGCGCGAATCCGACTGCAAGACGGACACGATATCAAGCTCGTAAGATTTAGAAGATAGCCATAACTTACTTTTGGTTTTCAAGAGATGGTGATGAACCCGAGACAACAATGGCGATGCATAATCGCTTTTCAAGTTTTGAAGTCTAATTTTGAAATCGCAGTGATACGAAATGGCGATCACAAGATATTCCCTATTATACGCTTTATCGAATCCAACCGCTGCCGATTAAATGCGCATTAAATGCGATCCGGCCCCGTGACTCACCACGCAGTAAAATCCTGTTCGCCTCGCTTAACGCTCGACAGCGAAGCTCGTCAAGACTCCTCGCTTAACGCCTTCAGCGGCCTAAGACTCGCTTAACGCCCGCCGAAGCTGGGCCAGAGACCCCGCCTAACGCCGCCAAGTAAAGTCAGGAAGACTTCGCTTAACGCCGCTCAGCCGGTGAATCCTGTTAACGCCCGCTGGGCGGGCCAGAGACCTCGCCTAACGCCGCCATGAAGTCCGTCAAGACTTACTTAACGCCACAAGACCAAGCAAACGCCGACGCGAGGCTGAAGACCTCGCATAACGCCGCCGTCTGGTAGCCACGACACCGCCGAGATACAAACAACAAACAGCCTAGACATCATGAAAGCACAAGATACGATAAACGACGCGTAATTATCGACACACACAAAGTCGATTTAAGAAAAGAATGTCAAAGATCGTCCAAACCCCGTCATTATAAACAACCCCATTCCAAAGATGACCTCGCTTTTTTGTGGGTCATGATAGATACGGCCCAACCTACTGTGCCCAAGCATCGTGCCCAATATCAGTAGGGAAAACGATGTTAACCTCGCCCGAGGATCCATCTTGGGTGTTTAATTCACCATACATTGATTATAAACCAGCATGCGCTATATAATTAAATCGCAACACGAGGGGTTTTCACGTGTTTACCTCGATCCGCCGAGCTGGTCGAACGAGAACGGATGAACGATCGAGACTCGTGCTTTCGACTTCCGGATCAGTATCCTGATACCCAAACTCCAACGCCGAGTGAGGACGATCTATGGAGAATGCACCGAAAATCACCCGAGCTCTTCACAATTTTCGAGAATCTCAATATGTGATGCCAAAATTATGCTTGCAATATGAAGATTAACCTAGACATTATCTCATACCTTATATTTATAATGCACTACCCTAATCCTATATGGAATATTACCATAATCCTATATGGAATATTACCATACTCTTAGGATTATTTCCATACTTAGATTATTTCATACTCTCAAGATTATTACCATAATCTTATATGGAAAGGATCTATGACATACCATAAATATAATTATATCCTTGTGGATAAAGAGAATAAAATCTCCAATCGAGCAATACGCTGATTTTCTCAAGTACGGGCCTGATGGGCCAAATTTGGATCAAATGCAAGGAATAAAGATGGGCCTCAAATAAATTAATTATCTTATGTTCAATTAACATAAATTAATTTATAAACATTCGATCATGCCACTAGAGAAAGAATGTGACTTACCCTTTATTACCGTTGAGTCGGCTTGCACTTAGACATTACGAATCCCGTATTTAAGATATCGAACGTCCATTAATCATTTATAGCAACTGATCGCTTAAAACGATTAATAACTTTATTTCTAAGTAGTACCACTCAACCTTATTATTGTACTGAGCTAACTCAACTGCAGGTTTAGTACAATAAACCTTGAGCTCCTTAAGGGACGCCATCATCCTAAACGGATACGGTGACTGACATGATAACTAGCTGACATACAAGATCGCCACCACCCAAGATGCGGAGAATTGGTTAGAACATATAACCCCACTCATAACAAGTCAAAGTGATGGTCAAGAACTCATACTCACCTAATACCTTATCGAGGTTTAGATCATCGTAAGTCACCGAGATCTCGTTCTTCACGACGTCGAAGAAGAACACATCTCATCGTGATCCTTCAATACGCCGAGACGCATCAAGATAGACAAGTAACTAAGTCAAGTCACTTATCTATACTGCACCCAAACCGACAACTCGCCCTAAGTCGCCTCACCGTGAAACTTTTTATATCTCATTGCTCGACCAATCATACTTTCGTGATCTTCACAATCGTATGATCTAACTTGTATATGAGATAAGGACAGATATATGCAATCAAGTATTCAAATCGATAGAGATTGTAATAGTGGTAACAGAAACATTGTATACAAGCTCAACCAAACTCGCTTTCAAGATACAACCAACAATCTCCCACTTATACTAAAGCAAACTTTAGTATACAATGTGTCTTTCTACTAGCTATTACAAACAACCATCACTTTCGACATTGTACATGATCGTCACCATATCTTGACATCTTTCTCATAGTTGGCCACCAAAACAGATTTTAATATCTAAAAGTAGCATTTATTCCTCGAGTGACCTCCATATCTCAAGCAGAAAGTAGGCGTCGATGATAGATTTGATTCTCGCCCAGCTCCCACAAAGCTTCCTTTATATTTGAGTACCCCATCTTTATAGCAAAAGAGAGATTATAAGGTGTCACATCGATTCACGTGGCTTCCCGAGCCGAGTATCTCCTTCATAGTGGATCAGATCTGCTATCCATGTAAGTCAACCATCACACCGCTGGGATTCGCTCCTCTAACTCTTGTCTCGACAAGGCATCGCCTACTCTATTCTCTACCCTTTTCTTATACTCAATCCTATAGTCAAACCCCATCAACTTAGTAATATACTTATGCCGGATCGAGTGAAAATTTTCGCTCCAAAAGGTGTTTCAAACTCGTGATCGCTTAATGACAAAAGTAGTGTGTAATAAGATCTCCACTTTTCAATGGCCCGCAAGATGTCCAAAATTCCTTTTCATCTCCCTAAGTTATTTGGTGCTAATGTTTACTCAAGAATGCAATAGTGCTTTCTCAGACAATCGCCCAATCCCACTATAGCACACATATGTTTCTAGCACAAAAGGTAGGGAAAATCGAGTTTGAGAACTAGGTCGACACCATGCATTCTTTGAGCTTCTCAAAAGTCGGTATACTATGCTCACCCATTTAAAGTTCCCTAACTTAGTCATATCTGTATGGCTTGGCAATTATTCCATAATGCCTAACAAATTTCTATAGTATCCTCGTTAACCCCGTAAAACCCTTAAACCTTTAATGTCTCGTGGTCTCGCCAAACTTGCAAAGCTTGTATTTTTGTGGATCGGCTACTTTTCCTGCGATAACAGCCTAGGTATTCTACTCTATCTCGCCTAAATGAACACTTAGAAGTTTTAGAAAATAGTTGATGGTCATATAGCTTTTCAAACACTAACTCTAAATTATTCAAACGGGTCATGTCCTTGTCAGATACCAATATGTCATCAAAAATACTAGGACAAAAGAACCTAGATACGCTCTAAACACAAAGTTCATTAGAGCTTGAATATGGCAGGGCATCAGGCCAAAAGGCATGACTTACTCATACAACCCACCGGAAGTGACAAAGGCAATTTTACTCATATCATTTGGGTCCATCCGAATTTGGTGGTATCCTCGCTTAGATCTATTTCGATAACACTACACCGACTTAACTCATCCAAGAGGTCGTCCTAATGGTATAGGAAGCTATCTTTAATCGTGATTGAGTTTAGCTTCCTATAATCAATGCAAATTCTTCAAGTCCCATCATTTTTCCCCACTGCAACAGTGAAGAGAAAGGACTATTATTCGTTGAATTATTCATGACTTAAGCATCTCAAGAATAAGTTTCTATTTCTACCGCAAATATGGTATCTATAGCTTTTTGCTCGAATGGTGGATGTCATCGATTGTTATTTTATGATCATGTGATCTCGTGGTGGTAATTTATGGGGCTCAAAGACGTGCATGTATTTGGACACTAATGCTGCAACTCTAATGGTGTCTTACTCTCCCTAATTATTTCGTAGCGCCACCATGAATAAACACCCAAACAGCTTTCGACCTTTTTAACACTTTTGAAATTGTTTTCCACCATCATCCTAAGTGAGACCTCGTGTTTGTCCGTCATAAGGTTGCTAGTCTTCCATCTTTCACAAACCGATAGCTTGCTCTCTAAATCAAGGTCACAGTGTCCTAATTGACTCAATAAGTCGACTCCTACCACCATATCACAACCCCTAATTTTAAAATTCTCAGGCATACATAAACTTGCAACTACTCATCTCTCATTCTAATTGTGGACATCTAGTATTGCACTCTATCCTCCTCCATCCGCTCATACGCCATTAATGGATTGGTTTATTCTAATTCACAATCTAATCTTTGGCTGCCCCGAGTCCAAGAAACTATGGGTGCTACCAATCAACGAGCAGATATAGTGTGTTTACCTACTTTCCTTTCGCTTGATGGTGTCCGGCCCCGTCCTACAAAAGCATGCACGAGATTCTAAATTTTCCTCCTCATTATCTACCTATTCTAGATCACTGTGGTTCATCCTCTTCTATAGTTTCACAAATTATGGTGAATACTTTCACATTTGTGACCGTGTTGATACCTCTCATCACAATTGAAACATAAAATTTGATTCCTTCTCCGCTCAATTTCTACGTGTAAGCTTTTAAATGTGCTCGGTCGCAACTTAGGTTTCCTACGCTCGCTTGGTTACCCATGTATCTAGCATCTTTTTCCACCGGTTATCATTCCTCACTTTAGAAAATTGCCTAGACCTCCCCAAAGAGCTCACCAAGAGCTCTTATTTTCTTGCTAGTAATGGCTTCACAAAGTAATGTGGTTAAACATGTCAAACACGCTATTTTTTTCCTTAAGACCACTAATGTAACTCGCATAAAATATGACCAAGAAGATTCCTATTCTCACTCACCATGAAAGCTTTGAGTTTTTCAAACTGTGAAGTATAAGTGAACATCTGTCTTGCCCAAGTTTGTCAATTTAGCCACTAGATTCTTTTTCCTCACATTCGAGAACCTATCAATTACTCGATCGCAAAATTCTTTCCACTCTATCTCGTGTTTATCCTCTACATACCCACATACCACAAATCGGTTTGTCCATCCATATGCATAGCAAAAGAATAATTTTCTCATGATCACTCATGATCGAAGATGATATCGATCACATTTTCTTATCCATTGTCGCATTCTCTCCTTCAAACTTAGGAAACCCAGCTTAGGAATGCAAGTTTTCTAGTTAGACGAGTTACCTTGACCATTCTCTCGACGCTGAGTGTTGGAGGCGATCCTTCGCGACGCCGAAATCTTCGTAGCCGCTTCCTTCCGCCGAAATTCTCACGTAGCTCGCCTAACCGCCGCACTCACTTCCATCATGTCAACTGCTGTTGCTTCAATCGCACTATATGTGATTCAAGGCTTTCCACTTGAATTTTCCATTTATGCACTTTGAAATTGTCTCTATTGTTGTGCGCCATCGACGAATCTTCGCTCGATACCGCTGATAAGATCGCTTTAACCTATCCACCATTCACGAGCCTCGAGCAACAATTCATCATGAAAATATTGAGTTTCTAATGGCAATTATCCGATCACCGTGCTCGTGCGAATAAACGAAAATGTGAAGAGAAAGAAACGAAACATTCTCATTCAAACCGGAACCTGTTCACGATTTACGCACTCGAGCTATTTATACGTTGAAGCTAGTGCTCTCTAACTAACCTTTAACAACCTCTAACAACTTTCTTAACAACAACTACTCGACTAACTCTTCTTCCTCGAGCTGGATTCACGCCACGCGCTTTCTCCGATGCTCACGCTTTATTTATAAAAGTGTGTGTTTTATATTACGTTCACCGAGGTTTCACGACAGAATTACTTGAGTTGTTGAGCGAGTGAATGAAGTGTTTGATAAAGGCCGAGAGAGATCGCTTTATCGCTGTCGGGTTGTCGGGCTTATTTAGCAAAGGATTATCCAGATGCGCTGTACATCAGGTCCAAGTTTGGTTGTCGTGATGTTATAAAGTTATGACGATGAACCCAGATCCCATCGAGTTATTTAAGCTTTCATTTCCTAAATTTGTCATCTTTAAAGACTTCCGGCACTTTAGTAACATTATAACTCTGTGTAAGAACTTCCCACCATTGATTTGTTCAGATAAATTTCTACGCTTTGTTGTTTGTTTAATGTATAACTATCTCATTGCTTAGCTCCAACTTTGTTTTCTATGGTAATACAAAACCTCCGCCTCTCGATGTGAAGGCCGCTTATTTTGTCAAGTTGCTTGTCCGAGATGTCGATGACTTTGCAAATGTTTTCGAGATACTTAGGACAAACACACACGAGATATCGAAGATATAAAGCTAGTCACAGGATCAGCATTCCCAAGACATAAAGTTCGATCTTGAAGCAAGAGAAGTATGTGTTTTATCGCGATAATCAAAGTGCAATTTACTTGAGTAAGAATTCGAAGCACTCAAAATCAAGCATATTGATGCGAGATATCATCGATCCTAAATGCACTTGAAAGAACTTTATTACAGCTCAAAAGGTCCATATCGATTTATAATGATGCCGATATGCTTACCAAATACCTAACTCGAGATAAGTTTGAGATCCGCAAATGTCAAGTGGGTTCAGTCGAACCTTCACGGTGGACGGAGAATTGTCAAATTATCCACTTCAAAGGTAGTCCACAAGCACGACATTGTCGACACTACTTGTGGAGAATCAACCGTCAATGTGTTGAAACATGTAGTACACTTTTTCGATTTTTTCAACACTTTTCCTAACATAATCTAATATGCAATCAAAAATTGGTGCAAGAAATGGTCAATGTGTCAAACACGCGGCACACTTTTCGATTTTTTCAACACTTTCCTTAACATATTCTAACTTGCAATCCAAGGATCAAGATTAAATGAGTGTGCATTTTCCTGTATGAATTTCGATTCTCCATCTCGATAGGATACGGCCCAACCACCGTGCCCAAGCATCGTGCCCAATAAGTAACCCGACATCGTGCCCGCCCGACAAGTTCGCCCATGAAGACTCCTAAAATCATGGAAACGCAGAAGCTCAACATATCTAAAAGAATCCTAATTCAAGATGATAGGATCTCAATCCTAGTTAGAGAAGACTTGATTCAAGATTCAGTCAATACGCTTGTGTATAAACAGAGAGGTAGACGAAATAGAGGCATTCACATTTTGTAATCGCTTACACATCAATACACTATCTCTCTCTCCCCGTGGACGAGATCTTATTCATAGATCGAACCACGAAATCATTGGTGTTCTTCGATTTATTTCCTTTACGAAATTAAGATCGATCATCGGCCGTCTGGAAACGAAATTTTGTGTTTTCGATCAACCACCGCTTAGTGGAAATAATCATGACCTGTACACCTGGTTATGCATCCAGACCGCCGCAACAACAACGCCGACGGCGAAGGAACGCCGAGCTCACGGAAGAGCCCAATCGTGAGAAGAAACCCCAAGGACATGTCCAAAGTCTCGACGAGCACGGACACCCCGCCTCGCAGAGGCAGTAGCAAAGGAAATCGCAGCAATAATCCGGGAACATCCGCTCGAAGTAAACCTCGACGACGCCGGGGTTCCTGAGAAAATAAGGAGAGCTTTTCCAAGATCTCAACGGCAGTGGTCGGCCATCAAGAACGGAACGCAAGCCTCATCTAGATACGAGGCATCACAACGAGGTGGGGCCCAAACCGACCGAGCGAACGAGCAAATGGAGGACGTCCGGACCGCCGCCAAGCCGCCTCGATCGCCGTAACGAATCCATCCAAAACTCCGCCCGATCTCCAAGGGACGAGCAGCAGAAAAGGCATCGTGGCCGCCGAAGTCGGTCCGAGTCACCTAAACGAAGTTCGAGTCGAACTCCGCCCCAATCTCCGAGGACGGCTTCAGGATACGGAAAATAATCACCCCTGCTCTCAAATAGATACTCAACACTTTCCCGGATAAATACCGGTACCAAGCATAGCCCCATGACGGGCGAGGATCCATGTAACTTCCTCTCGCAGCCCAATACAACATGATCAACCAACGCCCTCACCGCTCATAGTGTAAACTCTTCCCGAGTTACCGTCGACAACGCCCGCAGTGGTTCGGCTCCACCCACGGAAGCATCGGCCCTATCGCGACTCCAATGGCAGCCTTCCATCGGGTTCTTCCAAAAGGCGGAGTCAAAACATCGCCGACACCTCCTCACCATAAGGCAAAGCCGAACGAGTCCATCGACTTCAGACGAGGTTTAACAAGGAGGTTTGAAGGTCAAGACGGAACGACGTTAGTCATCTCGCCCAAAACGGCATCTGCCGGGCCTTATACGAGAGATCGCTGGCACGAACCCCAGATTACGACAGAGTCAGAAGATAGCCAACCGGTTCGCCAAAGCGGACGAGGCCGACAAGAAAAGCAGCATGGGCGCAGACCTCGAAAAAGGAAGAAGAGACGAAGGAGATCGAACCAAGGTCGGCGGCTTGAAAGATTACATCGCCTAAGGTCCAGGCTCGTCGCGCGACGCCCTGAGCGACCTCAATACACCCCGCTGACGGCCGAGGGCGTAAATCTACGCCCATATGAACTCGCTCGAGAAGCCTCGACCGATGAGGAGGAAAGAGGCGCCAACTGTGGATAACAACCGCCATTCCACTGAGACTATGGGCACGACATCAAGAGTGCAAGGAACTCATGGGAGAAATAGAGATGTTGGTTCAAGATGGACCTCGCAGAAAGTATTAGGATGTGGTCGCAAGCCACCAGAGTCAAGAAAAAGCAAGAAGAGGGAAATTATGACCCCACGAAAGCAAGTCAGACATCCCTAAGAAGGAGACGACGAGCCCCAATATGACGGGTGGTTCCACTATTACGGGCTCCCGGAGTCACGTAAGCTTCTCAAGGCCGGTTCAAGTCCTAGAACCGCGAGCCTAACAACAAGAGGTTCAAAAGGACGAGGCGACATTTTCTCAAGACGACCCCGCATCAATAATACCCCACCAGATGCTACCGTGATTCTGTAGTGGTCGCGAATAAGTTGGTAGCGATACATTGATAGCGGCGTGAGCATCCTTTCAAGGAATGTTTTGACAAGTTGGATAGAAGAAGGCCGCACAAGCGCCGCCGCCACTCGTAAGCTTCGCCCAAGAAGAGACGCCGAAGGGATAATTGAGCTATCCGTCACGCTGGGAAGTCACCAACGAGCTCCACCAAGGTGGTGCAATTTCAGAGTGAAGGCCCACCGCCATATAACATCATACTAGGCGAGATTGGCCGAATCAGGGGGGTGTGTTCAACGCATCACCTAACAATGAAGATACCCACCACGGGAACAACCGTGATCCGAGGTGATCAAGCAAGCCAAAGAATGTGATGTCGTTTTACGAGGTGCCGGACCTCGGTCCAAAGACCCAGTGCATAGCAATTAAAGAAACCCGGCGAGTCTGAGTCGAAGACATCGCCACTCCCCGAACCGTGGAAGAGGTCGATTGTACAAAGACGAGCCATTAAAGGTCGCCAAGGTTGGTTTCACCAAGGCACCTAAAGTGAAGGATCGATCATCCAACCCCGAGGAATTCCAGACGTGTTTGCTTGGTCTCCCCACATGACCGAGTCTCGCCGAGTATCATCACCCACCGCTCAACATCGACCGAACATAAAGCCGCCTCGATGTATAAAGAATTTTTGCAAACGAAACCAAGTCATTCATGACGAGGTGAATCACCGTTAAAGCACGACATCGCTCGAGGTCAAATATCCGACCGGATAGCCAACCCGTGATGGTAAAGAAAGGAGGAGGATGGCGAATGTATGACTACACCGACCTCAATAAGCATTGCCAAAGGATTGCTATCCCCTTCCCAACATTGACAAGAAGGTCGACGCACGGTCGGATACTTAAGTCTTCGCTGACTTATACAAAGGATATCACCAAGTCCCGATGGATTTACTAAGACGCTGCCAAGACACCTTCATTACCGACTCGAGTCTTTATAAAAGATGTCATTCGCCTTAAAATGCAGGGCTACCTATCAAATGATGGTGGACAAAATATTTCAGCCCTACATAGGTCGAATGTGGAGGATACGAGACGTACATCGTCGCAAGAGAGGAGAAGTTCGAGGCCGACCTGATCGCCCTCGCCTTCTCGAAAATCAACCTAAAGTAATCCCGTGCACGTTGCATCCGTCCGAAAGTTCTTAGTGTTGGTTTCAGCAAGGGCTAAAGCAAACCCGCCCAAGGTCCAAACCATTTTAGAAATGAATATGCCAAAGACCATCCATGACGACATAAGCTAACAGTCGATAGTCGATCGAGCCGCTTTCATCAAAAGTCTGGATAAGCAGCCTACCCTTCTTCAAGATACTCAAAAGCCTCAAGTTCTCTGGGACGATGTACACAAGTCCGCTTTGAAGATCTCAAGAGCTACTCGCCAAACCCCCACTGTCTGGCTCCAGAGGAGAGGTCCTTTCTCTACCTGCCGCCGGACGAATCTATAAGTGCGCCTTGCACGAGAAGAAGGACGCCCCGTGTATTTTATTAGCCGAGCACTAAAGGCCCCAAACGAGGTATCACCGAGAAGCTTGCTTAGCGCTGGTAACCGCGAGAGACTACGCCCATACTTCCATGCGCATCCCATACAAGTCCTCATCGACTACCCACTTCGCAAGTATTGACGAAACCAAGCCTCGTGAGAATCGCGAAAGGGCAATCGAATCGGGCGAACACGATATCCTCTCGCCCGCCAGCCATCAAAGGTCAAGCCCAGCGATTTCTGCCGAGGCTAACTTGCCGAGAAACCGCCCACCGAGTCCAGACGACAATGCCGCCGAACCAATGGATGAAATACCAGGAGGCCGCAACTCTACGCTGACGGGCTTGGGAAAACGAGGGAGCAGAATTTACCCTCAGCCCGGACGGCCAAGAGATCACCTACTCACTCGGTTCACATTCAAAATACGAACAACGGGGAGTAGAAGACCGATCGCGACTTCACCTCAAAGTCTCGAGATACGAGCCGAGAGTTCACAAATGACTCAAGTCGCTCGAGCCAAATGTTGGGAAAATACGAGGCAAAAAGCAAATAACGAAGAAGTATCTTGAAAAGCAAAAGCCGCAACGGACTTTTCACACTTCCGATAGTTCGTGATCCCAAGGAGCAAAATAGCCGATGACATCTTATAAATGGCCTCGCCATCAACGAGCCCGCCAAGAGGAAGTCCAAGGCGAAGCATAGACGATGCGATAACGGAGCCGAGGTCAACGAGTCTCTGATGAAGAACCCAATTGACGACTCCATTCGAGAGTACTCGAGCGGCGAGCCCCATGACAAGTCGGAAGCTAGGAGGATCCCAACAAATCGCGATATACAATCGAGCAGGGTCCTATTAAAGTCATATCTCCACTCTCTTAAGGTGTCAGTCCGAACCGAGCTAATTACGTTTCTACGAGAAATACACGAAGGATCGGAAGCCACATCGGACCCCGAGCCTTGTCAAAGAAAGTCATGCGACGGGGATACTATTGGCCAACAATATTCCAAGACTAATGGACCTCGAAAAAGTGTCCAAGTGTCAAATCCATGGAACGCATTGGCTACCGCAGACCGACCTCACCTCCATACAGAGCCCTCGCCGCTTATGCAATGGGGATCGACATTGTGGGCCCTTTGTAAAGCACCGACAGCTCCAATTTTAATTGTTGCGATCGACTACTTCACAAGGTGGAAGCGAGCCTCGCGAAAATCACAAGCAAGAACGCCTCAACTTCGCTCTGAAGAATATAGTGTCGCTCGATCCCCATATCCTCCTTTCGGATAACAACACAATTCACGGATAAGACATTCAAAGATTGGTGTCAAGAGCTCGATCCAACAAAGTTCACCTCGTGGCCCATCCTCAAGCAAATGGTCGACCGGTTACCAACAGGCCATCGTAGGGTCTAAAACTGCCTCGACCGAGCTAAGGGCCTCGTGGAAAATTTACAGGTCTTATGGTCGCATCAACAACACCCTGGACCTCGAACGGAGAAACACCCTACAGCTTGGTGTATGGAACCGCAAGGATCCCCGCAGATCGGAGTACAAGTCCCCGCACTATCGACTTCTCTCGTCAAGCAAAGAAAATCTACGAGCTGATCTGACCTACTGAAGAAAGAGACCTCGCCACATCAGAAGCTCGCAAGCAACAAGTAGCTCGGTATTACAACCAGCGTGTTAAACCCGACAATTCCAAGTCACTCAGACCGAAATAATGAAGTCAAGAAAGCCGCGCAGTCGGCAAGCGGAAGCCATACGGGAAGGACCTACCGGTCGACAAGTCCTCGCAAAGGGGCCTATAAGCTCGCTTCAATTGTCCGGTGAGCAATTACCCAACGATGGCACATCATTCATCCAAGAGATATTATGCATGTGTCAAGGGTCGGTCTTGTTCGGTCGATCTTTAAAGTCCCGCTAGAGTCCGAGTCTTATTTGGTGGTCGCTATCTTTATCAATAAAATATTATTTTTGCAAGTTCTACTCTCACTAATGCATAATTAATCTTCACATTATTATTTACCCTCCACGGAGGACTCAATTCCTCGAGGTCGACACCTTCGCTTCATACGGGTAAATTTAAACGCTGCGATGCCTACATACGAGATCGATTTTCGCTTATATCAAGACAAGATTTCTATGTAGATGATAGGGACCACCCTCCGATGACCTCGCAAAACAGAACCATTCCTACATACGAGATCGACACCTTGCTTATTTCAAGACGTTCTTCTATGTAGACGAATAAGGACCACCCTCCCGATGACCTCGGCAAAAAAGGAACCATTCCTACATACGAGATTAGATTACCTTCGCTTATTTCAAGACGGTTCTCTATGTAGACTATAAGGACCACCCTCCCGATAACCTCGCAAAAACAGAACCATTCCTACATACGAGATCATATTTCCTCGCTTATTTCAAGACTGCTCTTCTATGTAGACTAAAAGGGACCACCCTCCGATGACCTCGGCAAAACAGAACCCCTACCTTCAGACGGAACGGATTCCTTCAGCGGAACTCTCTAAGACAAACCACCTTGATATTACTTTGTTCAAATACAAAGTCAATAAGAAATCATTCTTATTAAATAAAAGATGTACATGTTACATGTTACGGGACGAGCGGATCGAAAAGTCGAGCCAATCCCTAGAAAAATCGGGATTCAGCACTCATCTATACTAATCCTACCTCTACCCCGTCCCCGGCCACACTACGGCCCCGCCACGACCCGGTCACTTGAAGACGCACCGCGAGCTCGACCTCGACACTCGAGGACGCCTGTTCGACCCCTCGAGGATCCCCGCTGCTCAAGGCACAGCACCTCTCTGAGCGCCACCCGGATCGTCATAATTCGTTCATTTATTCTAGATCGAGAAGCCCGGCAAGAAGAGGCCTCGATCCCGTCAAGCATTTCGAGCCGTGGTTGTCGAGCGATGACAGCTTTGATATGCTCCCGAGCCTTTTAATTCAGCGATCGCCCGTGAATTGCCAGAGGTCCGACCATATTCGCCACTCGACAACGGGCAGCAATCGACAACCTCGCTTCAACTTCCGGATCGCCATCCCACCATTTCGTGGATAACCTCCTCGACTCGCATGCTCCTCCCATCACCTGCCTCCTCCGCGACCTAACGCCCTCCACTCCAAAGGCGAGCTCGAGCTCATCACAGCTCCCGAGCGTCTATGCTTGACATCGACTCCTGCATATGACTAAGCCGCCTTTATATGGAGGAGTTCGACCTCTTTCAACTCAAGAGCCCGCGACAGTCTTCGATCTGATTCAACCAAGGAGAAGCATCAAACATTTCAAAGCACAACCGAATAAAAGATAAGTGTTTTCATAAACTTGTGATTCTATTAATATCCTCTAGGTAAAACAAGTGTACGCCATTCAAAAAAAAAAAAAAAAAAAGGATCAACGACCCTCCAGATGCCTCGGCTTGTCCACCACACCACCTCCGAGCATGGAAAGCCTCGTCCTCCGCCTAACTCGCCAAGCCCGCTCAGCCTCCTCAGAACCGCCGGGCCTCGCCTTAGAACCCCCAACCGCAGATCCCACCCTTTGTAAGATCGGCCATTAAAGCGTCGGCCGGGATCTCGTCCACGGCAAGCGACAGACGGTCAGCAGTAACCGAGATGAAGTCAAGGCCCGCAACACGGAAGCTCCTTCAGCGCGAACAAGGACATCAAAATAGCCCGCCAGACATCGTCCTCTATCACCTCATACCCATACTTGATTTATCCACTCGTAGTCCTCGCGACTTCTTCGATCAAGGCCCGAGACGCGCTTATTGAGGACCCGCCGACGCCCACCATCCCGAGAAGCCCCAGAGGAATAGCTCTCCAGAACGCCCAGCATCTCGCCTCGCGACCGCCACTCGGCCTCCCGACGCCGAGACCTCCAACTCGCTTCATTAAGGCGACTGCCTCCGCCGCGCTTCAGCCTGCCCTGCCGCCCATCGCGCCGCCGCCGCCTCCGCCGCACTCAACAGCCAGATCCGCCCCTGCTTGACGAGGTCCCGACTTTGCCTCGCCTCTAATCTTCGACGGAGGTCTTCTCTCCTCCATTCCCCGAGATACCGGGCCACCTCACAACCGCTAACGGCCCTTTCAAGAAGTCCGCTATGAAACCGACATCCGGGCCATCCCGCGGATATCTTAGCCACCGGCCGACACGATCTCGACCCCTATACGTAATCCCAACAAATCGAAGAATACATTATTTATATCACTCACAAGGAAGAAGGATAGCGCGCTACCTCGAAAGGAAGTGAGCTCACGAGCCAACGACGATGTCTGTGGTCGGCAACAACCGCGCCCTGGATAGCACGCTTAACCTCTTGAAGCGCTAAGAGGTCATGGCTCAGAGACTTCAAGCATCCTCGCCACTGGCGCACCGACATCTTCAAAATCGAGGAGGAGAGTTCGACCTCCTCAAAGAGAGGAGGAGCTCGACACGCGCCGAATCCTTCTTCTTCTCCTCTCGTTCCCCGATCAGTTCACCGCAAATAAATACAAGAGGTCGTGCATGTACACGCAAATAATCATGCGACAAAAGACGAGAGAAAGAGGGCCTCACCTTCACCGACTCCACCACGGTGGGTGGATCATGAGGGCTAAGCCTCAGCATGCAGCTCGGCCCTGGTAGGCCTCATCCACGAGACCTACTCGTCCAAAGGCCTCCTCCGCCACCGCCAATCTCGCAACCACCACATCGGCGATCTTTCTCCGATCGCCATATAAACTCAAGAGATCCATCGAATCGACAAAAGAAAACTTCTTCGCCACTCGAGATCTTCGACTTTATTCGCGTTGAGTTACGACGGGTGATAAATAATACCACCCCGAACCACCCTTCGCTTGAAAAAACGAGAACAAGCCCCAAAGTGAAAGGAAAATTATGCCGATAGCATAGACACCTAGCCCACCAAATGCCGAAAAGAATTTATGAAAGTTAAGTGATATGCCGAACATCTCAAGTTCGACATATACACGAGGATATGAATACGAAGACCAGCCCTGAGGTCGCCTTCAGAGACAAGGACAAACCCTTCCTAGGAACAAGCCCTATGCTCCTGGACGAGGGCAACATAAATTATATTAGAAATACGGTAATGAGAGACAATCTCCTTTATATCGAGGTTGTTAAATGGAAGAAAAGGAAGACACTTTACCAAAATCCCGAAAGTGGAATACAAGAACACCGCCGGCGAATCCGACTGCAAGACGGACACGATACGAAGCTCGTAAGATTTAGAAGAAGAGAAGCCATAACTTACTTTTGGTTTTCAAGATGATGGTGATGAACCCGAGACAACAATGGCGACGGTTATACGCTTTTCGTAAGTTTTGAAGTCTCAAATTTTGAAATCGCAAAGTGATATGAAATGGCGATCAAGGAAGATATTCCCTATTATACGCTTTATCGAATCCAACCGCTGTCGCATTAAATGCGCATTAAATGCGATCCCGCGTCCTGCACTCACCACGCGTAAAAATCCTGTTCGCCTCGCTTAACGCCTCGACAGTGAAGCTCGTCAAGACCTCGCTAACGCCTGCGTCGGCGAAGCCGACCAAGACCTCGGCTTAACGCCCGCGGGTGAAGCTGGGCCAGAGACCTCGCCTAACGCCGCCAAGTAAAGTCGGTCGAAGACTTCGCTTAACGCCTGTCGGGTGAAGCCTAATCCCCGCTTAACGCCTCGCCGGGTGAAGCTGGGCCAGAGACCTCGACAACGCCGCCAAGTGAAGTCCGTCAAGACTTCGACTTAACGCCTACAAGACCAAGCAAACGCCTCGGCAGTGAGGCTGCTAGAAGACCTCGCATAACGCCCGTCGCGGTGCCACGACACCGCCGAGATACAAACAACAAACATGACCTCGGCAGACACCTCTCATGAAAGCACAAAGATACGATAAACGACGCCGTAATTATCGACACACACAAGTCGATTTAAGAAAAGAATGTCAAAGATCGTCCAAACCCCGCTCGTTATAAACAACCCCATTCCAAAGATGACCTCGTTTACGCGTTTTTTTTGGGGGGGTTGGATAGGATACGCCCAACTACTGTGCCCAAGCATCGTGCCCAATATCAGTAGGGAAAACGATGTTAACCTCGCCCGAGGATCCATCTTGGGTGTTTAATTCACCATACATTGATTATAAACCTAGCATGCGTCTATATAATTAAATCGCAACACGTAGGGGTTTTCACGTGTTTACCTTCGATCCGCCGAGGGTGGGTCGAACGGATGAACGGATTGAACGATCGAGACTCGTGCTTTGACCTTCCGGATCAGTATCCCTGATACCCAAACTCCAACGCCGAGTGAGGACGATCTATGGAGAATGCACCGGAAAATCACCCGAGCTCTTCACAATTTTCGAGAATCTCAATATGTGATGGCCGAAAATTATGCTTGCAATATGTGAGCATTAACCTAGACATTATCTCATACCTTATATTTATAATGCACTACCTTAATCCTATATGGAATATTACCATAATCCTATATGGAATATTACCATACTCTTAGGATTATTTCCATACTCTTAGATTATTTCCATACTCTCAAGATTATTACCATAATCTTATATGGAAAGGATCTATGATATACCATAAATATAATTATATCCTTGTGGATAAAGAGAATAAAATCTTGCCAATTGAGCAATAGGGGGCGCCGATTTTCCTCAGTGCTACGGGCCTGGATGGGCCAGCCCAGGGATCAAATGCAAGGAATAAAGATGGGCCTCAAATAAATTAATTATCTTATGTTCAGCCCAGAACATAAATTAATTTATAAACATTCGATCATGCCACTAGAGAAAGAATGTTGACTTACCCCTTTATTACCGAAGTTGAGTCGGGCTTGCACTTAGACATTACGAATCCCCGTATTTAAGATATCGAACGTCCATTAATCATTTATAGCAATCTGACAGCTTAAAACGATTAATAACTTTATTTCCTTAAGTAGTACCACTCAACCTTATTATTGTACTTGAGCTAACTCAACCTGCAGGGTTTAGTACAATAAACCTTTTGAGCTCCTTAGGGGACGCCATCATCCTAAACGGATACGGTGACTGACATGATAACTAGCGTGACATACAAGATCGCCACCACCCAAGATGCGGAGAATCTGGGTTAGAACATATAACCCTCACTCATAACAAGTCAAAGTGATGGTCAAGAACTCATACTCACCTAATACCTTATCGAGGTTTAGATCATCGTAAGTCACCGAGATCTTGGTTCTTCACGACGGTCGAAAGAAGAACACATCTCATCCGTGATCCTTCAATACGCCGAGACGCATCAAGATAGACAAGTAACTAAGTCAAGTCACTTATCTATACCGCACCCTAAACCGACAACTCGCCCTTAAGTCGCCTCACCGTGAAACTTTTATATCTCATTAAGCTTGACCAATCATACGACTTCGTGATCTTCTACACAATCGTATGATCTAACTTGTATATGAGATAAGGGGACACAGATATATGCAATCAAGTATTCAAATCGATAGAGATTGTAATAGTGGTAACAGAAACATTGTATACAAGCTCAACCAAACCGCTTTCAAGATACAAATCCAACAATCTCCCACTTATACTAAAGCAAACTTTAGTATACAATGTGTCTTTCTACTAGCTATTACAAACAACCATCACTTTGCTTCTCCCACTTATACAAAAGTTTTTTCTAAGTGGGTGCCATCAAGCGCAATCCAAGTCCTCTAACGTGTTCATCGTAGACTTTTGCGGCAAGCTCTTCGTGAATGGATCCGCTAGATTTTCCGTCGATCAATCTTTTCAATCAGACGCCACCTCGCTCAACGATTTCTCGTATGACATGGTACTTTCTCTATGTGTTTGGTCGCCTTGTGGGTCCGTGGTTCCTTCGAGTTTGCCATCGCACCGAGTTATCACAAGAAACTATGATACTCTTGGGCAAACCAGTACCACATCTAGATCCATGAGGTAGTTCTCGAACCATACAGCCTCCTTAGAAGCCTCCGGCGGCTACATATTCGGCTTCCATGGTAGAGTCTCGCAATGCATCGCTGCTTTGCACTCCGCCAGGATACGGCTCCACCTCCCAAGGTAAACACATAGCCCGAGGTTGACTTTTTCTCATCACGGTCAGCTTGGAAATCCGAGTCTGTATAACCCAAAGGCATTAGACTATCTGCATGGTAAACTAGCCTATAATCTCGAGTCCTTTTCAGGTACTTGAGTATATGCTTTACTGCAGTCCAATGAGCTTGTCCAGGGTTAGACTGATATCTAGCTACTATACCTACCGCATAGCGTATATCGGCCTCGTGCATAGCATTGCGTGCATGAGACTTCCTACGGCGGAGCGTAGGAACTTGTCTCATTTCCTCTATCTCCTTTGCAACACGGTGACTGCGTTTTAGATAAAGGAACGCCATGTCTGAAAGGTAGCAATCCTTTCTTGGCGGTCTGCATACTAAAACGAGTAATCACAGTATCAATGTAAGACGCCTGAGATAAGCTCAACATTTTCTTCTTGCGATCTCGGTAAACCTTGATCCCAAGAATGTACGCTGCATCTCCTAAGTCTTTCATTTGAAACTGATCGGATAGCCAACTCTTTACGTCTGATAACAGCTTCACGTTGTTGCCAACTAGAAGGATGTCATCTACATAAAGTGCAAGAAATACCACATCACCGTTGACATCTAACCGATACACACAACTCTCGCTAGGCAACTGGGTAAATCCATAGGACTTTACCACCTCGCCAAAGCGTAAGTTCCATGATCGGAGGTTCGCTAAGTCCATAAATGGACTTAAAGCTTCCATACTAGATGCTCTTCACCCTTTACCACATAACCTTCGGTTGCCGCATATAGATGTCTCTACCTTCCTCAAGGTAACCGCTTAGAAAAGCGGTTTTAACATCCATTTGCCAAACCTCTAGTTCAAGTGGGCTGCTATGGCTAGAAGAATTTCGATGGACTTGAGCATTGCTACAGCGAAAAGGTCTCATCGAAATCGATGCCCTCAATCTGAGTGTACCCTTTCGCCACAAGCTCGGCTTTAAAAGTCGAAACCTCTCCATCGAATCTCTCTTCCTCTTGATATCCACTTACTACCTATGGCTTCCTCGCCATCCGGTAGAGGTGTCTTTCATATACATCCATAGCCGTTATGGACTCCATTTCTAAGTCCATAGCGGTGTGCCATGATCTTGCATCAATATCTTGTATCGCCTCCTCAGATGTCCACGGGTCGATTATTGCATGTTCGTCTCTGACTAAACCAAGATTCACCCACGAACATAAATCGCTCGGGTTGACGAACAACCTCCCACTACGACGAGGTTCTACAGCACAATGGCAACGGGTGCAGACACTTGTGGTTCTCTAACTTGCACAACTTGCTGTGTAGGTACCACTTGACGGTCGGTATCTCCAAAGGAACTCGACCCACTTCAATTTCTTGAAGTATCCGTGTCGATCCTCCCACTAGACTCGACATCTCGCACTTTCGCCTAATCGGTGGTGGAATACGATCATCTTCTAATTCTTGAAGAATGATTTCAACTTTGGACTTATGATTTTCATGTAGTCCTCTTCTAAGAATCGAGCATTAGTGCTAATAATGACCTTCTGATCCTTAGGACTATAGAATAAACCACCTTTCGTTCCTCTAGGATAGCCAATAAATAGCCTTGCGTCGGATCTAGCCTCCAACTTGTCAGCCTTCTTGTTCAAAGACATGTGCCGGATCGCCCATATCCTTATGTGGCTTAAATCGGGCTTGCGCCCAAACCACAACTCGAAGGGGTCTTTTCGACCGACTTGGGCGGTACTAGATTTAGCAAGTATGCATTGCTTCTAAGGCATACCCCCAGAACGAAATAGGCAATGTAGCATAACTCATCATAGATCTAACCATTTCCAAAAGAGTCCTATTTCTTCGCTCTGACACACCATTTTGCTGTGGTGTGCCCGGTGAAGTGCGCTGGGATGTAATCCCACACTTCACTAGATAGTCCATAAACTCGTTATCGAGGTATTTGCCACCGCGATCGATCCGCAGATGACTTGATACTCTTACCTAGCTTCGCTCCACTTCCGCCTTAAACTCTTTGAATTTCTCAAAGCATTCTGACTGCGGTGAGCGGTATATGTATCCGCACTCGAGTAATCGTCAATGAAAGTGACAAAATACTGCATTCTCCACGAGCTTGTGTGGACATTGTCCACACAGTCGAATGGACTAACTCCAACATTTCTTTGGCTCTATAACCCTTCGCTGAAGGGTCTCGCGACATCTTACCTTCTATACAGATTCGCAGATCGGAACGAGTAACCGTGAGATCACCCAACGCCCATTCTTAGCCGCCTTTGGATCCTATTTAGATTGATGTGACCTAATCTAAGATGCCGAGAAAAGTAGAGTCATCTTGAAGAGAACTTTCTTTTAGGTTTTGATGAAGATGCAACATAGTTATAGGTATTATGTTTTGCGTAAATAGTATAAAGCGAATTATATAAGGTGCCAACACGTATAACTTCGTCATTTCTTATGATAGAAACACCACTATCAAAAATAATGTAATATCCATGAGTAAATAATTTCAAACAGAACAAGGTTCCACCGAAAATCCGCACATATAAACGCCTTTCAAAACTAAACTGTTGTCCCAAAACATAAAGAATATCTCCAACCGCACACAACCGACTTTCGCTGCCCATGGAGATCGTTATCTCGCCATCAAAAGCTCCCTTGTCCGCAGGAACCCTCGCAGGTGTAACAAACATGATCGATACCAGATCTACTACCCAAGAATGGGTAGAACAAGTCGCTAAACATGTTTCACATTAAAGCAAACGGCGTACCTTGAGCCTCGAGCATAGGGCACTTGGCCTTCCAACGCCCGCCCACCGCACTTGAAGCACTTGCCTTCTCCTTCGGCTTCTTCAAGCCTCCGTGGCAACCATGTTCTTGTTCCCATTACTCCCACTATTTCCTCGCCTCTACCACCTTTGGCACCCTTTTTCTATTTCCATTTTGCGATGAAAATTTTGGGCCCTTAGATGTGCTAGCAAGAGCATGTGCTCCTTTTCCCATAACTCCTTCCGCAAAGAACGAGATCATTAAGCAACCGACTAAGTGTAAACTCGGTCTTGCTCATGATCGCATTCACGCCGAAAGTTCTCAAAAGACTTAGGCGGTGTATTGAGGATGATATCGACTTTGTCATCAATACCTCCTCCCAACCGATCAAGACTATCCATGAGATGAGTCATGTGGGAGACATGTTCATGGACCGAACTTCCTTCTTCCATCTTACACGCCAAGATTTCTCTCATTGTGTGGAAGCGATCGTCCGATCCGATCGCCCAAACTTACCTCGAGACTTCACCAAATATCGTCGCGTCTACCATCGATCGATGTCAGCTGCGCAAGCCTTTGGACATCGTAGTCATCATATAGCATTTAGCCATATTGTTCGACTTATTCCAAAGTCTCGCCGACTCTCCGCTCATTAGTCGATGCGCCGAGTGGGGCATCGGGTTTAGGAGTAGTGAGAACAAACATGTGTTCTTCAATGATAAGAACATATTCCATGTTTCGCTTCCACTCGATAAAATTTGGACCGATAACGGATTTTGTGCGAGCATATTGATAATCGGCGTAAGAGACATATCCGAAACGATAATGTAAACACATAAGCATACGATCGCAAATAATTCGTAATAATAATATTGTAACCTTTTGATAAAACAATATTAATTGAAACCTCCAATCGCCCAAGGAATCCCACATGCAAGCCACGCGTGTGACGCTATACACGAACCCCCGACCGCACTAAAATATACCTTTAGTCGCTTAATTTCAATCCATGTCAACTTATCCTTACGACAAATGAAATTAATGATTGACCTTACTGACCACATCACTATCGCAAGAAGGGACTTCGTGGGAAGTTGTACTGAGGTGATGTCTAAGCAATGACCACAATTTTAACAAAGAAAATGAATTTTAGAATTGGTATACTCACTCGGACCATACCGCTCCAATTCAAATTCTTTTGTTATCTCATTTTATATCTATCTCTAGAGAACTTATGAAAATCGCACATGCAAGCCACGCGTGTGGACGCTACACATGAAACTCCCACTTTCAATAGATTTAAAAGTTTTATTTAGAAATCTCATCTAACAAACTTATGATAAACAAGCAAGCAAGCCACGCGTGTGGACGCCACTCACAAGGCGTCTCACTTTGTTTAGAGATCAAAAAGTGGAGGTCTCGACATTTTAATTTGAAAAAAATTTGTCGGGTTGCTTGCTTAGTCTTTTTATTCAAAGGTTTGTCCATGCATCACGTAATCCTAGCATGCTTTTCTATAGAACTCAACATGTAAAACATGCTCGCAGTAATTCTAAAATATGCTTGATAAACGCGATAAACCTAGCATGCTTACTATGCGCATCCAATTACGTAAAACACTTAAAGGTTTGTCAACGTAATTTAAACATACATAGCATGCTACCGCATAATTTAAACATCCACGACATGCATATGAACGATAAAAATAAAATAAAACGCTCATCGCGCCCAATCGTGAAATCGCACATTTAAAACTAATCTATTACATAGATTTACAAAGCATGTAATTAAACTTCGAAGGCCTCGCGTGCGGCACGGACCGGATTCAACAAATGGGCCTCGCGCACGGGCACGGACCGGAAAATCTTGAAAACGGGTCCGGGCCCGGTCGGCCCAATCGCCGAGCCGCGTTAGGCGAGGCCCGACCCGCGCCCGCCTTGCAGCGCCGCCGCCGCGTGTTCTCGCGGGCTACCATGATCGCTAATGCGACCGCGACCCGCCGAGCACGCTGCGCGCGCCACGCCCGGCGCCAACGCCCGCCGAGACGTCGCCGCCCGGCGGCCGAAACCGCGATCGCGAAGTCCGCCGCGCGCGGGTTTCGCGCGAACGCGCGCCTCGTCGCTCGCTAGCTCGCTCGCCGCTTGCTTGCGGTCGTATCTCGCGATCGCCGATCGCTCGATTGCTCGCGTGGCGCCAGGATCTCGCGTGAACGCGACGCCTGCCGCCGCGCGCCTCGCGATCGCCCTCGCGATCGCGAGGCTCGCCGCGAGATACCGCCCGAGGACCGCCGAGTGACCTATTTTTCCCGTCGTTTCGTTCTTCGTTCTTTCGTCTCGTTCTTCTTTTACGATAAGATTTACATAATAAAATCTAATCTAACCACGGATTTTCTCGTGGTGTAAAACAAAACCAACAAAACAATAAACGAGCCACGATGAACGATGATCCACAATTAAATAAACACACGTAATAATCAAACGCGAATTAATCCAACAGAGCCAAGATTCGATCCTGTGCTCGATACCAATTGTAGGAAAACGATGTTAACCCTCGCCCGAGGATCCATCTTGGGTGTTTAATTCACCATACATTGATTATAAACCTAGCATGCGTCTATATAATTAAATCGCAACACGTAGGGTTTTCACGTGTTTACCTTCGATCCGTCGAGGCTGGGTCGAACGGGATGAACGGATTGAACGATCGAGACTCGTGCTTTGACCTTCTGGACTGTATCCCGGATACCCAAACTCCAACGTCGAGTGAGGACGATCTATGGAGAATGCACCGGAAAATCACCCGAGCTCTTCACAATTTTCGAGAATCTCAATATGTGATGGCGAAAATTATGCTTCAATATGTGAGCATTAACCAGACATTATCTCATACCTTATATTTATAATGCACTACCTTAATCCTATATGGAATATTACCATAATCCTATATGGAATATTACCATACTCTTAGGATTATTTCCATACTCTTAGGATTATTTCCATACTCTCAAGATTATTACCATAATCTTATATGGAAAGGATCTATGCATATACCATAAATATAATTATATCCTTGTGGATAAAGAGAATAAAATCTTGTCAATTGAGCAATAGGGCGCCGATTTTCCTCGATTACTACGGGCTGGATGGGCCACCAGGATCAAATGAGGAATAAAGATGGGCCTCAAATAAATTAATTATCTTATGTTCACCCGTAACATAAATTAATTTATAAACATTCGATCATGCCACTAGAGAAAGAATGTCGACTTACCCTTTATTACCGAAGTTGAGTCGGGCTTGCACTTAGACATTACTGAATCCCGTATTTAAGATATCGAACGTCCATTAATCATTTATAGCAATCATCGCTTAAAACGATTAATAACTTTATTTCCTTAAGTAGTACCACTCAACCTTATTATTGTACTTGAGCTAACTCAACTGCGCAGGGTTTAGTACAATAAACCTTTGAGCTCCTTAAGGGACGCCATCATCCTAAACGGATACGGTGACTGACATGATAACTAGCGTGACATACAAGATCGCCACCACCCAAGATGCGGAGAATCTGGTTAGAACATATAACCCTCACTCATAACAAGTCAAAGTGATGGTCAAGAACTCATACTCACCTAATACCTTATCGAGGTTTAGATCATCGTAAGTCACCGAGATCTTGGTTCTTCACGACGGTCGGAAGAAGAACACATCTCATCGTGATCCTTCAATACGCCGAGACGCATCAAAGCATAGACAAGTAACTAAGTCAAGTCACTTCTTATCTATATGCAGCCTAAACCGACAACTCGCCCTTAAGTCGTCTCACCAGGAAACTTTTATATCTCATTAAGCTTGACCAATCATACGCACTTACGTGATCTTCTACACACCGTATGATCTAACTTGTATATGAGATAAGGGACACGATATATGCAATCAAGTATTCAAATCGATAGAGATTGTAATAGTGGTAACGAAACATTGTATACAAGCTCAACCAAACCGCTTTCAAGATACAAATCCAACAAATACAAGTAACCACGACATCGTGCTCGGCCCGGACAAGTTCGCCCATGAAGACTCCTAAAATCGGTGGAAACGCAGAAGCTCACCATATCTAAAAGAATCCTAATTCAAGAGGATAGGATCTCGAATCCTAGTTAGAGAAGACTTGGATTCAAGATCAGTCAATACGTTTGTGTATAAATAGAGGCTAGAGTAGACGAAATAGAGGCATTCACACTCTTTGTAATCGCTTCTTACACATTCAATACACGAATACTCTCTCTCTCCCCGTGGACGTAGATCTTATTCATAGATCGAACCACGTAAATCCTTGGTGTTCTTGCGCATTTATTTCCCTTACGAAATTAAGATCGATCAATCTCCTAATTCAAAAATAAATTAAAGAACAGATACATAAATGAGTGTCCATTCTCGTTCTGCCAATATAAATTCTACTTCTAATCTCATGAGCAACATTACTCCGCTAGGCCTAAAAATATGAAAAATGATACATAAATGATCCTACAAAAATATTACCATTACAATGCAAATAATAATTTATAATTATATTTTCGTGGTTAAAATTAACATGATGATAAGCAACGCTAATGTCAATAATATAAAAATGTTTTTTTAGGTAGTAATATAAAAATGTTTGGGCAGTAATATTAAACTGTTTAAATAGTACTATTATAATGCTAATTTACCGAAGTATGATTGCTGAAAGAATACGAATAATTTTGATCTGGATTAATACCTAGTTTTGAAATCACTGATGTAATAGAATAATAACAATGATATAATTCTTTTCAGAAAATAAATAAACAATGATATAATTATAATGCATTAAGTTAAATATGAAATAAGAACGAAATTAAGGAATATTCGTGAAATATAAGAGTTATACAATCAATGAAATCCAAAATTTTCCACAAAGATGAATAAAATATTAAGCAATCTCTCTCCAAGAGTTGTTAGATCGGATAGAGTTCTTTTCCTGCCAACGCAGCTGCAAGAATTTATTCCTATAAAATAGAAAGAGTTATTGATCCTATCATTAATCCAATATCACTTTACTCTTTCTGACATATTTATCAAACATTCTCAAAGCAATGGCTACTCATTTGAGTGAGCAGGTTGTCCAAGTAGAACATCTTGATGTCCTCACCAAGGCTGGAGAGAAAACTGGCGTCTCTAAACCCAGGTGAAAAACCCTTTTGTTCTTGAACTCGTTTAAATGAAACCATTTCCGTTCATGATATTTTATAGACCTTAGGCAAAATAAGAAATATATGTCCTTTTTTTAAAATTAATAGAAAAGCCTCAATCATTATCTTTTGTGCGTATTATATAAAACTTATATTCCTTTACAATAGTTTGCGACCCATACAAGACTACCATACTTGAAAAACCATATGTGACAGGCTTGAACTTATAAAGTCGATAATAAAATATGAATTCGTGATCTTTGGTCACATGAACTCATTTTATCATTAGACCGTCCAAAATACTCCCTTATATTATATTTATAAAATAAATTGAATTTGTAAATTTACGTAAAATTCAAGTTATCTACAAATAGAAATAGATAATAAAAAATTATCAAAAACATATACAATTTACTTATCATCCTTATATTTATATATCTCAACTCTCATATAAGTTATGATTACAAATACAAAATCATTAATAATCAACATCAACATATTTTGGGATCAAATAAAAACATATATCTATATGGAAAATATAGAAAGATTTAATATTTTGGACATTTAAAAATAAATATTTTAAATGATATAATATCTTGAATTCAAATAAAACTATATATATCTATAAGTAAAATTAATTCTTTAAACTAATTTGGATCCCTTGAAATAGTGGGCCTTGGGCGTCGCCCGGTGACCTACCCTCATGGCCGGCCCGGTGAAAGGCATCAGTAAATGAAGAATCAATCGGACGTGCTGATTTTGTCAACTTTCTAGTTGAATTCACTGATTTCTGGTGGTTTTGTTATATGCCCCCAGCTTTTCTCGCAGAATTGGCGTCAAGCAGGTTCTAAAACTAAAAGGTTTTACTGTTGTCAGTTATTTAGATTGATCATGTACATGAGAACTGGAGGCTAATTGCAATTGCATGATAAATTGAAAATGAATGGTTCCAAGTGATTCCAGTGGAGATTTGTTGGTGTATAACAGTTTAAATGTGCGAATCTTTATAGCAGAATGCAGCTCTTATTCTAATTGATCTCCAAACTTGTTATATTTGCCTGAAGCTGTGTTTTTCCTTCAATGGGATGGCTTTTGTTGATATCTTTTAGTTTATGCGGCATGGAATGGAAATCTTGCAGAAAACAAGATGCCGTGAATGCATAGTCTTTCTGCATTTTCAAGTTGCATCATATGGAAATTAAATGTAGTCAACATGTTGGAAAATTTTGAAAAGATCGTGCTAGTGACATAGGAGTAAATCTTATTTTCTTCGTTTGTCTCTTAGCTGATGGTGCAAACAAGATCATTATCAAAAAACAAAAGTTTTGCATATGTTATCGTTGGTTAATAAATAAATACCTTTGTAAAACGGCTGCCCTGATTGCTATATTGGCTTTTCTCCGAAGCTTCAATTTGCCATCCGTATTTTCATAAAGATAACAAATTTCTTTTGGGAAGTAGTACTAACTTATATGTACCATTTGCCTTTGTAGGGGTGATGTCCACAAAGATGGTGATTATCATCGAGCTGTACATGTGTGGATATTTGCTGAGAGCACACAAGAACTCCTTGTTCAACTTCGTGCTGAATGCAAAGATTCCTGGCCTGGCCATTGGGACATCTCTAGTGTAGGTCATATCTCCGCAGGAGATTCATCTCTTGTCACAGCGAGGTATTCATCATTTAACTGTATAGATTCAAAGTCACCAAAACCTGACCCTATACTTGAAAAGGTCTGAAGCTAAATAGCCTTAATTCATAGAACCACATTGTTTTGGGTCAAATAATTATTTACAGGAACATCATGAGTGAAACAATAATTTTGGAGAACTAGAAGTTATGCTAATCATTCATATTACTATATTGGATCATTTTGAATAAAACATGTCTTTTCGCATAAAGTCAGGGTGTTACAGTTTATGACCAACATAATTTTCTGTTGGGTCACATATTGGTTTTAGCATAGTAAAATTATCTTGCATCTTTCAATGAGATGCTATTCCATTTAAATGCACCTGTCAATTACCGGTAATGCTGCGAGATTCAATATCTTTTATAAATATTTCATCTGAAGTTTGCAGTTTGTTTATGCATGCGGAATACTATTAGGTTGTGCACACCTACGTAACAATGTTGTACTGTTTGAATGGACGATTGAACCCAAATTTTCTGTTCTTCAGTTGACATGATGCTTCTGGTTCTTGACTGTTCATAAAAGTCCATACTTGATCATATTAATAAGGATGTATTGGTTTTCTTATTTTGATTGGTTATATCTGAACAAAATATTTCTATGCTTATAGGAGGGAACTTCAAGAAGAGCTTGGTATTATACTTCCGAAGGACGCATTCGAACAACTATATGTTTTGCTTGAAGAATGGTTGGTCAAAGAAATTGTGAATCTAGTTTTCAGTTGGACTTTGCGTTCTTGCTCATGGATAGTAGTTATTAACAGTATTTAATAAGCGGGACCTTTACTTTTAGAAGTTTACTTCATCATATATGCTAGAACATAAACTTATTCCACTGCTTTTTTGGTTGTTGCTAAGGTTGATGTATTTATGATACATGAAATTATCACTCTGAATGTGACTGCCATGCCCTATAAAGCGAGAGGCGAGTTGGTCAAGAGTCTCATAATTCTTTTATATAGGTGTTAACGAAACAATTGCCCGCGTAAAGTTTTGTAATCGCTGATATAGTTTCTCGGAATTCTTTGTGTAGAGTTGGTCAAGAGTCTCAGAATTCCTTCAGTCTAAAGTTTGATAATCTTTTGCATTTTCTTGTAGGGTCACAAACGAGGGGAAATTCATTAACAATGAATACTGTGATTTCTATCTTGTGACAACAAAAGACCCAATTCCACTGGAGGCCTTTACCCTTCAGGTGTGGATGCTTATCTTTATCAATAGAAGATTGTACAGTTACCTATACAAAATCCCATTTCAATAATTTTTTCATGATGTTGCTTTAATTTCTATGTTTCTTGTTTTGTGGTCAATTATGTTTTTTAAAATTTACTCCAGACTGTCCCATTTCACATAACTCCTTCCAAGTTGTTGCATGAAATTGATTTCCATCTACAATATTATCGTGGATGAACCTTCAAAGCTGTTTTGGTTAAAAAGATGGCCAACAGAATTTTTTTTTTGCTTTGATTTTAATGAGATTCCTGTTAAGTCAGAAAGCATCCTAGTTATATTCTCATTCCACTTCCGCGATAAGTTGTTCTATGAAACTCTGGTGGTAAGGACAAGCTTGCTGAAATCTTATTCACATGGTTATCGTTGAAGGAATGTGAGGTTTCAGCAGTTAAATATGTACATTTTGAGGAGTATAGAAGATTGCTTGCGAAGAAA
The DNA here is from genome assembly GCA_036937905.1 of Salvia rosmarinus. Lineage (NCBI taxonomy): Eukaryota > Viridiplantae > Streptophyta > Magnoliopsida > Lamiales > Lamiaceae > Salvia > Salvia rosmarinus. The sequence goes on from CM072814.1 coordinate 13,420,548, forward strand.
GATCCTCAATATGTGCCTTATGATGTCAATGGTCAATATGGTCAGCTCTTTGAAATACTGTCAAAAGGTATGCCATGAAGTGCTTCTGATATCTATCACATTTCTTTTAATAGACTTTGTTTCTTATGAGTAGAGTGCCTTTATTTTTCTTACCCTGCTTTTGCATAATCTTTTCTAATAATAACGATTCATGCTAATGTGCGGAACTTCTACATCTGTAGGTACAATCAAAATGCTGAAACACGTGCTACGATTTTACAAAAGCAGCTGAATCGTTATGCTCGTGTTTCCTTGGTGCAGAGGTTTAACTTCTAATAATTTATTTCTTCCTCACTATGATTTGTTTGCTGAAGAATTGATGTTTTGAGTTCGAATGAGCATAATGAGCAGCAAATAGTCATTGTAGTGGCATCTCTTGCATTCTGTCAACTCTTTCCATGAAGTCTTTATTTCTTAATTTACATATAGCAATCACAAGTGGCATGAGACAAAAAGAATCCTTTTGGTTGAAATCTCGCTTTCTAATGTACCAGCTGTAATTTTCATTAGATATTGATTACTATAAAATAAACACAGGGGGATGAGGAGTTCCCTACGAATTAAGATACCAATTCTCTTTCATCTCATCTCATTATTTATTTATCTATATTGAGTTTCGGGAGGGGATAGCAGTGAGAACGAACCTGAGACCTCTCCTTTTACATAAGGGAGGTCCACTGCTTGGATCTTTCATGGCATATCTTCTATATTTGGAGGCAAAGAAAAAAAGAAAGAAAGAGAAAAGACCAACTATTTCAAATTGTGTAACTCTTTTTCCAGTTGTGTACTAGCAACCCTGTTCAAATTTGACTGACTACATTTTTGAAAGTAATTAGCTGTTATTTCCATAAAGTAAATATCATTGCTCTATTTTAACTTCTGCCACCTGTGCTTAACAGTTAACAGGGCTCAGCAGTGCAGACAAGGAAGTTCTGGCATTACTTGTAAAAGCTGCAAAAATAATGGACCACATTTTCTTCATTCAGGTTGTACCCCTGCCTCATTTATGCAGGACAAGTTTAAGAACTCGTTTTCTTGTTGTTGGTTTAGTTATAGTGGTTAGGAAACTTAACTAAAATATCAAAGGGTTATATATTTGTAATTTTGTATTTTTGAAGTCTACTATATGTACTTCGACGGGCTTTGTTTCTATCTGATTTGAATTTTTTGTATTTCCTGTACCAACTTCAGAGGACCTGTACTTTCAGTGTTACTTTTATTCTGCAAACATTTGGGTTTGGCTCACAACGGAAACCTTCTCTTGTTTCATTCATTCAGCATCATTGATAATAATACTGGTTTCTTTTTGTGTTCTCTTATTTGCACTTCTTCACAAAAACAGGTCTGGTTCAGCAATCCATCTTTGAGAGACTGGCTAGAGCTGCATGCTGAGGAGTCTCAGTCGAACAACTTAAAATGGATTTATTTTGCTGTCAACAAGAGTCCATGGTACACTTTCTTCTTATATTACTGGATTTTATTTGCTCTGTTGGACTTGGTATCTACCCATGTATCTCTTTAACTATGGTACCTTAGAAGGTTTCTAAAGCATATTTTATTGAAGATTCATAATTCTTCTAACTGCAGAACATTACAAAGTTATATATATGTATCTCTTCATGCTGTATTTTTCTCCATTCATCCCATCGAGTCAATCATGGAAAATGACTAGGAGCTAGCGACGGATTTGCTCTCTCAGACGTGGGTCCCCATGTATATGTTTGAATATGGTTTCTTGGTATAGCATTTTCTTTCATGATTTACCGTTCTTGTTACCCCACACATTGCTAAGAATAGAGATCTTTATTTCTTCATACTGTTTTTTCTGACAAGTCATCCAATTGATCTAAACTGTTGAAAAAAAATACTAGACAGCTTGCAACTAATTTGATTTTTGCACTTGTTATCACTATTGAATTTGAATTGTTGAATCTTCTCATTAGATGCATTTTTCAAGGCTAAAAGTTTTGGTGAGATTCTGAATCTTATGACTGAATATCTCTGCTTCACTTGTATGCTTTGTTGTGATATCTAGCTCCTCTGAGTTTTGCTTTATCTATTTTTCTTGAAAGGTCGTCTCTCGATGAAAATGAGGCATTTTTGACGACTGCAGACTCAGCAGTGAAGCTGCTTCCTGAAGCTACAAAGCCAGTGGTCGGTTGGAAGGGAGTTGAATATAGGGCAGCATTTCCGGTTGCTAAACCACCTGGTGCAAACTTTAATCCTCCAGATATGGACAAATTGGTATATATAATATGGCAGTCTTTTACTTATGCCTGGCATGTTCATAATGTACTTCTTGCATAAATTGTCATTCAATTGCCATTTTTCGTGCATGTGAGGTAATGTGAACTGTGAAGTGCTTATTATAGGAATTTGAATTTTGGAAAAAGACTCTCCCACGAGATAAACAGAAAGAAGCGATGGGCTTTTTCAATGTAATCAAAAGGGAAAGTGAGAGAATATTGGATGAGTCCCCTTCAGCGGTGCCGACCACCCCAGGCAGCATTCGTGATGCTCATGATTTGTATATTGTGCCTTACTCTCAAGAGTATAATGCTTTTCTTACTAAGGCTTCTGATCTATTGCATAAAGCTGGGGACTTGACCAGCTGCTCCAGGTAAAGGTTTGCTCATTCATGAAATTCAAGTCTCTGAAATAAAACAGGTTAAAGAAACAATTTGTTTGCTATAAGTGAATCTTACTGGTGCAGTTTGAAGAAGCTATTGCATAGCAAGGCTGATGCATTCCTATCAAATGATTACTATGATTCAGATATTGCCTGGATGGAATTGGTTAGTAAACATATCTTGATATTTCAAAATTCTCAACTTAAAATGACTTGGTAGTTTTCTTTTGACCTTCAGATGTCTGTGATTCTTTCTTCCAATGAATTGCTCATGATAAATTTATTAGTTATTACTTTGTTTTTCATTAAAAAATACTATTAGCCTTCTTGATTAAAGAAAGGTTCATGGGGAGAAGGGGTCCAGAGGAAAAATAAGTTATACCACTGCACGGTACTTCAATCTGTAACAATCTCAGAGACAAGGAGTTTTGAGTTCTTTATGTACTGAAACCCACCAATCAATCATAAACCTAAGTTATCTAACCCTACCTCACACCACCTCAAGGGATCTCTCACAGTATTCAAGGTCTCCTATTTCTTTCCAACCAGAGAGAGCTGCACACTGTTTGATTTATAACTATCCGTGAAACATGGCCCCTTTTGCTTATGTAGCTACTGCAATTTAACAAGAACAAATCATGCTCAGATCGTGACTTGACCCATAAAAAACTCACTAAAGATATATTGGTTAACAAATACATTAATGCCTGGGTAAGCAATATTTCAGAAAACTCATGTATAGCTGGGAAATGATAGCGTGTATAATGCAGATAAATTCACCTTATCACTAGCTGGGGCATCATGGGGTTTAGTGTTTGGAATTTGGCATTTGGTTAATGCTGTTATATTTATACATCTAAGATATATTTATTTATAGCTTTAATCTTCAGAGTAAAGTTACCATTATGACTACTTTCAAGCAATTTTCACTCTATCCTACCAATCTTGGGTAGTACAAGCTGCCAGTAACCAATCTGAGAAGGGGCAGAGATGAACCAGATTTTCTATCTTTTTTCTTTTCGAAGGCCAGATTTTCTATCTTAGTTATGAAACTATTTGTTCATTGCTGCAATATTATCTTGCTACTGTTACCTTGGCATCATATATATACAGACACATATATTATGTTTTGCATGGAAGGATAAGATTGCTCTGTTTTTATGTTTTAAAGGATTCCAAGCTGGATATTACTATTGGTCCATATGAGACATATGAAGATGCACTTTTTGGATACAAGGTATTTAGATCGGCCTTTTTTTATGTTTTAATGAACTCAGTCTTTAGGTTGCAGCACACAAGAACATGCCAAGGAATTGAGGAACAAAAGAATTGTCTAGAAATGTGTGCTCCAAGTGGATTCTTAGAAATTGTTATTTGTAATTACAATTTCTGATGATTATAGAACTTGCTGCTCTGCAAATACCACATGGTTACAGAAAATCATGTAGTACAGAAAACTAATTTTGTTTACTGTTTTGATTAAAGTGGTATATTTCTTCATGATTTGATCCTTAGGCCACTTTTGAGGCATTCATTGGAATTCGGGATGATGAGGCTACAAGTCAAGTTAAACTATTTGGTGACCATTTACAGGTGCACTACTAAGTTATCATTGTTGTTTATAATTTTGTTCAATCATTCTTGTCTAAGAATTGCTTTTCTAGGTTTTGGAGAAAAATCTTCCAGTGGACGATATTTACAAGTCAGAAGATGTGACTGCAGCTCCAATTCGAGTGGTGCGACTTATTTATAATGCTGGGGTAAGTTTTTGTATATAAAAAGCAAATATGTGTCCAGTCAAGGAGCAATGCCATATGGTTTTTCTGTTTGATTGGATTTATTTGTAAAGGAAAGCAGCTCTGTTAACAGATGAAAAGTTATTCAACTTGGAGCCCTTTCCCCACTTTGTACAAATTACGAACTTTGAATGTTTTGAATTAGTTAAATTTCTTTTGTTTTTTCATTAAGTATACATGATTTTCTGGTTTAGATGACTTTTTCCTGATATGTTTCAGCACTGCATGTTGGGCTAAACATCTCTTTTGCAGGACTTGAAGGGCCCACAAACTATCGCGTTTAATCTTCCAAATGATGAACGTATAGTCAAAGAAAGAGGAACCTCTATGGTCATACTAAAGAATGTTTCAGAAGCAAAGTACATTTTCCATGAATGCTGCCTCTAAAATTGCAAATATATGACCATTAGTTCTTGATGTTGTTCAGGAATAGCTGAAGTTTAATTTATATATCCTCCCATTTATTGAGATCTTATTATATCCGTGTCTGTTTCGTGATCAGGTTTAAACTTATTCTTCTGCCTATAGCCCATGTATGCATCATGGAGGAACAGCGTAAATATGTGGATTTCGACTCTTTCTTCACTCACATGATTTGTCATGAGTGCTGTCATGGTATTGGACCTCATACAATCACACTTCCGAATGGACAAAAGTCGACTGTGAGACTGGTAATTTCATGGCTATAAACTTTTGTTTCGTTCGAAAATGTAAAATCTGTCTCCATCATGTAATCATCTGAAATCTCTACTTTGCCATGGAGATCATAATTATGATTACATAAATTGCTAATTTGCTGTCCTTTTGGTTACTATGTTCATATAGAACTTTTTCTCTTCAATTGCGAATCTATTAGGTATAATGCTGCTGAAATTTTCATCTGATCATGTGTGTGATCATCTACATCAAGCAACAATTGATATATTTGGTTTGCCTCATCTAAAAAATGTGTCCTCATCGAGCAGTACTGTTGACTCGACAAGTGTGAATATTGAAGCCAACTCAACAAATCCTCATCATATATTTTGATTAGGGGCAGTCTCACTTGCAATAGTTATGTTGCACAGACATATAATATTAAATTCCTTAGTAATAGGGGCTTGTATGTACGGCCATTTGCTCTCTTTTTATTGTTATTGATTATCCAACATATGTCCCTGTCATCATCTACTATCTTGATTCTTGATAGTTACTGGTTGAAATAATCTCTTATATACTATTTAGGTAGATCTTAGCTAGATAGATAGCAGGTCATGTTTTAGATAAAGGAGAGGATGACGTTTGACTTTCATTGTTTCCATGTAGATTTTCTTCTTTAAGCTTTCTTGTCTGGTGACTTTTGAAGAACTTTGTTTATGTTACAGGAGTTGCGAGAAGTTCACTCGGCCCTGGAAGAAGCTAAAGCTGACATTGTTGGCCTATGGGCCCTAAGGTTTCTTGTTAACAAGGTAGTAGAATAATATTGAATTTTTTTATCTTCTTCTTGTACTCTGTTTGGGCTTAGGGTTCTGGTTTGGCATCCGATCTCTGTGATGATGCCATTGATATTTCCCCATTATTTGGGCCTTTGGTGCATACAATATTAAATTCCAGCGAATCGCTTCTAGTAGTTGTAGCAGGTGATCTTTCGCCATGTTTAATGTCTCATTTGGCAGTCAGTTCTCTTCTCGGGTTGCAAAGTTTCCTTCAAGACCTTGTTAAATGGCACCTGTTTATGCATACCATATTCTGAATCCTTGCAAACCTTCTCAAACGGTACTTTTCTCTTGTTTCTGCAGAACTTACTACCAAAGACCTTGCTCAAGTCCATGTACGTTTCTTTCCTTGCTGGTTGCTTCCGCTCTATACGTTTGGCTTAGAGGAAGCTCACGGGTAAGTGTGCTATTTACTACTACATTTTAAACGGGGATTTAAACACCCAAATTATGACCTCTGTTTTTATTATAAAAAATGTGTGCAGGAAAGGACAAGCATTGCAATTCAATTATTTATTTGAGAAGGGTGCCTTCCTTCTGCAGCCTGATGGAGCATATTCTGTTGACTTTGATAAGGTATGATAAGTTTAAGACTCTCCACTTCCTTTCAGGTGAGCTGATTCGTTTCTTCTCCTTCTCAAGGTTGAAGAGGCAGTCAAGAGCTTAAGTAGAGATCCTCACGATACAAGGAAGAGGCGACAAAGGCGCTGCAGAAGCTCTTCTTCAAGTATTGTGTGATAACACAACCATTGAAATCTGCGCTTGAAAAACTTACAATGATTGAGGTATGTTCTTATCTTCTTCAAAACTCATGCTCGCAAAACTCTAAAGAGGTAAATACATCCATATCAATTGAAAATTACATTTGTTTTAGTGTAAACTATACAAATATCCTTATCTTGCATGCAATTCACAATCATAATTCACCTCAGTCCTTTCATTAGCTAATCCATTTCTTCTCATCTGCTCTAACCATAGTTTCTGAGCAGCTATTGAGGAATGAAAACAGAGCATTTGCTTCCTTTATGATAATACTCAAAGATAAAAAAGTCTTCTGCTAAAAACATATAGAATGGGCAAACACCGCATAACTATTTGCGCATGCTCTGCGCTTGTAATCTTGATATTGGCGTTAGTAGTCTGAAAAAATCCAATGCCTTCCTGATACAATTCCTATCCAAGAAACCAGTTGTAGCGCGTTGCCACAAGTTGACAAATATTGTTTGTGGATTCATTATTTTGGAATATGTTTGTAATGAGGTTTGTGATTGCTGATTCCAGGTTCCTGTGGATATATTGCCTCATTTCCCTATTGCTGATGAAGTTTTCGGCAAAAAAAATCTGATGCTGTGAAGAAAATAACGGCTCTACTTTGATTCCAGTGAAGCAGGAAATCTTGCTTAAACCTTAAAAAACAGAATCAAAGAAGATTGAAGTGTTTCAGTATCTTGGCTTGCTTTTGGTCAAATAATTGGCACTCAAAATGATTCAACATTATTGTTGGCATAAACAAAAGGCTAGATAAAGATGCCCCTTGACAGTACCCATATCTATTTTTGTAATGTTGCACCATTTAAATAAAGGTAATAGCCTTTTCTTTGAATTGAAGTGTAACATGGAGTTAACTAATGTTTTTTTTTTTGGATAGCTAATGCTTTTTAATTTCTTGTGCTCTTGCCATGCTAACTGCTATATAAATCAATGTCCGTATAAACTCCTAATTCCGCTCTCGCGCATGCACAAACATATATGGCAAATGTATAAAATAGAAATCAAGTTCTAGTTTAGGAATTTGTCTTCATCATTTAATAGGATGACCTACGGTTGATAATAGATCAAACCGTTGCTATAATTTCGTGAACTATTTGTATAAATCGTCACAACAAAGCATACAAATGAAGCAGAAGATATTCAGTCATAAGATTCAGAATCTCACCCAAAACTTTTAGCCTTTATAAATGCCTCTAGTGAGAAGATTTAACAATTCAATAGTGATAACAAGTGCAAAAATCAAATTGGATGCAAGCTGTCTAGTATTTTTTTCAACAGTTTAGATCTATTTTTATATTTATTTCGAAAATATATTAATAACTTAATACAAAGGGCAAAATTGTCTCTTTCGATTACAATTAATATATTTTTATTTTTGTGGTTATAATCAATCTTTTGTTAAGCAAAATGGTTATTTAGGCATATTTCCTCATTAAAGATCTCTATTCTTAGCAATGTGTGGGGTAACAAGAACGATAAATCATGAAAGAAAATGCTAAAGGATACCAAGAAACCATATTCAAACATATACATGGGGACCCACGTTTGAGAGAGCAAATCAGTCGCTAGCTCCTAGTTATTTTCCATGATTGACTCGTGGGATTAATGGAGAAAAATACAGCATGAAGAGATACATATATTTGGTCATTAAATACATAAATTTTAAAGATCGGTTACGGTGGTGACTGAACCCGGCACCTTCTACCTCAAGATTAACCACTCATCGTTAGGCGGAGCCACAGGCAGCTCTGGGCCCTTGGGCCCCAACTTTTTGAAAACTACCTATATATTTATATGTAAAAATATTTTAAGAAAGTTCATTTGGTTTGATGGTTAGATCCTTCTGTATTTGTTTGAAGGTCCTAGGTTCCAAACCTGACTTTGGCCTTTTTCCTTTTATTTTCCTTTTTCCTTCTTTCTTTCTTTCCTCCTTTTTTTCTCTCTTTCTTACCTCCTTTTTTTCTATTCTGTAACGTGGGTTTCTTTCCTTTTTCTTTTCTCTTCTCTCCTCTCTTCTCTCTTCTTTCTTTCCTTTTTTTTCTCTTTGTTTCTTTTTTTTTTGGTTTGTACCTTTTTTTTTTCCATTCTCTATTATATTTCTTCTCTTTATTTTGGGATCTTTTTTTTTTTTATATAATTTATTTTATGTTGATAAAATAAATTATGTATATAAATAATAACACTATATATATGAATTAAGTCTTAGCTAAACATGTGTGCACTCTCTATACATATTTAACATTTAATAACTAAATCTATTGTAGTCTAATAGGTTATGATTTTCATCTCTCATTTATGAGATTTTGGTTCGATACCTTTTAGCTACATATTTTCCTTTTTCTTTTCCTATAATTATTTTCCTTTATCTTTCTGTCATTTTTATTTTTTTCTATAATTTGTTTTATGTTGATGAAATGCTATTTCTTTTCTTTTTCTATAGTTTATTTTATATTGATAAAATAAAAAATATATGCAAATAATAAAATTTTATATGTGAATTAACATTATCAATCAAATTTCTAAAAGGATTATAATAAACTCATTATATTATTTATATTATTATTATTTTAAAATTTTATTTTATTATATTTTAAAATTATTATTAATTGGGCCCCCAGGAAATATTTCCTGGCTCCGCCACTGACCACTCTACCACTAGACCAACACACACACACCGAAGAGATACATATATGTAACTCTGCAGTGTTCTGGAGTTAGAAGAATTATGAATCTTCAATAAATATGCTTAAGAAACCTTCTAAGGTACCATAGTCAAAGAGATACATGGGTAGACCGTAGATACCAAGTCCGACAGAGCAAATAAAATCCAGTAATATAAGAAGAAAGTGTACCATGGACTCTTGTTGACAGCAAAATAAATCCATTTTAAGTTGTTCGACTGAGACTCCTCAGCATGCAGCTCTAGCCAGTCTCTCAAAGATGGATTGCTGAACCAGACCTGTTTTGTGAAGAAGTGAAAATAAGAGAACACAAAACCAGTATTATTATCAATGAAGCTGAATGAATGAAACAAAAGAAAGTTTCCGTTGTGAGCCAAACCCAAATGTTGATTCCATTCTTGAGTTTGACAAATCTATTTTGGGTTGTGCGAATGAGATGTTAAAAGGAAATAATTATTGGTGCAGTTATAAGGCTGGAAAAAGCGCTGCCTGTCAGGGTGTGTGGTCCACAGCCGCTTTCATATTTGAGCAAGTTATGGAAAAAGTTAAATCTCCTTCCTGTTGCAGCTGGTTAAAATCTTTGACTCGTTTTTCTGCCTCAGAAAATCAGATCCAGCTGTTTCTTTTATCTGGCCAAGGCACATGTATTGTCCCAGGTGGAAGTGGGTTTACGTGAAATTGGTGTCAGTAGGCATTTATGTTTAGAATAAGGATTAACTTTCTTTCCACAAATAATGGCTAATTCTCGTTAAAGTTAGGAGAATATTGCAGCCTATTATGCATAAAGATGCAATCTCCATCATTTTCCTTTAGTGGTCTCTGGACTCCTTCGCAGTTGCTTTGGAGATTTATTGACCTCATTGGTGTGTATGATGCGCTCGAGTTTTGGATTTATTCATAATATCTTTAGCATGCCAACTTTCTACTCTACTCAGGTTTCCTGGTTTGAAATTCTTTGGTAATATTGTGGCTTGTGATAAAACACTATATCAAAACTCCCTTTCTGAATTCTATTACAGGTTTTTGTGTATTTCATTTGGTATTACTACTTCAGATGTTTATTTTAGTTGAAGTTAGTACACCTTTCAGGTCTGCTGTTTCTGCTGCGCTCTTTGTCATGAATGAAGACGGGCAAGTTTCAGATGGATCGTCCATTGTGTTAGGGTCCCCTCTCTCTCTGAGTTTGACCTTTCAATTTAAGAACATGCCCGCTGGTCTGCAAGATCTGTCGAGCAAAGTGTACCGCATTCTTAGCTGTAAATCCCACTCTTCGTTAACTACTAAAATTGGAGATTCCAAACGGCAAGCCCAATTAAGGAAGCATGAAGATGAGATGGATGATATGATGGAGATGAATGAGAAAGTGCTGAGATTTGTCACTGGCTCTGTGGAGACGCAAGGACGACATTGCAGAAGACGAGACAACGATTGTATGATGGTAACTGAATATGCATGTTTCGAACTTAATGGACGCGGTCAAGGTTTCTCTACTTGCTTTCACGATGTTTCTGTTTTACCCGTAGGAGCTTACAGAATCACATGGCATAGTGGCTATATTGATTGTGGAGGTTCTTATTGGAGGCTCCTTCCTGTTATTGCTGGCTCATTAATCACTGTTGAGGATTAAAGACTGTGTAATGGGCTCTGATAAAAGTTGAAGTTCAGCTATTCACTTGTCCTGATAATCTAGAAGGATTTATAGTTGTTTTTTTCGCATAAATTCAACACATTCTAGATTTGAAACATAAAAAAATGATTAGGTATGAATATTTGAAATCCTCAGTGTGGTTTAATTTTGATAATTTACCCAAACTTTAGCTGTAAATATATAATTATCCCATAATATTAATTAGGATTAAGGTGTAAATATGCTCTCCGCATTTTTATTTTTTTTTAATACAGAAATTTTAAAGGCTGCGTCACGGTGGACTCGAACCCGAGACATTTGGCCTCGGGCATTAGCCACTCTACCACTAGGCCAACACACACACACAATTCTCCGCATTTATACTAATTCACAATTCTCCTCAGTATGTTTTTTTTTTCAAAAGTACCTAGTTTATATATCATGTTAGGCTCAACTTTAGGAATTATCCATTTATTTAATAATTCTAAATTTTCTGGTATATCATATTCTTCTTTCATACTATTTTTAACAATATTTTTTCTTATTTATAAAGGTATTTCATATTTATAAACTTCTGAACAGATTTTTATAAATCATGAATGTTTTCTTTTATCATTCTCATATAAGAGAACTTTATCAAAAACATCCATATAATCACAAAATTATATTTAATGGGATCATTATTATGAGGGTAAATAAATTCTTTATTCCTCTGAGGAGAAATACTTCATTCTTCCATGGATATTACCGTTTTAATTATGATTTTGCTGAAGTTATAAACTTCTTCATTCTTTCCACTAGTAAAATGTGTAATTTTGCATCCATTATTTTTGTGAATATACTTATAATAATATCTGACCTTATAAATTCTTGCAGCATATGATGCATTCTCCATGTATCTTTTCATCAATATCCATGGATTATTTTTCCATTTCAAATCTTTTTCTTCTAATAAGAGTATAACTCTTTGTTTTTCATTCATGAAATAAGTGGTAATACCATCTTTTTCATTTTCATTTTCCACGATACTGGAAAGTGTAAGTGTTTATCTTCTTTTTGAGGAGTATTTCATTCTTTTTGCTTTTTGTATTCAAAAAATTCTTGATATTCTTTACATATGATGATAAATCTGATGATATAAACTTCTTATTTCCATGTTGAATCAGATTTATTGCCTTATAGACATGCTCATAAATTTATTCATGTAGGATTGGTACAAATTGCTTTTAAGTCTCTAACATTAGAAGGACTACCAGAAAGTTTTATAGCAGCTTGAAGAGATGGAAGAAATTTAAATTGAAAACAATCTTTGATGGAAATAATACAAACCGGTTTAGCACATGATCAAGTTTATTTTGATGTTTATCCAAATTTAAAACTTGTCACGACCCCAACCCTAAAACGGACTGAAGGGGAACAATTGAAGGAATAGTACTTAGGGTTCATAAAATATTAATACGAGGATGTATACTATATGCAAAATAACATAGTATACCAGGTGAGCTGAACCAACAGAACCAAAAGAAATATAATGACCTGAAGGACTTTAACAGTTAATATCATCTGTTCGTAGAAACATTGTTCAAACTGCAGCGGAAGTCATGTGAATACACGATGATGACGTGTACCCAAGGTTTCTAACTTAACATACATAAACTTATCAAAAGTAGTCCGACTTCTCAACACCCTCCATCAAGATTTTCAACACTCAACTGCGCACATTTAAAACAAACATGCGGTGAGTACAAGAATGTACTCAATGGACTCATGCGAAACATTTAATCGTATTTAAATTACATCGCCACATCATAGTAAGACATAAGGGTTTTATTTGAAATGCCTTATGCTTACCAAAATATTTCATCAGTTCATAAACATTTGCTTGGCCAAGCATTTTACTTGCATGTATGATCCATATCCTTATCCTTTCTTCATATCATTATCATTAACGCCGTAGAAGGAGGCCTCTCCCTACGTCTCCGTGACCGGCCGTGAATTGTCCTTCGACTCACAATCACCATTAGGTGTACACGTTAATCTTAGCGGTATAAGCCTTCCAATAAGATCCGATATCGATTTCATTCATAAGTTGGGAGCTACCCAACACATTCACATTATTGCAATCAAGGATAGGATACATACATAAACATAAACATTTTGGCGGTAATTGCTTAAACATTTTAACATCATTTCTTGATATCGATAACATAAAATTTCTCACTCGGCATTTTATCACTTAAAAGTATAGTAAAGCCCACCTAGACTATTCGATCGCCTTTATCTTGATTATTCTTCAACGTCCGCCGTCGGCGTCGGCACACCTTTACGCAAAATGATGTTTAGTACGTCGTTCACGTTTTCGAGACTTTTAAAGTCTAGCATAAACTTCGATATTCTATATCGATCTAAATTGAATTCTTTAACGAATTCAATACGCCGTTCAACCGTGTAATTAACATTTCTCGTATTTCGATAGAAACGAGATATGTTCGACAATTACCATTTTAACCTTTTAGGTAAAGATTCAACGTATTTCTACGTTTTTCGAGTTAACGATTTCAGTTACGAAATCTTTTCTTACCAACGAGACTTCATTACTCAATTAATACGTTTTACGCGTATTAGCGTATTTATCGAACGTATTTCATACGTTGATTTCAAAAGTCAATAATTTTGACTTTTATTAGTAAATCCTTTACTAATTTATATTTTAATCTTTAATTTCATATAAATCAATTTCTAATTGATTTATTTTGCTAAATTCTTATTATTACTATTTTTTTAAATATATTTTGAAGATAACTTCTAAACATATAATACATCATTATTTTTAACATTTTAAGGATTTAAAAATCCTTAATACCTTTAGTATAGCTCTCGGCTATTTAATGTAATAATATTCAATTATCTTTCAAATTTTCTTCTAATTTTACATAGTGTACTATATTATCATAGTATCACTAATATGTATGAATTATTAACTATAGAAAATTTTGTATATTACTTAATTAATTTCAAATTCACGGTTTCTTCAAACTTGTCCAAATGATTCTTGAAAAATCTAATTATTTAGTATATAGTCTCAACATTAATCCATAACATATTATAACATATAGTCCATCATACTTAATTTCTACATTAACAAATCAAGGTTCATGGTTTCGATTCTTAACACATGCACCAAACATTTTCATAAAATTCTAACAAAATTACACCATGCTTATACATTATAGTATAACAATATTACATCATAGTTTTCATTAAAACAAATTAATCATCATCAAATTGAGCCTTGAAGCTCTCGGCCTTTTGAAGAATTTGAACAATTAATTCCCAAAATTCTAGTAAAATCATAGAGTACATAGTTTAGGTCCTAGATTAACTATATGTCATTGCATGCCTTGAATAAAATTACACATCAACATAGAAATTTTATAATTTTCGGTAATTTTCAAAATATAGCATAAGATTTTTTAAAATTCTAATAAATTGCTATGAACTCTTATAACACCATATATCAATAATTCATGCTCAAATAAATTCTAATAATTTTCGATCATCATATAAATTTCATAACATCTTCAAATTAATTTTCTAAATATGATCTATGCTTCTATTCATTATGCTACACATTATTGATGCACAACTTAGCATAGGTTAGCAAATTTTTGAAATTAAACATACATGCATAACAATTTGAAATCAAGAACACTTACCTATTTATAAGTCAAATTTAACATGCATAAACTAAATATTACCATCAACAATCACCAAGAACACTAAGAACATTTATATTTTCCTTAGCTTAGCTTTCGAATTTTTCATAGAAAACTCATGTATAATTGAAACCTTGCTCACTTCCTCACCTTTCTATGGTATGAATATATAGTAAAATGGTTATAGGCTAAGCTTTGGTGAAGATAGAAGAGAATTTTCAAGGCTTTTCAAAGGGAGGGGCTTTCGATTTTTTCAGAATTTTGGAGAGGAAAATGGCTTTGAAAGAGAAAGAAGAGTGTTGGTGTTTTGTGTTCAAGACTTGAGTGAGTGTGGAATGAGAGAAAGAAAATGAATCATACCCCTTTGTGTCTCTCTCACTCTCGGCCTTCTCTTGCTTTTGGAGAGGAAATGGTTGTGTATTTTTTTCCAAGACTTGGGTGGTGTGATTGTGAGAATAAAAACTGAAATTCACCTCCCTTATACCCCCTTAATCCCATCGGTTCTCACATGCAAATGGAAGGAAAAAGAAGCTTTGTGTAGTTAATGGACTATGACTCACTATTGAATCATGAGGTGAAGTTAATGCCTCTTACACTATGTTGGCCATTGAATCAGGTTAAGCATGCAGTTTGGAAGCAAGAGCCGGCGGCTCTTTGATGTCCAAATGAGTAATTTTTATTTTTGTATTTAAATGTTGTTATACTAGATACTATGTATTAGTTAAAATACATTCTTCCATGTATTTTATACCTTCCTTGATTATACTATGTTAATATATAACATAGATACAATTTGTATAATTAAAAATGTAACTTAACAAAGTGTATACCAAAGTGATGTGCAATATGTTATTTATAACCTAAGGTTTCGACTTTTATTAGTCTCAATTGATACATATTTTATTTTCATGTTATTTATAGGTATATATATCATAACATATGGTTTAGATAATAAATTATATCATAGGAAAATTTATTGGTATCATTTTGTATAAGAAAACCCTAATTTTCGAATTAGGGTTTTCGAAAATTAGCATTTTAATCACTATTGAATCCTTAATGCTTTAGCATTGTTTTAATGTTAAACAATACTTTAATTACATATAATAATCATAGGAATTTAAATACTATAATTCCTTGATCATTAATATCATTTTTCTATTCATCTCTAAACGTTAACGTTTGAAACGTCTCAAACGTGAACTATCGAATCATCTCAAAATGATCGTAGTAATATCGTAATTACCCCGTTAAATTATTTCATTAATATTGGAATTTTTATCCTAAGCTCCGTTGCTTAGTGAATTTTACGAATTAAACTTATCGTAAGTAGGCGTTAATTTCTTCGGGATATTACAAAACTATCATTATCTGAAATAATATTTTAGATGTTTTAACATTAAATGTTAAAACTCATGGTTACAATTATAAATAAGGAACCGAGGTAATAGTTATATGTTATAGGATTAATTATAAACCATTATTTACACTTAACCCATAATTTAAAAGGGTTGATAAACCTTTAAATGAAACAATCCTAATAGAAACTAATTTTAGTAAATCTAATATTACTACAAGAAGAAAAATAAAATGGAAAGAAATAACTTTTCTAAAATATTTGACAATAGAAAGAGCAATAATACCTTAATTTGTAGTACAAAATAATCTAGTAGATGTAATACAAACACCTGAAGGATTTGTATTATTACAGTTTGAAGATAGTAGAACATTGGTTTCATCTAGATTGGATAAATCTCAAAATATGTATTCTCATATTTCACCTTTAGATTTAAGGTAGAACAATCTTTCACACCATCTAGGGCATTTATATCTCAAATAAGAGATAAATATGAATCAAAAATTCCAGAAGAAGATAAAATTGACAAACTATATATAAAGAAAAATAATATTGTTAAAAGAATTAATATTAACAATAATAATGTTAAAGAACCGGACATCACCGAATCAGAAATGGAATTCAATATTTTATGGTTTTAGAAACAGTATGTAATTTTAGTCCTGGTTCATAGGCAAGAAAAATTATACAACTAGAATTTAATACACCCAAATGGGAACCTTTTAAAAAAATGGTTTTTTGAAAATTTTAACCTTGAGGAAAAATATCATTTTCAAGAAGAATTTTATAAATTCTACACAAAAAATAATAAGTTAATACCATTTGTTCCTTGGTTTATTTCAACCCATGTAGAACAATATATCTCTGTTTTGGAAAGAAATTATAAAGTTAATAATGAAAATATTTTAAATCAAGTATACCGTCCACAACAATCATTTCAAATTGAAAAGAATGAGAAAATTCATAATTTTTTTAGCCTTTGCAAAATTATTGGAAGATAATACTTTGGATGTAACATGTCAACAAATAAATACAATATTAGAAGAAAATAATTATATAAATTTATACCTAATTGTAGGAGAACAAATTACATCATTACATGATAGAGTAGGAGAAATAATAAATATTATAAATAATATCAAGATAGTAAATAATCAAATTATTGAAGAAAAGAATGTAGAAATTGCTACTCCAACTATCCAGCCTCTACCTAAAATAAAAAAAAATTAAATTAAAATCAATGAAAGAATTAGAAGTATTTCTTGAAGAAAAATTTAAGGGTTTAAAAATTAGTACCTTAGATAAAAAAAATAAGGGGAGAATTAATAGAGAGTTCTGATTATAGAAAAGCCTATGAGAATCAAATTAATAAATTATCAAAATGGGCTGATAAACCTACTACGGGAAAATATTATTATCCAAGGCCTACACCTGTATTGGGGATAGATCCAACAATTACGTAACGGGATATCGGGTTTGATACGATCCTCGCTAGTAAGAAGGATCTATCGGCACGCGAACGGAAGAACGAACAAGATGGAAAATCCCAAAACCTCTGAATCTAACCCTCAGTGATATAGGTCGATTTCGCCTATACCCCAACTAGATAGTTGACGCAAGAACTCGGGGACGATGAATGACACACTAACGAGGGATGAATGTCTCGTCGATACGTCGATAATTGAATTCCTTGCAAACACAAGAAAATTCAAGAGCTAATGAAGAGAATAAAACTCACATTTATTGATCAATCAAAAGTCGAATATTTTCAGTATGCTTACAAGCCTTTATATAATTTGGCGAAGTCTAATCCTTATCAAAGAAGGACTCTAATCAAAGTAGAACTCTAATTTACAAAAGAAGTTTTAATAAACTAGGACTCTAGATAATCAAGCTAAAAATACTACGAAAAATCTTGATACAAAAAACGTGGCCCATATGCCATATAATAATTAAATTCACAAAACATGGGTGCATCATTCCTTCTCTTGAAAAGGATTTGTCCTCAAATCCAAGTCGTCACCTATATCAAACGGACTCACCCACTTCAATTCACTAGCCTTCGCAAGATACCAAATGTGGGAATCCACCTTATATCCGACCGTGATAAGCCTCATGAGCAATGTGGGACGATCATCCCCACCCCATAAGACCCGATCGCCGATCGGCGATCCGACGAACCCTATGAGACACCGACCCAACGGAAGGTCACTCGATACCAAATGATACGATCCTCGCTAGTAAGAATGATCTATCGACGCGAACGGAAGAACGAACAAGATGGAAAATCCCAAAACCTCTGAATCTAACCCTCGAAGTGATATAGGTCAGTATTTCACCTATACCCCAACTAGATAGTTGACGCAGCAACTCGGGGACGATGAATGACACACGAACGAGGGATGAATGTCTCGTCGATCGTCGATAATTGAATTCCTTGGCAAACACAAGAAAATTCAAGAGCTAATGAAGAGAATAAAACTCACATTTATTGATCAATCAAAAGTGAATATTTTCAGATGCTTACAAGCCTTTATATAGTGAAAATCGAAGTCTAATCCTTATCAAAGAAGGACTCCTAATCAAAGTAGAACTCTAATTTACAAAAGAAGTTTTAATAAACTAGGACTCTAGATAATCAAACCTAAAATACTACGAAAAATCTTGATACAAAACGTGGCCCATATGCCATATAATAATTAAATTCACAAAACTTGGGCTGCATCGGGGTTAGTCCGGTACGACATGCACTAGCAACCTGAGACCAAAGAGCACGTTAGAGCCCTCCTAGGAGCACCGATGGGGGTATCGATTGAAGGGCATCCAACGCTCAAGTCAGTTAAAATAATCGAGAAAAATATGATAAATAAATAGAAAATAAGCAATTAATGTAAAAGAGATGAAACAGTAGATCGTGTTAGGTCGGACTGGCTAGTCAGGCGATGATGATCCCCTAAGAATAGGAGCGTGGAGGTGAAGAAAGAGAGCGGATGAGAGTGTCGAGATCGTTTCAATCTGTGGAGACGGATGTGAGTGTGAATGATTCGATGGTTCGTTTGATTTGATAGTCTTGTATTTATAGATGAAGGTCGGGTGGCGGCTAGGGTTTCTGGGTGCCCTACTCGTTAACCCTGGTCGTTTCAATTTTCTAGGAATAATATTCTTTAACTTTTTTACCTGAATGGATGTGTTGGTTAGGTCTTGACTCCATCATCTGACCTAACCTCTTGCTTGGGCCCGGGCCGAGCTCTATAGGACCCATTAAAAAAAATGGTTGTGATGACTTGCCTGAATGGGCCAAATAATTAGACAATACAGAATTTTTCCAATACAGTTTGCCCCCACTCTACAAGTTGAAATTGCTCTGGTTGTAGAGTAACAAGTTCAGTATATATAGAGCGCATTCAGTATATCGAGCTCAATTTATAAGTCTCAAATATTGATGGATAGACGACGATTGGATAGTTGTGAAAAAATAGTATAGCCATTAGTAGACACATTACATACAGTAGTTCATATTATAAATACACATTTACATAACTACATATAACTATAACTATAACTATGACTACATATATATATATATATATATAAATATATATATAGAGTTTGGTTCAAATAAGAACCATTCTTATCCTAAAAACTAATAACCAAATGAATTCGTTATGAAAGTTGATGAATCCGTTGAGAAAGTTAATGAATTAAAAATTCAAATTTTTCACCCGGGTTCGAATCCCATGAAGGCGAAAATTCTATTTTTGGATTCAAGATTTTTTCCAATGGATTCATCAACTTTCACCGTGAATTCATCGCTTTTGGTTCTCACGTTCTCACATAAAAATGGTTCTCACGTTAACCCTCCCATATATATATATATATATATATATATATATATATATATATAGTGAGGTTCAAATAAGAACCAATTTTAACATGAGAACTAAGAACCACGAAATTTTTATGAACAAAATGAATTTGCTATGAAAGTTAATGAATCTCACAGGAAGTTCTTGAATCAAAATTGAATTTTCACCTGTGGTTCGAATCCCATGAGAGGCTAAAATTCTATTTTTGGATTCAAGAAACTTTCCGATGAATTCATCAAGTTTCACATTAAATTCATCATTTTTTGGTTCTCACGTTCTCACAATAAAAATGGTTCTTACGTTAACCCTCCCCTATATATATATATATATATATATATATATATATTATATATAGGAGTGGTTATGGTGAGAATGCTATTATGTATAAGAAATAAGAATAAATCATAATCATTAATTAATATGTAATCAATATTCCGGATTTCATGCTTCATTTTAAACAAGATTGATGACATTATCACCCTTTTATTCGCCTAAAATCGGGTGATGGTAAATCTTGCACAAAAATATTCTCTCTCAAATCTTTCACCTACATTAATGTGATGCTTATTTTTGTTGCACAAATTGTGTAATATGTAGCACGTATAGTAACTAACATTGCATCGGTGTTGTTGCAAAAAACTTTAGTATTATTTTACGAAATATATTTCTAGCACACATAAATACGTTATGTAGCACAATCTTAATATTTATTTTGCATAACTTTATTATTGTAGATACTAACAAAATTAAACGATGAATTAACATTATACTACCGATTAACGAAATCAATTGGCAAAGCAACAAAATTATATTACCAGTGCAACGAAATAAATACGATAAAAAGATAGATATGAAATCCCACAAAAAATGAAAAAATCAAATCCCATAAAAATAATATTACTAATCTAACCTCTTAATTTTTTCTGTATATTAAAAACGTAGCATATCCAAATTATTAATACAAAACATAAATATATAATGGACCATCAATTTATTATGATGAAGGACTAAGATTTATTCATATTTCTCACCAAAATTTGTATTCTCACCTGATCCAAATCCTATATATATGTGTGTGTGTGTGTGTGTGTGTGTGTGTATGTATGAGTGGATATATGTATGTATATATTTTATTTGAAATAGTAGTCCATAGTAATATATATATATATATATATATATATATATAGGTGAGGATTAACGTGAGAACTATTTTTATTGTGAGAACTAAAAAATGATGAATTCATTGTGAATTGATGAATCATTGAAAAGTTAATGAATCCAAAAAAATAAAATATTAAGCCCTCATGGGATTCGAACCCGGGTGAAAATTTTTGAATTTTGGAATTCAGTAACTTTATCAACGGATTCATCAACTTTCATAGCAAATTCATTTGGTTCTTAGTTTTTAGGATAAAAGTGGTTCTCATTTGAACATATATATATATATATATAGATAGATAGATAGATAGATATACGAATAGATATATGTATATATTTGAAATAGTAATCAATAGTAGATTTGAAGTTTGCGTGACCTATGTAATCTTGAGATGGGTCCCACGATGAATTCATTTGAACAAAACAAAAGATCATTCAACAAAGCAAAGACTCTTCTGACATGGAACTTCTAGGACATGTGCGGTTGGTTTGCTAGTTGGCGGATTCTTCACACACTGCATAAATATATTTCAGCTTTTATGTGGATAGGTGGGTAGGATAGGCTACTTATGAATTTATATGAGTATGTTCATCTGTTTTTCTATATTTTCGCATATGGTCAGAGCGTCTGGATATTTGGTTGCTTGGGATTATCAGAACACGATCATTGAGCTGTCGGGATGGTCGTGTTATCATTTGTCAAGCCCACATTATGTGTACCTATACATATATATATGACATAGGTGTCTTGTATGGCTGGTAGGTTGGCTTGCAGCCCCTTTTGGGTAGTGTAATTGTAGAATGTTAGGAATGGGTTGACTACATTTTCCATTAATGGCAGATTTTTTTCGTTTTTATTAAATAAAGGGGTCACACGATCCTACTATATTACTTCCAGTCTTCTTATAAAAATGAGGAGTAGTCTCTCATTTAGAGCACATCTCATTTGAAAGATTTGGAAAATTGGAGCTATGGAGATGATGAGTTCTAGAAAGTAGAGAGAAGATTTTGGAGAGGTTGGTTTTTCTTTTCATTCTTGAATGATCTTCGAATCTTCAAAGCATGAATAATGTAATATTTTTTTGTATTTTGCTTTTCGTGTGCTTCGATTTGTCGTTTGTGAATGAGATTTGATCCATTTATGTGATATCGGTTGTATTGTTTTGTGTTTGTGGAAGCATGTTGATATTTTTTCAAGTGTAATTGTAAGTATGATTGGGTCGTGAAGAAGGTCAGGAATGTCGGGTTGCTATGATCATGATCTATTTGTGTGAATCCTAACGGATTGTAGCCTTGGCTCGTTTGTTTACTCAGTTGGATTTAGCTATAGTACTTTAGTATGTTTCATGTGTTTGAGCAAGCTCACATTCTAAACGTAAGTGTATATTGTTTGGGGTCAGGGAGATGATCCTGGTTGTCGAGTTAACATGATTGAGCTTCTTTGTAGAAACTTATATGTTTGCATTGTTTGTCTAGTTTGTCATGGTGGTTTCTCTTTGAGTGTTTCGTTTACTTTTGCATGTTGGGTCTGTAGGGTAGTTTAGTTGGCGTTTCCCGTAATTGGGGAGGTTCAATGGAATCTTCTAGTATGGTCGTCGATCTAGATAAGGAAGATGTCTATGAGGGTGTTCCGTTAGATCGTTGGGCGATGGAAGTTGGTGAGTGTCATGGGGGTCAGGGCCATAGGTCTGGGCAAGGTGTGAATAGTAGCGGTTGTTTGATCGAAGAGGGGTAGCCCAATAAGCAACAATTTAAAAGCTACATGGAATCTAAGTTGGGTTTGAATGACCTGTATGGAATCCGATGAGCATATGACATACCGGGTTGGGCCAGCTTGCATATTTCCTCGGAGGCTGAGAGGGCTAATTGGGACTTGTCAGGGTAGACCTGTATGTACGAACATCCGTTCAGACACGGGTTGCGGCTTCCTCTTCCGATGTTGGCCGTCGAGGTGTATGATTACCATGGGATTTCTCCTAGCTAACTGATGTTAAATCTTGGCGTCTTCTAATGGCTTTGAAAGTTTTCAGCAAGTTAGTTGGAATTGACTTTACTATTGCCGAATTATTGGAGACTTATTTTTTTCACGGTAATCGGAACGACTCGGGTCGGTACATGTTGAAGATTAGACCGTCTTGGTTGCATCTAATTGAAGGCTTACCAGAATGTAACAATAAGTGGAAGAAAAAGTATTTCTTCTTTTCTTACGAATCCGTAGGATTGTCCGATGGCTGTGGGATACATTCATATTGGAGATCAGCCAGTGAGTGTCGGTTGTGGTCGACGTGGTAGTTTTTGTTGCTCAAGCTGGTTTTATTGATTTGTGTGTTCTTTTTTATCTACATGTCTCAAGAAATTTCATTATCCCACTGTTCGGTTGGGAGTCAGGGAGAGGATCGAGCAATTCTTAAGCTTTCCAGCAGATTGTAGGAATTAGCAAGTTGTCTTGTCCGAAGACAACCTTAGACAAAGCTCCTTATGGGAGAACGCATTTTTTACTCCAGAAGGTACAATCCCTTTACAAACTTGTCTCCCTCCTCGAGTTGTTTTTATAGCTAGATCATTGGAGAAGGTGTATGGAAGATCAAGGTCTGCTCTTTTTCCTGAATTGACATTGGAGGAGCGAGCTTTTGCAGATCAAGCAATGTCTCGAAACTATCAGTTCGTTCCAAAGGGTGCTGGGGGAACCTTGGAGTGCATGCGAGAATGAAGAAAAAAGAGTAGAGTAGTGTTGAGTTCGAGTCTCGATGAGCCTATTGAGGCTGCTTCATCGGGTCTCGTTTTACACGCTTGAAAAGGGAAGAGGCCAAATGATGATTGTGATTAGGTTGGGGATTCCATCTGTCTCACTTACCCTCAAGATGCTTGTGTGCATACCAATCATCGTCCGTATAGTTAGGAGACTAGCAAATTACTTTTTCTCGATAATGGAATGCATTGATAGGTTTGGGGCCCGAAGCTCCTACTTCGACTATTGACAACATCCTCATTGTGAGTTTATATTTTGTTCTTGGATTTTACTAAGTGTGGTTGATTGAATGTTGACGTGTATTGTTGCTTTTTGTTTTATGTAGGGGCTTGCAAGGTGCCATCTATATGCATGAGAAAATAATTGAGTTGGAAAAGAGAGTGAAGGGTCTTAAAGCTGAGTCTGGAGGCTTCAAGGTCGAGCTCGGTATGCTTCTAACAGCAAAAGAAGAGTTAGAGCGAGCTAATCGGGAATTGCACACCCAACTTGATGCGGAGAGAAGCGATTCTAGCCGTCTGAGGGCTTCAGTGGCTGAGCTTGAGTCTCTAAAAGATACGATTACCTATTTGACTGAGCAACTTTATCTTGTTGGGTGTGAGGGAGAGATTATGGCTCGAACTAAAATGGCTTAAGACTATGAAGCTGGGAAGGCTGGTTCCTGGGATCTGGTAACGATTTATGCTGCTCATGATGAGCTGATGGCGAAGAGATCCGAAGATGCTGCTCAGATTGATGAGCTTGCTGCATCGGTTGCAAGCTTGGGCGCTCAAGAGCCTCCCGAGGACTGATGGTTTCATGGTTACTTTTGTTAGACTCATTGAGACTTAGGTCGGTCGCTAGCTATGAGACATAAGCTTTTCGGCTGAACTCACGACCTGACGTTAATTAGGGCTTTAGCCCATCAGCTATAAGTACCCCAGACCATCATGGGCGCCTCCATCTCAGTTTTTAGCCTATTTTTCATAGTTTTCATTCTAGCTTTTGATTTCACTCTTCTAGACTTTAGATTATTGCAATTCTACTTTACATTAACGCTTTATAATCGCCATTGGAGCAATTCATCCGAAGGATTTCAGATTTTTTAGTTTTTTACTCGAGTTTAGATTCAAACCCAACAATTGTTCTTCCGACACTCCATTATGGGTTTTATCAATTTAGTTCCTTTTTCAATGTTAATTTCGTATTTTATTTCAATTTATATGTCTAGCTAAATTCATGTTCTAATCCTAGGGTTTGTATGATTTTATCCTAAGTGTGGTTATTCCTGCTAATTGCTATTTACCTTCCAGTCATTGATTTGTGATTCTTGGTGCTAAATCTTTGTAACAACCCGTAAAATAAAATTTTGTTAACGAAGAATTTAATCCAAAATGTTATTAGATCTTTTCCTTTTAATTGAATAAACGAGAAATTTTGTCGATTAATAATCGAACGATAATGTAATACGATCAGACCCGATAAATTAGATCGCGAATGCGTGCAATGACAATCGAAGTAACGATTTCTCGGTATCCTAATCGTCAAGGATGAGTCACAATCATCGATCCTCGTCCAAACAAAACGAGTGATATGTCGCTATCGTGAATTATCTCAAAAATTCTAATTTCATAAAAAAGGGCTATTTTGAGTATAACACCAACTTCAACTATATCCTTCTCTCTCTCACCTCTGCAGACCAAATCAAACTTCTGCAGACCCAAATCTCTGCAGCCCCTGCAACATAACAAAACAAATCCTCCTTCTCACCTTTAACTATCTCATTTTGTTCATTCACAAACAAGAACCCCATTACAAATTCCACCTTCAAAATCTTCTCTCAATCTTACAACACACTCAAGAACAAAGAGAGATAAGCAGAACAACAAGGTAATAATTTCAGTTTTAAAACATTCAACATATTTTTACAGACAATCAATTCTATTTCCTTTCTTGAAGCAATCCTCCACAACCTGGTGCTTTCGATTGAGATAGGAGAAGAAGAAAAGAATACACATAAATCTTACCAAGGTTCTGTCTTATCCACCTATTCCATTTACAAATGTTTCATGTTTAGAATTTATAAACTTATGCACTGATACAAACCACTCATGAACACACTGAACTAGAATTTCTAAGCACTAAAGTCTAAAACTGCATTCTGTAAGTGCTTGGACCGAGCCACTCGAGGCTCGGCCATTTACTAACGGCGACAGCAGCCGGGGAACGGCGGCCTTGCACGGAGGCGACACCGAGCTCCTCCGACAGGGCATCCCCGGAGCCCAACGACGGCGACAAACCTGAAAACAAAAACGAGACGTTGAGGGTGAGAGATTGAGAGAGAGAAATATGACAGTATACGTGTGTGCGTGAGTGAATGACAGCCGCGGCGCTCGCTGGAGCTAGACACCACGCGGTGGCTGGAGGTGGAGCTCTGTCCACGACGCCGACGGCAGCGGTGCTCGCCGATTCGATGCGGCGTTGGGTAGATCGAGCGAGAGAGAGAGAGATCTATGTGATTCTTTTTCAAGAAGGCAAGGAGAGAAAACGCGAGGGAGGCGCGAGAGAAATGAGCGAACAACGGCGGCGACGCGACTCCGGTGGCAACACGCTGCGAGCGGCGGACGGCGGTGGTAAGCGACAGCTACCGGAATGAGAGGGAAGGAGGCGGCGTGAATGGGGATAGAGTGTGTGCGTCGAGAGAGAGAGCCTAGAGGGGAGGAGATCGAGGTCGACGGCGGCGGCGCGGCTCGCGGACGTCGACTTGGCCGGCTGGAACGAGGCGGCGACGGCAGCACATAGTGCGTGTGTGCGCCGTGAGTGTGTGTTCAGGGGCAGAGGGTGAGGGACAAGAATGGAGGGGGGCGGCTGGGGTAGGTGTGTGTAGATTAGTTCTTTTGTTTGGGCCAAAATGGGTGTGGGCCAATTAATTAAAATGAGGATTTGGGCTTTGAAATTAATTAAATTAGTTGGGCTGGGAATAAATTAAATGGGCTGGGATTTATTTAGATAGATGGGCTGGAATTAATTTAGTTGGATGGGCTAAACTATTTAATTAGTTGGGCCAGGTTATTCATTTAATTGGGCCGAGATAAAGGTTCACGAAATGGGCCGACTATTGGGCCATAAATTATTAATTGGCTGGACCTATTTAGTAGGGATAGACTTCCAGGACATGTGCCTCTCTAATTAATTGTATTGGACTCATATGATTTAAGTGTTGGACTTAAGTTATAAATAGAATTGGGCTTCAATTAATTAAATCCTTTGGAGTTAAGGAATTATTTAGATCAACTTTAATTAAATAAAGTTGATAAGCACTAATTAATTATAATTAGACATTAATTAATTAAGCTACTTAAGCTTAATTGATTGATTTAGATGGACCTTGATAATTAATTGAGCTGGGCTCTAATGAAGTAATTAAGTTACTTAAACTTAATTAATTAGCTTGAGAGGACTTTAAATTAAATAAGAGCAATGAGCCTTAATTAATTAATTAATTTAAATAGGTCTTTGACCAATTATGCCATGTGGAGTTGATCAATTAAAAATAATATTGATAAATGGCTTTTGAATTAATTGAGTGAGAATTTAATTAAATGGATGGACTCTTTAATTAAATTGAAGATGAGCTTAGACTTATTTTTAAATAATGATCTAAATATCAACTGATTAAAGTAATTTGATTGATTAATCAAATGTTCTTGGACTTTTAAACTAACCCATTTAGTTAACTTTAATTGTGGACTTAATTAATTAAATTGATTATTTAATTAATTTATTTGATTAATTAATGATATTAACTATGCCAAGTAGATGCTTGAGAAATATTAGTAGCTTTAACTCGTAAAACGTTTGTTAGATGACGATTGACTTACGAGAAATAATTATTGTTTGTGTATGAGTTTTTCCGTTAGAATATATGGTACGTGTGAGGTGAGAAACGCGACGAGTAAATGATGATAACGAATGAGTTATTGGAACTCGAATTCGTTGATACGCATTAACAAACGACGAATATTAGTTATGAACTTAGGATTCATAAATTGTACGAAACGACGTGAAGAAACACCGATCGCGGAAAAGAATGCAACGACAAAGTGTCGTCTATCGCTATGACGAGACTAATCGAATAGGCGAAATATAATTATTAATAAGTCTTATCGATAACAAAAAAATCCTAAAACCCAAGGACTTAAAGGATATCGAGTACGTTAAATGTTAGCAATACTTCTCGAAAGAAACAAATGATGTACTAAATTATATCTCTTACGTTGATAAGGTCCAGCGTGGACGTAGACGAAAACGACAAGGACCACTAGCAGATACTTCAAGAAGGACAATTCTTGAGGTGGGCTTTTCTTGAAACAAAATGATTATGCATAACTCAAAGCATGATTTACAAAAGCTTTATGAAATATTATCGCATGAACTGTTATTGACTGCCAAATATTTATGTTTTGTTGTGTCCATATCTGAGGTTGGTTTGTCCAAATGTGGGACGAAAATGATTGGTATATCGATGTGGTATGTGAATGAGTTGGTCCACCAGCGTTAAAAAGGGTAACGATCGGATCCGACTTAGTTGAGGACTAACTCGGATTGTGTACACGTGTGTTGTGTGTTAAGGTTAGCTACCTCGATCGGTCATGGCGACTATGTGTAGGTGGCCACCCCATAGAGCGAATGAATGAGCGTATGATTGATGAATAAATTACGGATATGGAACAACGTGATAAAATAGTCGAGCTTGACACTTTTGGAAAATGATAAAATATTTGATAGGCATGAGTCTTTAACTAAAATCCTCATGTGCTATTGTGGGCGCTTCAATAACTTTTGATAAAGAAAATGTTTTCGCAATGAGTCCACCGAGTACTTTTGTACTTAGCCCCGCATCTCGTTTTGATGTGCGGGTTGGCGAGATCGATGATGGGTGCGGTGGTGCGAGTAGCGATTGTTTTGATGCTTTATTAGAAAGGTTTCTAGAACCTTGGGCATGCATCGTCATATGCATGTCCACACGTTATCTACCGCCTAACTCGATAATTTTGATGCTTTGATCATAACTACTTTTATTCCGTATTGAGCGGAGGTTGTACCTCGTGCTTTGAATTTTGCCCGATTGGGTTATGTTTGAATCTTGAACCCTTTTGACAAGTCCTTACGTGACTTGAGTGCAGATGAATTGCTTATCCTTTTGCCTATGCATTATTGAGTAATTGAATGTTTGATTGCCTCGATTAGCTATGTTTATATCCGCTGTTTTATCATACCGGTGACGATCTATATGATCCGTACTTTATTGGAAAGTCGGGTCGTCACAAAGTGGTATCAGAGCACTTGTTCGCTCTGAACCCTAGAAACCCTTTCCTTGAATTATTAGTTGAAAGTCGAGTCTAGAAAGTATTTATGTTTGACTGCTACTGCACTGCACTCCATCGTCGTCCTGCTCAACGAGAAAAAGGTAACTATCTCCACTAAAAATCGTTTTGGAATGATGGAAGTATATGAACTGTGAATTGGAAATTTCAATATTGCCTTGTTGGGAAGTTGAAAATATTTTGGAAAATGGAAACTTTTGAAATTGAAAAATTGTTCAATTGATTGGTCCTTAGTTTAAAAGAAAGTCACAAGCTTTAGGAGCTTGGTAAATGAGTAAACGAGAATACTTGATTATTCACACAACATATCGCTATTTGTGTTTATTATTGTATGCGAAGCATGATGCAAAGAAGTATGTTTTCCCATGAGAACATAGACTCTTAAGCCGCATGATACCTTTTGCGTCGAACTTAGTATGAAAATATAAGATATTCCCAATTTAACGAAATACTAAGGAGGAGCGAGAACATAGGGATCTTAAGGATCACAATCGAGCGGATTCGATGATGAGAATCTGACGAGTCTATAACGACGAAGCAATTGCTTAACCGGGGATTGCACTGCTATGAGTCCTAACCTCTCGACGCGAGAAAATTTCGAACACCACGCGTGTTGCCTCTATCGTGGCATAAGTGAGAAGAATGAGCGATAATGTTAAGGAAGTATAAAAAGAAATAACGATTTGTAAGTACGAATGAGAACGGATATGATGTGATGCGATAACGTGAGTAGAAATAAGAAATCCAAAACCCAATAAGATAGGGTGACCTCTTAGCCTTTACCCGAAGGCTAGACCTCGATCGTTACCCTACCTTAAGAAACCATACCGTCTCTTCCCGGAGACCAAACCAAGAAAATAATGCCAAAAGGATTTGGGTATGTAGATCATAGAAATGTAGATTCTATAACCTTCCTTGTATAGATGTTTATTGTGTACGTACCTTCTACTAGATACACCGTTATGTTTACCGTGTCTGACCATAGTGATACTTTCCTTTTCAGATGGCTCGGACCGTGTTCACGACTAGACGCCCCCTGTCCTCTAGGGCCACCCCTGAGGAGGTTATACGATCGTACTGCTCTTACCAGATGTGCCACGGAGACGACCTTGGCGAGTTTTTGGCGCACTTCACACGCCAGTGGGCTGCAGCACATGCCCGGGGTACATCGCATTATGACGGTGTACTCCGCCTGATCATGAGACTGCCATCCGACTGGCAGGGTTACGCCCGTGAAATATCGGCGGACTACATTTACCGGCGTCGAGAGAGCTTTGACCTGGAGGCGGATCTGCCTCGCTTTGCTAGCCACTTGAGCTATGTGTTCACGGTGTACGGAGCTGCACCACGCGGACCGTATCTCCCCGCACGGGAATACACTTGGCGTGACGAGATTCCAGAGTGGCTCCATCCAGAGGTGCCTGCCTAGCGGTGATGGACGGTGTTCTTGCCCGGCGATGGCGAGGACATGTTCGGCGGGACCTTCCGTCCCCGACAGCTCACCTTCCCGATCCCCGCCACCGTAGGATTCCATCCCAGCATTGTCCGCCCGACCATCACCACCGGTCATGCCATGCCCATATCCACCCCACCGCCGGCTCTCCACCGGTCCGGCCGCCACCCCCACAGAGCACTGTGTACCACAGTCTGTGGAGATCGAGGACCCACGTGGCTGGCTATAGGCAGCGTGAGAGGAGCGTGTACTGCGTCTGCTGCCCACCCACGCCCACCGCTTTCGAGGAGGTCATGGCCGAGATTCGCGAGACCTAGCGACTATGGAAGACGCCAGGTCATTAGGATCCGAGAGCCCGTTGTCCCGTGCCCGACGCCGGGAGGAGGACCCAGGAAGACCCGGAGGAAGATCCGGAGGAGGACCCGAGGAAGACCCGGAGGAGGATCGGAGGAGGACCCCGAGGAAGACCCGGAGGAAGACCCGAGGCGATCTATCTGCGATGACGAGATGGAGGGTGGATAGCTCCCAAGCTTCCAGTCCTGACTCCGATGCATGGAGCCCTATCTACACCCCGGGCGACCATAGATCTAGTTCTTAGGACTAGATTATCTTTTGTCTATATACTCTGTATATCTTTTGATGCATGCGGAGACGACGAGTCGTCCGACATGAACCCTATTTTGATGATCACGGTGGCGTGTTGATTTTTATACGCACCATGACGAGGTACAGTGATGCCGTATTTGTTTTGGGCATCATACTGCACTACACAGTATTTTGTAAAGTTTAAAACGTTGATGAAAGTCCTCGTAGAGGCAATTGATATGACATGATGATAGCTCTTCGAGAGCCTTTTGTTTTAATATGGTATTATGTGGTATTCGATGTTGTTTTAAATTTTTTTTTTTTTTTTGCTACGTATATAAATACCAAGTTGATATATATATAGATACATTAATCCTGATGGATGGTATAAGACGAGATCTAATTTCATGTGTTTATGAAGGATAGGATGCCGCCGAAGGAGAAATCGTGTGATAACACACGAAAGAACCACCACCACCACCACCACCACCACCACCACCACCACAAGCGAGACGGATCGAGGAACTGTTCCTCAGGCAAAACCCGCCCACCTTCAACGGGACCGGGAATCCCGTGGACGCTGAACTGTGGATTCGCGCTCTGGAGCGAATCTTCAATTTCCTCCACTGCACATCACAGGAACGCCTGTCATGCGTTGCCTTCCAGATGACTGGCGCCGCCGACTTCTGGTGGGAGGCGAAGAGGAAAACTCTGACAGAAGAAGAACTGGAAAGTTTCTCCTGGGAGGAATTCAAAGAGGAAGTGTACGAGAAGTACATTCCTAAGAGTTACCGGAAGAGGAAGGAGCACGAGTTTTACAACTTGCGCCAAGGGAAGACCACGGTCACCGATTACGACCGTGCGTTCTGTGAAATGTCACGGTATGCACCTCAGCTGGTCGACACCGACGAGAAGAGGACTGAGAAATTTCGGGCGGGACTCCGCCATGAGATCAGGGTGTCGTTGGCTGGTCATGGAGATCTGACTTACCGTGAGGCCCTCAGTCGGGCATTGGACATCGAGGCTGCTTCGCTCGAAGATAGAGTCGTCATCAGGCATCCCCGACTCACCAAGGAGATCGCGGGAAGAGGAAGTGGGAAGGACCCCACCAAGGGCAAGGATCTAACACCAGCCAGGCCGACAGGAGACCGTGGCAAGGGAACAACGTGCCATCTGGGCACGGGCAAGGAAATAGACGCACTATGGTACCCGCACCTGGCGGGGGAAACCAGAGGTTCATCGACCCCGTGTGCCCAAGGTGTCACAGAATCATAAGGGGCGTCGCGATTCACCAATGATGGATGCTTGAGTGCGGCGGAAGGGCCACTTCTCCGAGACCGCCTCGATACGCCCGAGGGAAATGGCCGTTCCAACGTGCCCAACCAGGTCCAACCGATCCGGCTATTCGGGCCCAACCATTCCAACAACAACCCCCGTCGATTATCACCGAATCAACGATCAGATCAACCACGGCGGCAACGGCGACAAAGAATGGCGACAACCGCGGCGAAGAATACCGCCACCACCTCAACAACAAATAAAGAAGAAGAGCTTACAACCGGCAACAGAAGAAGAATATACCGGCAACAACAACCGCCCAAAGAAGCGAGGGCCTACGCCTCAACCGAGAGAGACTTCCGCAAGAGCCGCCAGGAACCAAGGAAATTTGGCGGTATGGAATACTCCTCCAAATGCTGTTATCCTCTTGTTTGATCTCGGCGCCTCGCATTCTTTTATTCTTTGAAGCATGCGTGAGAACTTAGGACTAGATCTAAAAGCGCCGAACAAATAATGAGAATATCTTCTCGATGGGAGGCATAAGAACGGTAACCCACATATGCTCGAACCTAGAACTTGGACTAGGCTCACTTAAGGTCTTGACAGATAACCTTCACGTCATACCTATGAAGGATATGGACATAATCCTAGGAATGGATTGGTTGACCGAACACAATGCGACCATCCTGTGTAGTGAAAGGAAAATTTCTTTCCAACATTCCGGAGAGGAACCTGCAGACTTTCACGGGATCAGCATGGGGAGAAGAGTCCCAATTATATCCGCACTACAAGCAAGGACGTTACTGAACAAAACCGAGAACCATGCCTACCTTGTCTACCTCCAGGAGGAAGATCAGAACGAGATAAGGATAGAAGACGTCCCGATCGTGAAGGAGTATCCCGACGTGTTCCCAGATGAACTACCGGGATTACCGCCAAACCGACAGATCGAGTTCACGATCGACCTCGAACCAGGTTCTGCCCCTGTGTCAAAAGCCCCATACCGGATGGCACCAAAGGAGCTTGAGGAATTGAAGATCCAACTGCAAGAACTCTTAGAATTAGGGTTCATTAGACCCAGTGTGTCTCCATGGGGAGCACCTGTCCTTTTTGTGAAAAAGAAGGATGGTACACTGAGGATGTGTATAGACTATCGAGAGTTAAACAAGATAACTCTTAAGAATAAGTATCCCTTGCCCAGAATTGACGATCTGTTTGATCAACTTAAGGGAGCAGGAGTCTTTTCCAAGATAGATCTAAAGTCAGGATATCACCAATTGAGGATTAGACCAGAGGATGTACCTAAAACGGCTTTCCGTACAAGGTATGGTCATTTCGAATTCATCGTGATGCCCTTTGGACTTACAAATGCCCCGGCAGTATTTATGGATATTATGAACAGGGTGTTTCACCCATACTTAGACAAATTCGTCTTAGTGTTCATAGACGATATCTTAATATACTCCAAGAATAACCAAGAACACCAAGAACACTTGAGAACTGTGCTACAAACATTGAGGCAAGAGCAACTCTTCGCCAAGTTTAGCAAGTGTGAGTTTTGGTTAGCGGTGACATTTTAGGTCACATCGTGTCCGCCGAGGAATCAAAGTAGACCCTCGAAGATTGATCTGATTCGAGAATGGGAATCGCCAAAGAACCCGAATGAAATTCGGAGTTTCTTAGGACTAGCCGGCTACTATCGAAGATTTATCGAAGGATTCTCAATGATAGCCCGACCCATGACCCAACTATTGAGGAAAGGAACCAAGTACACATGGACCGCCGAGTGTGAGGCTAGTTTCGAGATCAAGGAGTTCTTGACGACAAGACCGTCTTGGCGATGCAGAGGCGGATAAAGAATACACAATCTACACGGATGCTTCCAAGAATGGACTAGGTTGTGTGCTGATGCAAGAAGGCAAGGTTATTGCTTACGCTTCAAGGCAATTACGCCTACATGAGTTGAACTACCCTACGCACGACCTGGAATTAGCAGCGGTCGTACATGCCTTAAAGATATGGAGGCATCACCTTTATGGAGTTAGATGTGAGATCTATACTGACCATAAGAGCCTGAAATATTTCTTTGAGCAGAAAGATCTTAACATGAGGCAGCGTAGATGGTTAGAGCTAGTGAAAGATTACGACTGTGGTATCAATTACCACCCAGGCAAGGCTAATGTTGTAGCCGATGCCTTGAGTCGCAAATCTCACCCTAGTTTGGGATGTCTCCTCAGTCATGAGGAAATACTCATAAAGGAATTTCAGAAGATGAACATCGAAGTCATAGATCCGTCTCTGACGATAGAGGGTTGTATTGCAACATTGATTGCAATCCCAGACTTAAGAGTCCGAATCTTAGAAGCTCAGAGAGAGAGCAAGAAGCTAGAAGAAATACGAGCTAAGATCAAGGACAATAACCACAAAAATTTCAAAGAAGCAACAGATAACGTTTTGTTGTATGACGGGAGAGTGTGTGTT
This sequence comes from Salvia rosmarinus, assembly GCA_036937905.1. Classification (NCBI taxonomy): domain Eukaryota; kingdom Viridiplantae; phylum Streptophyta; class Magnoliopsida; order Lamiales; family Lamiaceae; genus Salvia; species Salvia rosmarinus. Next base: position 13,455,572 of record CM072814.1, read on the forward strand.
CCAGAAGACGAGGAGCTTAAGAACGAAATCATGAAGGAAGCTCATGAGACTTCTTATACCGCACACCCCGGCAGCACCAAAATGTACCAAGACCTCAAAGAGAAATTTTGGTGGGATGGAATGAAGCGAGACGTAGCTTCATTCGTAGAACGTTGTTTGACGTGCCAACAAGTGAAAGCACTCCACCAACGACCGTATGGAACCTTACAACCGCTAGACATACCGGAATGGAAATGGGATGATATAGCCATGGACTTTGTTACCGGGCTACCCAAATCACAGAGAGGAAATACCGCTATTTGGGTCATCATCGATCGATTGACCAAGAGCGCACATTTCCTACCCATTCCGATGACACATGGGTCAAATAGACTAGCACAGTTGTACGTCCGAGAGATCATACGTCTACATGGAGTTCCGAAGACTATCACGTCGATAGGGACTCAAATTTACATCCGTTATTCGATAAGCTTACAAAGGCGGGGACTCGACTACACTTGATGCATCGCGTTCCCACCCACGACGGACGGACAGTCCGAGAGGACCATTCGACGCTGGAAGACATGCTGAGAACCATTGTCCTCGATAGAGGAGAAAGTTGGGAACAAGTGTTACCACTTGTGGAATTCGCCTACAATAACAGCTACCAAGCGACTATTGGAATGGCCCCGTACGAAGCGCTTTACGGAAGGAAATGTCGATCACCACTTTACTGGGATAAAGTGGGAGAGAGGAGAGTATTAGGACCTGACTCTGTGGGAGAGATGATCGAGATCGTGCGACAGATCCGCCAACGGATCAAGGAGGCCCAAGATCGACAGAAGTCGTACGCCGACAAACGTCGTACAGAACTACATTTTGAGGAGGGAGACAAGGTCTTCTTGAAAATTTCTCCATCTAAGGGGATCGTGAGATTCGGAATAAAAGGGAAGCTGCGACCACGTTTCATAGGACCCTATGAAATTCTGGAGAGAATAGGACCAACGGCTTACAGACTTGCATTGCCGCCAAGTTTTGGAAATGTGCACAACGTGTTTCACGTTTCACAACTAAGGAAGTACATACATGATCCCAGTCACGTGATACCGCCAACAGATATTGTCCTCGATGACAATATGAGTTATGTAGAACTGCCTACGGAAATCTTGGACCGACGTACCCACAAGCTAAGGGACAAAGATATACCGTTAGTGAAAGTTCTATGGAGACACCATGGACAAGAAGAAGCAACTTGGGAACTAGAATCAGCTATGAAGGAAAAATACCCAGATCTTTTCCAAGGTTAGCAAATTTCGGGACGAAATTTAATTTAAGGGGGATGGTATGTAACAACCCGTAAAATAAAATTTTGTTAACGAAGAATTTAATCCAAAATGTTATTAGATCTTTTCCTTTAATTGAATAAGCGAGAAATTTTGTCGATTAATAATCGAGCGATAATGTAATCGATCGGACCGATAAATTAGATCGCGAATGCGTCAATGACAATCAAGTAACGATTTCTCGGTATCCTAATCGTCGAGGATGAGTCACAATCATCGATCCTCGTCCAAACAAAACGAGTGATATGTCGCTATCGTGAATTATCTCAAAAATTCTAATTTCATAAAAAAGGGCTATTTTGAGTATAACACCAACTTCAACTATATCCTTCTCTCTCTCCTCTGCGGACCAAATCAAACTTCGCAGACCCAAATCTCTGCAGCCCGCGCAACATAACAAAACAAATCCTCCTTCTCACCTTTAACTATCTCATTTTGTTCATTCACAAACAAGAACCCCATTACAAATTTCACCTTCAAAATCTTCTCTCAATCTTACAACACACTCAAGAACAAAGAGATAAGCGAAACAACAAGGTAATAATTTCGGTTTAAAACATTGACATATTTTCTGAGACAATCAATTCTATTTCCTTTCTTGAAGCAATCCTCCACAACTGGTGCTTTCGATTGAGATAGGAGAAGAAGAAAAGAATACACATAAATCTTACCAAGGTTACTGTCTTATCCACCTATTCCATTTACAAATGTTTCATGTTTAGAATTTATAAACTTATGCATCGATACAAACCACTCATGAACACACCGAACTAGAATTTCTAAGCACTAAAGTCTAAAACGCATTACAGAAGTGCTTGGACCGAGCCACTCGAGGCTCGGCCATTTACTAACGGCGACAAGAAGGGGGAACGCGGCCTTGCGGAGGCGACACCGAGCTCCTCCGGCGGGCATCCCGGAGCCCAACGACGGCGACAAACCTGAAAACAAAAACGAGACGTTGAGGGTGAGAGATTGAGAGAGAGAAATATGACAGTATACGTGTGTGCGTGAGTGAATGACAGCCGCGGCGCTCGCTGGAGCTAGACACCACGCGGTGGCTGGAGGTGGAGCTCTGTCCACGACGCCGACGGCAGCGGTGCTCGCCGATTCGATGCGGCGTTGGGTAGATCGAGCGAGAGAGAGAGAGATCTATGTGATTCTTTTTCAAGAAGGCAAGGAGAGAAAACGCGAGGGAGGCGCGAGAGAAATGAGCGAACAACGGCGGCGACGCGACTCCGGTGGCAACACGCTGCGAGCGGCGGACGGCCGGTGAAGCGCGCGACAGCGCCGCTGGAATGAGAGGGAAGGAGGCGGCGTGAATGGGGATAGAGTGTGTGCGTCGAGAGAGAGCTGGAGGGAGATCGAGGTCGGCGGCGGCGCGCTGCTCATGACGTCGACTTGGCCGGTGAACGAGGCGACGGCGCACAGACATAGTGCGTGTGTGCGCCGTGAGTGTGTGTTCGGCGGAGGTGAGGGCGAGAATGGAGGCGGTGGGGTAGGTGTGTGTAGGTTAGTTCTTTTGTTTGGGCCAAAATGGGTGTGGGCCAATTAATTAAAATGAGGATTTGGGCTTTGAAATTAATTAAATTAGTTGGGCTGGGAATAAATTAAATGGGCTGGAATTAATTTAGTTGGATGGGCTAAACTATTTAATTAGTTGGGCCAGGTTATTCATTTAATTGGGCCGAGATAAAGGTTCACGAAATGGGCCGACTATTGGGCCATAAATTATTAATTGGCTGGACCTATTTAGTAGGGATAGACTTCCAGGACATGTGCCTCTCTAATTAATTGTATTGGACTCATATGATTTAAGTGTTGGACTTAAGTTATAAATAGAATTGGGCTTTAATTAATTTAAGTTGGGCTTCAATTAATTAAATCCTTTGGACTTAAGGAATTATTTAGATCAACTTTAATTAAATAAAGTTGATAAGCACTAATTAATTATAATTAGACATTAATTAATTAAGCTACTTAAGCTTAATTGATTGATTTAGATGGACCTTGATAATTAATTGAGCTGGGCTCTAATGAAGTAATTAAGTTACTTAAACTTAATTAATTAGCTTGAGAGGACTTTAAATTAATTAAGAGCAATGAGCCTTAATTAATTAATTAATTTAAATAGGTCTTTGACCAATTATGCCATGTGGAGTTGATCAATTAAAAATAATATTGATAAATGGCTTTTGAATTAATTGAGTGAGAATTTAATTAAATGGATGGACTCTTTAATTAAATTGAAGATGGGCTTAGATTTATTTTTAAATATTGATCTAAATATCAACTGATTAAAGTAATTTGATTGATTAATCAAATGTTCTTGGACTTTTAAACTAACCCATTTAGTTAACTTTAATTGTGGACTTAATTAATTAAATTGATTATTTAATTAATTTATTTGATTAATTAATGATATTAACTATGCCAAGTAGATGCTTGAGAAATATTAGTAGCTTTAACTCGTAAAACGTTTGTTAGATGACGATTGACTTACGAGAAATAATTATTGTTTGTGTATGAGTTTTTCCGTTAGAATATATGGTACGTGTGAGGTGAGAAACGCGACGAGTAAATGATGATAACGAATGAGTTATTGGAACTCGAATTCGTTGATACGCATTAACAAACGACGAATATTAGTTATGAACTTAGGATTCATAAATTGTACGAAACGACGTGAAGAAACACCGATCGCGGAAAAGAATGCAACGACAAAGTGTCGTCTATCGCTATGACGAGACTAATCGAATAGACGAAATATAATTATTAATAGAGTCTTATCGATAACAAAAAAATCCTAAAACCCAAGGACTTAAAGGATATCGAGTACGTTAAATGTTAGCAATACTTCTCGAAAGAAACAAATGATGTACTAAATTATATCTCTTACGTTGATAAGGTCCAGCGTGGACGTAGACGAAAACGACAAGGACCACTAGCAGATACTTCAAGAAGGACAATTCTTGAGGTGGGCTTTTCTTGAAACAAAATGATTATGCATAACTCAAAGCATGATTTACAAAAGCTTTATGAAATATTATCGCATGAACTGTTATTGACTGCCAAATATTTATGTTTTGTTGTGTCCATATCTGAGGTTGGTTTGTCCAAATGTGGGACGAGAAATGATTGGTATATCCAATGTGGTATGTGAATGAGTTGGTCCACCAACGTTAAAAAAGGGTAACGATCGGATCCGACTTAGTTGAGGACTAACTCGGATTGTGTACACGTGTGACTGTGTGTTAAGGTTAGCTACCTCTATCGGTCATGGCGACTATGTGTAGGTGGCCACCTCCATAGAGCGCGAATGAATGAACGTATGATTGATGAATAAATTACCAGATATGGAACAACGTGATAAAATAGTCAGGCCTGACACTTTTGGAAAAATGATAAAATATTTGATAGGCATGAGTCTTTAACTAAAATCCTCATGTGCTATTGTGGGCAGTTCAATAACTTTTGATAAAGAAAATGTTTTCGGCAATGAGTCCACCGAGTACTTTTGTACTTAGCCACCGCATCTCGTTTTTGATGTGCGGGTTGAGCGAGATCGATGATGGGTGCGAGGTGGTGCGAGTAGCGATTGTTTTGATGCTTTATTAGAAAGGTTTCTAGAACCTTGGGCATGCATCGTCATATGCATGTCCACAAGTTATCTATTGCCTAACTCGATAATTTTGATGCTTTGATCATAACTACTTTTATTCCAGTATTGAGCTGGAGTTGTACCTCGTACTTTGAATTTTGCCCGATTGGGTTATGTTTGAATCTTGAACCCTTTTTGACAAGTCCTTCGTGACTTGAGTCTCAGATGAATTGCTTATCCCTTTTGCCTATGCATTATTGAGTAATTGAATGTTTGATTGCCTCGATTAGCTATGTTTATATCCGTTGTTTTATCATACCGGTGACGATCTATATGATCCGTACTTTATTGGAAAGTCGGGTCGTCACAATCTTATGTGTTAATTTATGATCAACTTTGATGCATATCTAGTTGTCGATTGAATACTGACGCTTTAATTGTCAATCGATCTTGAATGCACAATACGGGTAAGCCTTGAGTCGTAGCTGAGATAGGAACATCTGTAGGAAGCATATTCTTTGTGATCTTTTTGGAGTTATTAATTTTCACCTTGAGACGTAACAGTAATAGGTAAATTAGTAATCTACTACCACAATTGTCGTAACGAAATTGTTGGTTACTTATGTGATCTTTCATCTTGACTGGATTAAGAATTGGTTAATAGGGAGCAGGAATAAACACACGCTGTGGGTAGAATTAATACATCCCTAGGGTTAGTCTCTTAGTATTTTTGTCTATTTGAATTTTATCTTTATCTTTTTTTCGGTTTGATTCTCTTGACTTTGAATTAAATATTTGAAGTCCCAAAACCTTTCAAAACCAAATTGTTGCTTGGATAATGATAACGAATTACTGAGTTAGCTTCTATATTTTCGCTTTACAATCCATGTGGATACGATACTCGACTTACCTATCTACTTGCATTTTTTCGTGTTAGAAAATAGCCTGATCAAATTTTGATGTTATGTAGTAGGATATCTAGTATTTGAACTTTGATGATTATGGGTGCATGTGCCCTTTAGATTTGTTTGTACGGGCGGTTGTATTGGCCCTTTATTTTCCCCATTTTAGGGTCAAAGCCAGTATATTAGTTTGACTTAAAATTAGGATTGCTCATGTACTTCAAAATTTTCCGGTATGGCCGGCCCGTCATGGGGTTCGACTCTTCGATTATTTATATTATGGAGTTTGGGCTGGATTTTTGTATGTATTCAAAATTTTCTAAGTGTTGAGATATGTGTAAGTTAAGCCTCATTTCCCATTGTTTATTAGGGATGACTTGGTTAGTTGGCTTAAGGAGGTTGGGTATGTGGACAGTATGGGACGTGTTTCAGCTATATGTGAATATGTTATCCCATGTTTATGACTTAGTCGTTTTGGCTAAGGCTAAATTTATCTGTCATTATAACCTAACTGTTTGGGATGATTTGTTGATGGAGGATGGGGGGCTGTGCTCCTTAGAGCTGCCTACATACCCTATTAGGGGATCAAGCCCGAATGTAGTTCTGACTTGCACGAAAGGATCAGTAACTATTTGGTAGGAGTGGTGGGATCTCGTGAGACCTTAATGAAGTAAAAATAAAGGTAAAGAATGTCGAGTTCAAGCATGGTACTGTTTGAGGTGAATGGCATTCCAACTGTTGTTGATATTTTGATCGTCTGCTGCTTGGAGTTTGTATACACCATGTCCGACCACCTTGGTGATTAGGTAGAGTCCTTTCCAGTTGGGCGCTACCTTGTCAGCTCCTGCTTCCTTGGTGTTCTGAAACACCTTTCAGAGCACCCAGTCACCCAGTTTGAAGGTCTGAGTACGGATGTTCTTGTTGTAGTATCTGGCGATGCTTTGTTGGTATGAGGGTAGTCTTATGTTAGCTTTGTTCATTTTTTCGTCAAGTAGGTCAAGCTCGTGGCACATGGTTTCTATGTTTTCTTTATCATTGGTAAGCTCATACCTTACAGTAGGTACTTCGCTTTCAGTTGGGATGACTGCTTCCATTCCGTAAGCGAGAGATAATGGTGTTTCTCCGGTTGAGGTCCTTGTGGTCATTTGGTATGACCAGAGCACGCCAAATAGTTCGTCTACCCATTTTTCCTTAGCTTTTTCTAACCTTTTTTTAGGGTGTTCATGATGGTCTTATTGGATGATTCTGCCTGCCCATTTGCTTGGGGATACCTTGGGGTAGAAAAATTGAATTTGATATTCCAATACTTATAGAATTCTTGGAAGTCGGCACTGATGAACTGCGAGCCGTTGTCTGTGACAATCTCTTTCAGCACGCCATATCGATAGATCATGTTCTTCCAAATAAAGTCTTTGACTTCTTTGTCTCGGACCTAGTGGAATGAGTCCGTTTCGATCCACTTGCTAAAATAGTTTGTTACTGCTAACATGTATGTCTTCTGTCCAAGTGCAATGGGAAATTTGCCCACAATGTCGATTCCCCACTTCATGAAGGGCCATGGTGATGTGATAGCAATCACTGGCTCTGGGGGTAGGTGAGACACCTGAGCGAACCGTTGGCACTTGTCACACTTTGGACATAGTCGAGTGAGTCTGCTTTCATGGTAGGCTAGTAGTGTCCGCTGGTTAAGGCTCGATGAGCTAAACTTCTCTTGTCTGAGTGGTTGCCACACTCACTTCGTGTAGTTCAAACAAGACGTATCTCGATTCTACAAGGTTAATACATCTCAAGTATAGACCAGTAAATGAACGTTATATAACTTATCTCGAATGATGGTGAAACGTGTTGCTTGAGCCCTAAGCCGACGAGCTTCGCTCCTATCGTTGGGTAATACATCTTGTTCTAAGTATTTTATTATAGGGGTCATCCAAGTTGGATTATCCGACACGTTGGATACCTCATCTTCCTTGTCTTTTTAAATGGCGGGTCATTGGAGATAAGTGATTTGAATGGTCTTAGGTTCAGTGGTTTGGACAGACGACCCAAGGTTGGCTAGAGCGTCTGCATGGCTATTATCCCCTCGAGGGACTTGGCTTATGGTGAATTCTTCAAAACTTGCTTGAAATTCTTTCGTCCTGCTTAGATAAGAAATCATCTTGGTGTCCTTCGTCCGATAGGTCCCTTGCATCTGGTTGACGACGAGTTGGAAGTCTCTGAACACATTGATACGCTTGATTCCCATTCCTTTGACGTCCAAGGTCTACTAACATTGCCTCATACTCTGCTTCATTGTTGGTGGCCTTGATCCCGTATCGAATTGACTGCTCGAGCACGTCACGCCCTGGGGTGATATGAGGACAAGACCCAGTCCACTTTCCTATATGTTGCTAGACCCGTCTACATAGAGCTTCCAGGTTTCAGCTAGATTGATCACCTCTGTCATGCAGCAAAGTTCCTTGTCAGCCTGTGCAGCGAGGTTATGCGTAAAATCAACGAGAAAATCAGCTAATACCTGTGACTTAAGGGCAGTGCGTGTTATGAAAGTGATGTCATATTCACTAAACTCCACTGCCCACTTGGTCAGTTGACCTGACAACTCTGGTTTGTGAAGTATAGCCTTGAGAGGATATATGGTCACCACAGTCACTGGGTGACATTGAAAGTAGGGTCGGAGCTTTCTTGCAGTATGGACTAGCGCAAGGGCTAACTTCTCTAACTGACTGTATCGGGTCTCTACATCAAGTAGAGATTTGCTCACATAGTAAATAGGTGACTGTTTTCCTTCGTCTTCTCTAACCAGCAACGCGCTGACGGTCGTGTCGGATACTACTAGGTAGATAAACAAGGTTTCGTGGTCTTTTGACTTAGCGAAGAATCAAATGATATAATATCAAATAGTTATATTGGACATCATATATATGAATGGAATATAGATGGATTTGTATATCAACAAATACATAATACAATGCATAGAATGTTAATGTATTCTACTATATGTAAAAATAAGGGAATAAAGATAGAGAAATTACGAAAATGATAATAGGATTTACATGACAATTGAAAGCATGGTGGGATCATTATCTCTCACAAATGAAAAAGATGATATTTTAAATACTGTTAAACAAGAAGGAAATGAAATAAAAGAAAATACAGTTTATACATTGATAGTTAATATTGTAGAATATTTTACAAGAAGATATACAGATAATAGTGAAAATATAAGAACCTTGTTACAAAATCATATGTGTAAAACACTTATAGATTTTAGGTGGTATAAAGATACTTTTTTAATTAGGATCTTAGAACTGCCTGAGTGTAATAGCTCTCATTGGAAGTCAAAATTTATAGATGATTTTCCTAGCTTATTTGCTGAAAGAATAAGAAGAATTTTAAGAAAAGATTTAAATGAAATTTCTCACCAAAATTATACTTATGGTAATTTAATAGGAATTTGTATTCATGAAGGATTAACCTTGTGTAATGAAACAAAATTGAATTAACAAATGAAACCCCAAAATTTGGTAGAAAGAAAACAATTAGGACAATTTTGTGATCAATTTGCTATGAATAAAATTCTTATGCCAAATAGGACATCATCTAATAAAAATAAAATGAAAAATTATAAAGAATATCCTAAAAAGAAGAAAAGATTTTCTAAAAAAAATTAAACAAAGAAAAATGAAAAAGAAGAAAGAAATAATAAAAAAATGGAAAAAGAATTGGAATAAAAGAAATAATACGTAGAAAATGTGGAAAATATTATCATTATACAAATAATTATTGAACTAAGAAAATGATTAATAATCTTGAAATAGATAAAGACATGAAAGAAACTCTTTCAAAAAAATTATTAAACTTTGATAAAAGTTCAGATTTTGAAGAATATTCTTACTTTAGTTATACAGAATCAAATCAAGAAATTGATAATATAGATAATGATTCTTTAATATCTGAATCATAATGTGAGCCTTATATTCTTGGATAATCATGTCCAAAGAAAATATATGACGATGAAGGAAAAGAATTTTATAAGATTCTTTCACAATTCCAAAATTTGGAATTAAATGTTTTAAGAAACAATAACTTTTTAGAATTACTTCAATTAATAAAATATCTAGAATTAAGGTCTAAAATAATAGATCAGATAGAAAGTATTCCTAGTACTTTTGATAATAATAATAATAATAATAATAATAATAATAATAATAATAATAATAAAAATAATAAAATAAATAATACTAAAGAACCTTACATGATGTCTGAGGTTTATAGATTATTAAAACAAAGAAAAATAGAAGAAAATCTTACTTCTCGTAAAGATATTATAACTGAGATTAAAAAACTTAAGGAAAAAATTAATAATTTAAAACAAAAAAAATTTAAGTCTTGATTATAGAATTTACAGATTGGAAAATAATGAAAAAACAAAAATTCAAATAGATCATAATTATGAAATTGATAAACGAAAATTTTCTAAAGATGAAATTTTTCTATCTACATAAAAAATGATTATATCACAAAAATGATATATTAAAATAACACTTTTACTTGATGATTATTATTCAAAAGAATTTACTGCTTTAGTGGATAGTGGAGTTGATTTAAATGTTATACAAGAATGATTAATACCTACTTGGTATTTTCATAAAACTACACATACTTTATCATATGCCGCAAGAAATAAATACTAAATTAATTATAAATTACCTAAGACATATGCCTATACAAATAAAAATTGTATACAAACAAGTTTTTTACTTGCTAAAGATATTACTAACCATGTTATACTTTAAATATTTTTTAACAAAAGATTATCCTTTAATAAAAGTTGATAAAGAAGGATTATAGCAACCTTTAAAGGAAATAATATTATTTTAAAGTTTATTACTAAACCTATTACAAAAGTTTTACATGAAGTTTATGACAATATTAGTTTAAAAGAAAAACAATTAAATTCTTTAAAACAAGAATTACAAAAGTTTTACATGAAGTTTATGACAATATTAGTTTAAAAGAAAAACAATTAAGTTCTTTAAAACAAGAATTAAATATAATTATAATTGAGAAAATTCTTCAAAATTCTAAATTACAGGATAAAATAAAAATATTAATAAATCAAATTTATGTTGATATTTATAATGATCATCCTAATGCATTTTGGAATAGAAAGAAACATATCGTTTCTCTTCCTTATGAAGAAGATTTTGATAAAAAGAAAATTCCAACAAAACATGACCTTGTCAAATGAATTCTAACTACTTAGAATTATGTAAGAAAGAAATTAAATTTATTCATTCATAAAGAATTAATAAATCCTTCACAATCTTCTTGGTCTTGTACTGTTTTTATGTTAATAAACATAGTGAACATGAAATATGAGTGTCAAGATTGGTAATAAATTATAAACCTTTTAATAAAATATTAAAATGGATTAGACATCATATTCTTAATAAAAGAGATTTATTGGATATATTATATAATTCTGTTATATTTTCTAAATTTGATTTAAAATTGAGATATTGGCAAATACAGATAAATGATTGATATAAAACTGCTTTTAATTTTCCTATAGGACATTATGAATGGAATATTATGCCTTTTGATCTTAAAAATGCACCTTCTAGATTTTAGAAAATAACGAATGATATATTATCCTTATAGCTCGTTTATTATTGTTTATATAGATGTTATCTTAGTTTATTCTAAAGATATTGAGCTGCGTTTTAAACATTTAAGAATATTTAAAGATATTGTTATAAAAATGATTTAATTATATAAAATCTAAAATATATTTATTTCAGACAAACAATAGATTTTTAGGATATAATATTTAAGAATGAAATATAATTCCTATTAATCGAAGTATTGAATTTGGAAATAATTTTCCTAAGGAAATAACTCATAAAACTCTATTACAAAGATTTCTTGGAAGTTTAAATTATATTTCTCCATATTATAAGGATCTTGCTAAAGATACAGCTATTTTATATGATAGACTTAAAAAAAATTAGGACATAACAACATACAAATGCTGTTAAAAAGATAAAACAAAAATTTTTAAAACTCTTCCTTGTTTAATGCTGAGTAATCCAAATTGGGAAAAAATTATTGAAACAGATGCATTGGATATAAGATACGAAGGAATTCTTAAACATGTAAATCCTGAAAATAAACAAGAATATCTTGTTAGATTTTATTCAGGAAAATGAAATAATGCAAAAAAGAATTATACAAGTGTAGCTAAATAAATTCTTGCATTGTTAAATGTGTTTTAAAATCTCAAAATGATTTATATAATTAAAAATTTATTATTAAAATAGATTGTAGAGAAGCTAAATTTATGTTTAATAAAGATTTCAAACATGATGTTTCTAAACAAATGTTCGTAAGGTGGTAAGCTCATTTAGCTCCATTTGATTTGAAATTATTTATAAAAAAAGTACAAGATAATAGTCTTCTTGATTTCTTAACTCGAGAATATATTTAATAAATTTTTCAGATATGTATCCTCGAGGTAGAGGAACTTCCTGTTATAGAGAAAGAGGTGAAAGAGGTAAACAGTCTAAAATTCTGGTTAAACTTGTAAATAAGAAGCTTATAGCATCATATTTATCATCATATGATAAAGAATATCAAGAATCTCTTGAATACAAAAAAATACTCCTCAAAAGAAGGTCATACTCTTCTCAAACACTTACATTTTCAGTATCGTGAGAAATAAAAATTTCCAGAATCGTGAGAAATGAAAATAAAGAAAATGGTAATACTTCTTATTTCATGAATGAAAAACTATAGGTTATACTCTTATTAGAAGGAAAAGATTTGAAATGGGAAAATAATCCATGGATATTGATCTAAAGATATATAGAGAATACATCATATGCTGCAAGAGTTTATAAGGTAAGACATTATTATGAGTATATTCTCAAAAATAATACCCCGAAATCAAGATGTTGTCAATCTTTTTCGGTATGAACTGTTCAGACTATCTGAAAGCCGAAGTGAAATCCATCAAGCAGAGATGTGAAGACGATAAATGGAACAGGCTTTAGTTATTGAACATCTACAATCGGAAGTCTTAACTCTCCATACACCAAAATTCTATGAAATATTTTAGCTTACACAAATGAGAAGCATGCTACAAACACCATCAAACAAGAGAAACCTAAAAAAGATTAAAGCGTCTTAAAAACCTTCTCAGCTGCAGCAATCGTCTGTTGAATATCCTCTTGAGTATGCGCCAAGCTCGTAAAACCAGCTTCGAATTGAGAAGGTGCGAAATAGACACCTTCCTCCAGCATTGCTCGGTAGAACTTGCCGAATTTCGCAGTATCGCTCTTCTTTGCATCCTCAAAATCATAAACCGGGCCATCGGTGAAAAAGAAACCAAACATTCCACTTATATACCCGCCGCTTATCGCATGACCAGCTTTCTTTCCAGCATCCACAATGCCTTTTACAAGTTCACCAGTGATCTTGTTCAAGTATTCGTATGTACCTGGTTCTTTCAGCCTCTTGAGCGTGTGAATCCCTGCAGTCATTGCCAATGGGTTTCCGCTTAGTGTGCCGGCCTGATACATTGGTCCAGCTGGAGCAACCATCTCCATGATCTCCCTCCTTCCTCCGTACGCACCAACTGGCAGGCCGCCACCGATAATCTTCCCAAGAGTTGTCAAATCAGGAGTCATTCCAAAATACTCCTGAGCACCGCCATATGATAGACGAAATCCAGTCATAACTTCGTCAAAAATGAGCAGGGTACCGTTGTCCTTGGTAACCTTGCGGAGGAAGCTGAGAAACTCGGGTTTTGGTGGAATGAAACCAGCATTTCCTACTACAGGTTCAAGGATAACAGCTGCAATCTCTCCTTTGTTTGCCTCGAAAAGGCTTTCGACTGTAGAGATGTCATTATAAGGGGACGTCAATGTCATACAAGTAGCTGCCTTGGGAACTCCAGGGGAATCTGGGAGCCCCAAGGTAGCAACTCCGCTTCCAGCCTTAACAAGGAAAGGATCAGCATGGCCATGGTAACAGCCTTCAAACTTAATGATCTTTTCACGGCCAGTAAAAGCACGGGCCAACCGAAGTACGCCCATGCATGCTTCTGTGCCAGAGTTGACGAAACGAACCATTTCAATACTGGGAACGGCAGATATTACCATTTCTGCCAGGATATTTTCTAGGAGACAGGGTGCCCCAAAGCTGGTTCCTTTCTTCATTGTTTCAGCCAAGGCAGCAAGAACCTGCAGGTTGTCAACATGCAAGAACTTTCAGTTAAGAGCATTTAAGGCATTCTCAGCCTACACATAAATGGTTACTAACTTACTACAACAATACATGTGCACAACAAGAAAAAATTAAGCAGATCTCTCTAAGGTGGATTCAGCCAACATAATGTCTAGCCCATTTAAACACAAAATTCTAAACTTTTCTATGCAAAGAAAAGTTAAACCACCTTATCCACAATCTCTTTTCTTAAAGTAAACATAGACATTATTGTGGGCAAGGCAGATTGTTTGGATGCACATCTTTTGAAACCTTAAAATAAGAATGTTCTATGTGCAAATTAAGATAAGCCCAAAACTTTCTTCAATAAGTGATTATTTTTGGGTTAAACATTTCATCACAGAGATTCCACACGTTATAAATTCCTGGCAATACTGATGCAACTGACAGACCTCATCATCCGCATGACCAATAATGGCTGGCCCCCATGATCCAACGTAGTCAATGTACTCATTACCATCAATATCCCACATATGAGAGCCCTTGACAGAATCCATAATAATGGGCTGACCACCAACTGATTTGAAAGCACGAACAGGGGAGTTCACACCTCCAGGCATCAATTCCTGTCAGCAATCAAAAAAAGCTAAGAATACAAATTTGATCTCAAAACTTATGTGCACGAATGCACGTTCATGAAAATATAACTGAAGTAATAAATAAAATAAAGGTCCATAAATTCATTCTTCAACCTATCAATTTTAACATACATATCCACTGCTCGATAGCATTACTGGTGAAGAAAAGAGGTGCTGCAGTATGCTATACAACCAAAGAACTATCTCATCCAATCAAAACCAAAAATTTCCCTAGCATGATCATCGAGAAGATTCCAATATGAAACACTTCACCCTTGTTTACTTAGTTGGATAAGGATGAATTTTTAGAAATTGTTCAAAATGTTTAGTTTTCTTTATTTTTGATGGGGGGATAGCCCAAGGCCTTTGATTCTTTTGGATCTAAGTAATTAATAGGGTGATATGTATCCCATTTAAAGTTTTGTTTTATCTATCTTCTTCCTGTTGGTGAACCTAAGTTAACATAATAAATAAGCAGAAAATTTTATCATTTCCAACATCCAATTTACTAAAAAGTAAAACCATGAATCCTCATAATAACAAGCCTTTTGAGCTATAATCTACGATCTATGATCATCAGACAGCCACATTACCCTCACAGTAGTGGAAAATAAACCTACTCGAATTTCTGCAAATAGCATCATAAACTCAACCTACCAGAGGCAATTCAATACCAGACACTCTACGGAACCAAAAGTTCACCAAAATCAAAATTATTAAATTTCCAGTCGAGCAACAAGGCGAAACTGCTAGCGCATCAGGCTAGAAGGGAGGAAAAACTGAGAATCTGTCGATCAATTGATGAAACAACTATGATAATACCTTGGCGGCCATGAAAGCCTCTTCGGATTTGGTGAGAGTGTAAGTATTCTTCTTCTCCTCAACCATAGTCATCCGGACGACCGAGGCAGACCGCCTCCTGAAGCGGCGGTCGCCAACGACAGCCTGAGTCAATTTTGACGGACAGGAAACAGCTACACCGGTAATTGCAGCCGCCATTTTGGTGGAGGCGCAGCGGTGACTTTGTTTGGTAGGTGATTTATGCTAGCTAAGCAAGAGTTTGGTTGAGGGAGGGGGAGCTGAGCTATCTATTGGCGATGTCTTGAGTTGCAAGAAGATAAGAAATTCAGATAAATTTTAGTATTTCATTCGTAGTTGGAGAAGATGGGCCTGGCCCAGTAATTCCATTCCTTGCAGGACGAAAGTACATTTTTGCCTTCCAAACTCGCCCGCATTTTCTATTTAATTCTTTTAACTAGTTAGCGGTCCATCAAAATTACTTTCATCGTCCCATTATTATTGATTCGTTTTCTTTTTTAAATTATCATATTATTATTGATTCATCTCAAAAAAAAATATTAAAATTATTTCGAATTTCGTATCACACACTACTTTACACGCAAAACATAACTCTCTTTAATCTACATGTAAAAAGAAAAGAGACAATAATATCGGAAAAGGGGAGTATATGAAAGTTTTTCTTTTAAATGCTTGATCATCGTTCACCACTAGAAATGACAATGGATCTTGGACTCGATCCAGATCTACAGATTCAGATTCATTTTCTAGGATATGGATATTCAAAAAATAGGAGATTTGGATCGGATCTAGATCATTCCTGTAAAATTTGGATCTGAATCTTGATTTTTGAGATCCAGTCCGTAGATCCATATAATATATATGTATATATAATTTTACTTTTATTCATAATTATATTATATTATTTTTCTTTCTAGTCGAAATTGGATAAACTAGATTATGGTATTGGATGATATGACAATAATATTGGAATTGTATCGTGTATTTGAAAAAAAATTGTATATGACTAATATGAGTGGTATATTTGCTAAAATATGTGTGTTAATTCTTTTATTCCTGTTACAATATTATTTGCTGTCATGAAAGCAAAAGTAAATTTATAACTAACATCTTCTTTCATAGTGATAATTGTATAAATTTTAAATAATTATTATAGTGTTATTTTGTATTTAGATTATAATTATGGTATTACTATGAATTATAGTTGATTTAGGAATTATTTTAAAAAAAAGAAACATGTGGATCCGGGTCTAGATTTTTGATACTATGGATCTTATAGATCTGGATCTAATTTTTTTAGATCCAATGGATCTGGACCAGATCTGAACAGGAACCGAATCCAAAACAAAAATTCAAATCTAGATCTGATTCATTGTCATCCCTATTCCCGACACTTCCTCAAACTTCTCCAGTCAAACTCGGCAACAATTTTTTGGGGGTTAGTTGTTAATAAACACAAATTTTAATCTAAATTTTAATTTTTGATATATTTTATAAATTATTTTAATAATAACATTATTATTTGATGTGTAGCTATTATAAATACGTTCTATTCATTTCGTCGAATCATTTCATCTTTAATACTCGTATGATATCATTGGTCCGAAAATTTTAAACTTGTTTATTTTGCTCAAATTGAAAAATGCTATTATTACAACAATACATAAAATGTGCCTGAAAATCAAAATCAGAGCAAAATTAATGATGTTTTTTAGTAATGAACCCATGTTTGGGGTAAATAAGATATGACCAACATTGAAGTAGTTTTAACTAAAATGTCTCAATATTTAAATAATTATAAATTAATATTAAAGTTTTAATATCTGAATAATTATGTCTCGATAAGGCTAAATAAAAAGTATGTGAATTTTCACACGCACTGCATTAGGAATTGATTCTATTAAAAAAAAAAGTAGCTCACACCTAAGACAAGATGAGACATATTTGCATCTTATCCGTGGAGGAGAAAACAATGCGAACAGAACCACCTAGCAAGAGTTTGACCAAAACAACCCTTGACTACTTGATCCTCTCCCAAATGTGAATACTAGATTCCTACAAAAATGGCATCCATGACAAACGGAACCTCCTCCATCTCCATCTCAGCGGTAAGCTTCTCCAAAATGGTAAACACAGCTTCTGCTGCAACATGTGATCTATCAAACGCCACAAACTGATGCACTTCACCACTCGACTCGATCCAACTACACCCCGGACTCTTCTCCACTCCACCTTCCTTCATTCTCCTCCTCACCCCAGCCGCCGATTCTCCATCACCACATTTCGCGTACAAATTCGCCAAAAGTGCATACCTCCCACTACGACGCGGCTCCAACTCAATCAAATATTTCCCCACATATCTCCCCACCTCCAAATCCTTATGAATCACACACGCGCCAAACAGAGCACCCCACACGCCCCCACTCGCCTCCACCGGCATCCCCTCGATCAACTCCACTGCCTCCCTCAACCGCCCTGCCCGCCCAAGCAGATCAACCATGCATCCGTAGTGATCAACACTAGGCCGCATCCCATAAACGCGCTCCATTGCTCCAAACAGCTCCAGCCCCTCGGCCACAAGACCTCCGTGAGCGCAAGCACTCAACACAGCTATGAAAGTCACCTCGTTAGGGCGAACCCCACTGCTCAACATCTCCGAGAAGAGACTCAGGCGCCCACGGCATCCCCGCTCATCGCCACCCCTTGTATCAAGGCGGTCCAAGGGTACACGCCCTTCACACGCATCGCCTCAAAGACACAAACGCCTCCTCAACACTCCCGCACTTTGCATACATGTCGACCAGAGCAGTGCCGAGCACTGAGGTTAGCTCTAGTTTGCGCGCACCTATGTAACTATTGAGCCGCCTTCCCTTATCCAATGAGCCCAGATGAGCACAAGCAGTGAGCACAGTTGCTAATGTAGCTTCACTAGGTTCGACTTTTTCGAGCAGCATTGCCTCAAAAAGAAGTAACACATCTTTAAACTTACTCAAATGCGCATAACCAGCAAGCAAAGCATTCCAAGAAACAGAGTTTCTATAACGCATATCAAGAAACGCTCATTGCATCATCACAGCAACCGCATTTCAAATACATGTTGACAAGAGCTGTGGAAACATAAACATCTCGCACCACTCTCCCTGGCTCAATGTAGAACCCGTGTATCCACCTCCCCAGCCAAACGCAGCCCAGCATTCCCGCAGCGCAAAGGGCGCTGACAACTGCTACCTCATCCGCCGCAACTCCCGACGATCTCATCTCTAGAAAGAGCTTTAGAGCTTCTTGGGCTCGACCGGTCCTAACATTCCCATCCATCAACGCTGTGTAAGCAACGACGTCTCTCTTCAGCATTTCGTCGAACACTTTGCGTGCACACTCGATGAACCCGCCGTTTGCGCAGACGCTCAACAAAGTGTTGATGAAGAAGGGATCGGAACCGAACCCGAACTTGATCGAGTGCGCGAAAATCTGGAAAGGGATCTGGGTTTTGGACTTCAGGAGGAGAGGGAAGGTGTGCTTGTTAGGGGAGACACCCTCCCGGCGCATAATGGCGTAGATAAGGATTGCGGTGTTTTGGTCGGAGGTGAAGCCTCTGATGACGGCGTTGTAGGTGAAGACATTGCGGCAGGGAATCTGTTTGAAGATGGAGAGGGCGTA
This sequence comes from Salvia rosmarinus, assembly GCA_036937905.1. Taxonomy (NCBI): domain Eukaryota; kingdom Viridiplantae; phylum Streptophyta; class Magnoliopsida; order Lamiales; family Lamiaceae; genus Salvia; species Salvia rosmarinus. The sequence continues at coordinate 13,474,734 of CM072814.1, forward strand.
GGCGCGGGGGAAGGAAGGGAGGGATATGCAATGAAGGAGTAGTGTCGTGGAGAATGAAAAGTGGTCGGAGAAGCCGGAGACGATGAGAAGAGAGTGAATTTGCTTCAGTTTGAAGAGTTCCGACGAAGAATTCTTGCCTACGAGATGGAATTTCTGCGACAAGTAACGGACTGCAAGATTTAAATTCCTGAAATTGGGGGATGCGAGCATTTAGCCTGTGATGAACTCTTTGCATTCTCATGGGTCTCAGCCACTTCTATATTGGTCTGTTCCAAAGAAGATCGTTCCGAAAGAGTTTACCCTCCAAATTCATAAAAATATTAGAGGATAAATTAAAAATTGCATAAAAAATTTGAGAGAGTTATACATCCTAAACTCATGAGAATATAAGAGAATAAATTAAAAATCTAAGATGATAGAGAAATTCATATTGATCATTGTCCCAAATCTATTAACTTTTAACTAACTGAGTTGAAAAAAAAATATAATATTTTGTCCACCATAGATGTCATACCTTATGTTTCATTTCATATTTGATTTTTTTGTTATCATAATATATTTTTAAAATTAAACTTTTTCAAATACGAATTACGAAATTTTTACCTAATTTAAAAATGAATTAATTGATCCTAGAATTATGAACTTTGGCTATATTATTATTATGCCTTTTTAATCAACTTTAATTTGTAACATAACACTAATAACAGGATCACAAGTTACACTTTATTTCTATTTTCCTCCAAAACATAAATTCGTCCAAATTAAACTCTCCGTGAAAACCAAAAACGAAATTCAGTCAAATTAGAACACTGCCATTAAATATGTATTCTAAATAATGCTTCTAGTATATTGATAAAAACAACTACGATGTGATCGTCTCTTTTTTAACATGTAAAAAGATTCCATTCCTGGAATTTCAATATTAGTCTTATACTAATCAATTATGGAAAACATATTAAGAAAGAAAGGATTATAGTCATGCCTTTATATGCAATTAGGATGTGAAATTTTAAGGATGATAAATTTGGCCCCGCATTCTTGGCACCAATCTACCTACATTTCTGCAATTGTTTTCCGGCATCTGAGACTGAGTATTTCAAATATAAGGAACTGATACAATTGACGTGAAAAAGAGTGTCTTATAATTCAATGTCCCTCCCCAAAAGGAAGAAACTAAACCCACAACAACAAAAGCAAAGGCCTAACTGAACATTACCCATAACAACTTAAATTTTATACAAATTGCTAACTCAAACCAATCTTACCAACATACTTGCATTTGCACAAACAAAACCCACATATTCATCTATAGTGCGTCAGCTAAAACAAATAAGCACGTTTTCACAACTTTCATCTTCGTCGCCAAGCTTGTACACGCTGAAATGGTTGACTCTGAACTTCCATTCTCCTTTGACTGGATCGTACGACACAAACTCAGCACCTTGATCCTCAGCTTTTCTCTTAAGCATCTCTCTGTACTTATCGATCCTCGGCCCCTCAGTGTATTGCTGACCCGTCTTCTTATCGAAACATTTTATATTTAGCAGTGTAACCTCAGCAGGTTTGTTCAGACCTTGTCCAACCGGAGGTTTCTTGCTCTCATCCATATAAACTATCACCTCACGGTTGTTGAATTGGATGAGAGACTCGAGATCAAGCCTTCGCACATCAGTTTCCCCAAAGAATTTGATGCTACCAAAACCATGTCTTCCAACGACTAAGTCTTTCACATGGCGGCAGTAGCCCGGCTCAGCCCTTTCCTTGGCAGCCAGCTCCTGGATTCGTGGCTCGGTATAATAATCAGAGTGGCGAAGCTTTGGCATCAGCGTCTCAATTCCAGCTCCATGCTCATAAACAATAGCAGCTTCACCAGCTCGATGCCCCGTAAGAGTTATGTAGGAGTCACCTTTCTCTGTAGAAAGACCATCGTGGACACCGTTAGCTTTCTGGTTCCCTTTTACAGGATTAGCTTGTTCCTTAGCCAGACCATTTTCCATCGGATCTTCTGTTGGGGAAGCTGAATTACACAAAGAATTATTCAGATTGCACAGATTAGCACATTTTGCATTAAAGAGAAATGCCAGGTACATAAAGTTACAGAAAATGTAGTTCATAACTACAAAACATATCCAGATTATTTTATGAAATTAGCCAATGTAGTGGAACTTCTGTAATTTCAGTATCCTCCACTATGTTTGATGACTTATAGGTGGTTCATTGCTCTGATTTAGAATTTCTTTCACATGTATGCCAATCTTAGTAACTAAACACAACTCTTGATGTCAATTTGAAGCTTGATCAAGTTGCAGTTATCACACTCTCCAAGTTACCATATCCACATAGTATTTCGAAGATATAATCGAGTATCACGTGGTTGTATTTGAGAGCAAACACACACCAACGATGAGATAATTGATGAATCTAGAATGAAGGTATTCTGGCAGCAGAAACGAGTAATGCTAGACACCATATTTTCTCTTTTCTGTTTCAACAAGACAATGAGAGAGTGGAAATTATATTCTATAACTAAAATAACCTCGTCTGGAAAAGTCAAGAATGTAATTTAACACTTGTACACAAACAGAAAGGTTAGATGCACAGAATAAAATAGTAGACATGGACACATAAATCTTATTGACAGAGAATTATAATAATGAAGAAAAGTTCTGTTTCAATTCCAGCTAACCCTGATGAGTTTTCTAGCTGGACGAAGAAATGGGTTTTCAACTTTCTATATTTATATTTGTTAAGCTCTTCCAATACAGTCTAGCACACAAATTACAATGCATGTATATATATTAATATATGTTGATGAGGATTCATATATCTGTGCTGAGTTGAAGAAGTAAAAGATTCTTAACTCTTAGGTCATTAACATCTAAGTTCCCTTATTAAATGATGCACAACATCTTAGACAAATGAGCAACCATATCAATCTCAACCATTTTTACATTTTTTTTGTTAAAAAAAAAAAGCATACGACTGTTGGATTTAACTTTTCAAACAAGATAAGTTGATACAACAGTGAGGAGAAACACAGAACACTTACGAAATTAAGACCTATGTTGAGATCCAGAAGAAATTTGACATAATAAAATGACAAGTACAATACTTGCAAAATCTCAAATGGAATAAGAGTAAATTTACCATCTTTGTCCTTTGTCCTATTCCCATTTATGGAATTATAACCATCTTGATGAATTTTACCTGGTCATTACCAATAAAAAGTTAAAATTGAACATATTGATAACTACAAAAGTTAACAGGTAAACACACTTAGAGCCACTGGTCCAGTTAAGGCCCTCAAACATGTAGTATCAGCACCAAGAGAAAACAGTTCACAAAGGAAGGAAAAAGATAAAGAAAGAACATCTTAAAAGTAGCGTAGGCATGATCTCTCTATCCAACTCAACTCTTCTTTATAGTAAAGCACCAATGATCTCTCCATTAATTAAAGCCTCACCAGTCCTTGAGATGGGCATAGATGCTGTTGTACAATTCAAAAAGAGTTTCATTTTTGAATGAAGTTACACGATCCAGTTCGTTTATTCTCGACGACTTGGGTGATAGGAATCACATGATGGCTAGATCTTAGAAATGAGGAAGCGGTTTCATTTTATATGCCTGTCACTTTCTCTTTGTTTGTGCTATCTATAATGATAGATGAATCAAAAAAATCCAATTGAACTTATTCTTTCAATTGGTATTTTTGTATATCCTCCTGTTTTAGGAAAATGCTAACTTAGGTAAATGCTTTAGAAACATATGTATAAAATACTAGATCATTTAGACCCTTCTTTTGAGTAAATAGTAAATACAGTTCATAATCACCCCAACAAGTCAAAAAATGTGTTCTAAATGTACCAAAAAGTACACACAAAGATAAAGGACAATGCCGCAATGCGAGCTCAGAGAAGAAGAAGAAGAAGAAGAAGAAGAAGAAATTGTGCTGAGATAGTAGCTACTATATTCCCATGCATCATGTCATATCATCTGCCTGTACTGTTACCTAGCAATCACTCAAATCACATTACTACCCAAAACATCCAGCAATATGGCAGAAAGATACTGGTATATACCATTTTCATACACGGGAATGCCAGGGGTGGTCTTTGTTTTCTCTACACTGGATCTAGAATGCCACTGTTCCAGTGGACGAATCACTAGAGCTCTTGGATTCTCCCTGGGAACAAATAGAGCATCTGCTTTTGGCGTGCTTGCTGTTTCTTCATCATCATTGAAGAAAGGCACCTAATGGGCGATTTGGAAAAAAAGAAGGAAAATATGTATTAGCAAGCCAATTACCTTAGAGCTGCATAAGATGCACATAGATTTCCATTTAGGAGTTATCTTACCTTTGGGCCACTGGATTTAGGGTGATATTTCCTAACTGGGAGCTTTATTCGCCTTTGGGTAAGGTGCCGACATGTTAAAAGGGATGATATTCTCACAAGAACTGGTTTTTCAACAACCTATTTGAAAATAAGACGTATTTAATACATTCTTACATATATCTTTTAAATGCTCAAAGACATCATGCAAGCTCAAAAATAAACTCTATAACACCACATAATTATAGATACATCTAGGGATGTCAAGGGTGGGTTTTACATGGACCGATCTGGAACCGTTCAAAACCCATTAAATTTTAAAGCAGCGGTTCTGGTTCTGGTTCCGGTTCTGGTTCCAGATCCGCTTTAGACCCGGACCGTTTAGATCCATAATTTGATGGTCCGGTCCGGATCTGGTTCTGGTTCAGAACCAGAACCAATAAGTATTTATTGGTTCTGGTCCGAGTAAAACCCGTCTATTGAAAAGCCTAAGTTTAAATAGGCTTGTTAATGAGCTAGTTTTATCCATATCGATTCAAAATCACTCATAACACATTAAATTATAGAGCAACGGTTTCGGTTCTAGTTCTTGTCTGGTTCTGGTTCCAAACCCGCTCAGACCCGGACCGCTTAAGACCCATAGTTAATGGATCGGGTCCGGTCCGGATCCAGTGTCTAATGGGTCGGATCCAGAACCAGAACCACTACTTATTTATTAGTTCTGGTCCGGATAAAATCCACCCATTGACATCCCTAGATACATCCATTTGTCAAATAACCATATTAGAAGTTTGTCGAGCAAACCGCTTCAAAAGAACAAGTGTTTTGTGCATGCAAGAACCCATATCATAGAGAAAAGCATTCAAGCATATTCTTGAAGCGACATGAGTAAGGATACAGTAACTTTATTTAATATGTGGAAAATTAGCATCATGTCACTAACAAATACTTGCAAAATTGAAAATTTTTGAGTTCCATAAATGCAAATCCTAGGACACTAAAATAGTGTTAGAAATATATTTGTTTATGGTAATTGCTTGAGCAATTTAGTAGTTTCCTAGTTTAGTTAGAACTCTTATGTTAGCTTTCCTAATTGGATTAAGACTCTTTTGTATAAATAGATACTTTGATGAGTTTATAAATATAGAGTATTTTGTCCCAACATCATGTTTCCACTTTTGATTTAACATGGTATCAAAGCTATGTTCCAGATTTAGGGTTCAAAATTTCGAAGTTTAAAATTAGGGTTTCAGATTTGAAAATTAGGGTTTTTTGGGCGAAAAAGGGAAAAGCCACCCATTTGAGTTTGGAGCTTCACCGGTTAACACCTTCGGCACAGGGAGGTGTGCACCATCCGTCGAACCTTTTCCAGAAGTTCGATCGCCGGAGTCGGCGCGTGTGGGTCCCACACGCGTGAACAATGTTTCAATGCAGTTCAGTTTTTCACGCGTACAGGGCACGTCTGTGATTGGAATTTGATCCAGACGGTCCCCTTCGACTCACCTCGACGTCATGTATCTGTTTGACTACTTGTTTGGATCAACACCGATGTGGTATGAGTATCTGTTTGAGTACTTGTTTGGATCAACACCGATGTGGTATGAGATCTGTTCATTGTCAAAATTTGATTTTTGATGCGCGTGGGCTTGTTTGATGTCGGAATTCAATTTAGTTTGCTGTGTTTTTGCTCGTCTCGATATTGTGAGTTGTCTGATACCTGTTTGGATCAACATCTAATTGGTGTGGGATTCAGTTTGGTTCAGACAATTGTGAGTTGTCTAGATACCTGTTTGGGTCAACATTTGATTGGTGTGGGATTCAATGTTGGGTCAGACTTTTGTGATTTATTTGATTCCTGTTTGGATCTACATCTAATTGGTGAGAGATTTAGTTTGGATCAGATTCAAATTATGTTTGAGATTTCGGTTGAAATTCAAGCTTCAGATTTTTCCTTTTCGTTCTATTTTTTGAGTTAAAGTTGATTATCTTTGTAACAAGCTAGATATAATTAAAATTTATGCTCTAGCTCGAGGGGGGGGGTGTTAGAAACATATTTGTTTATGGTAATTGCTTGTAGAGCAATTTAATAGTTTCCTAGTTTAGTTAGAACTCTTATGTTAGTTTTCCTAGTTAGATGAATATAGAGTATTTTGCCCCAACATCATGTTTCCACCTTTGATTTAACAAATAGTATTAATATATTAGTCTCATGGACTATAACTTAATCGTTGAGAACAACATTATAAGCATTTCTTTCAACTTTTGTTGTGGCTAAATTTAAACTTTATAAGTCATGCTTCAAAATAATCATTGTTGACTAATTAGTGACTTCTAACTCATACATTAGATGATGTTGAAGACTATCTATTTTCCTCAAGTTCTGTGTAAGAATACTTACTGGCAGGCTAGAAATACCATACTGAACAGAAGGGGAAGTCCCTGTGCGACCAATTGACACCTGAGGCATTGTAGGTAAAGTTCCAAAGGGATTTGTAATGGGAGCTGGTTGTGCAGAAATAGTGCTTTGAGTGCCTGGCCTGTAAAATGACAGCAAAGAGACTCATATCACAGCATGGGAGAGAGAAGGGAGGAGATTCAGGTCAGGCCACACCAAAAGGATGGCTTTAAAGAGACTTTTATCAGTTTATGATGATACTAAAACCCTCCCATTCAATTTCAAGCTCATAAAAAGATTAAAGAGAAATGCATTATGTCTTCAAACCACAAATATAAGTAAGATGGAATTTTGACGTGGCCAAGGGATAAGGCTAGATCATTGGACATAAGATAGTTATTCCAGTCACATGATTGAGCATTGAGACAACCAGAACCAAAGGCGCCATTCTAAATTTGTAATAACTGCACCAAAGTGTAAACCTAATTGTAGACAGAGTAGTACGTTGGATAAGTAATAGGCAATAAAAGAGCACATGGCTCAGAATTTAAATGCGGCTTCAACCAGATTCACCCTTGAACAAACCCCTCCATAAAAACTAACAAAAAAAGAGCATGAACGGTGAATAAAGGAGCTACCATAACTAAGGGAAAAAAGCAAGATCAATCATGCAAATTATGCATCCAACAGGTCTAGTTGTAAGATCAGAAAAGTGAAGAAATAAGTGACATACGCTTGTCCAAAAGCAGTGTTGCTAAACATGCCAGGGGTGCCACCAAAGCCACTAGGAGCAGCTGCAAATACAAGACAATTAATATAATAGGGTGCTGCATCATCAAAGCTCCAGAGACAGAACACTAGCAAATGATATTATCAGGTCAAACTGAAATTCTCAACAATGATGCACCTGCTTGTGACTGGCCAAAATTGCTGAAGTTGAAACCCCCAGGAGCCGACTGTGCCGATTGAAATGGAGTAGAAAGAGAAGGCTTCAAAGAAATGAAAGGAAGAGCTATTACAAATTAAGGAAAAGAAGCAACAAAGAAACGAGAAAATATAAATTTCTGGATATCATGAAAAATAAACTCCTGCACAAAATGGCAACAAGAAAACTCTATCATTCAGCATTTATTTATTTATTTAGTAGCCAGTTTCAGATTGATGCAGATCACTCCACACATGAATATCGCAATGTATCATTCATACATGGTAGAGGACTCCACTGTAATTTATGGATTCTTAAATCTCCATATGCTTACTTTAGAAATGGCAATTACATCCACCAGGCACCAGGTAACTTTTAGGTCCTCATTAGAAATCCATATCATAATTACAACACAACTGAATATCTAAATATTTTGTAATACCCACCTATCAAGATAATGAATTCATGTCCTTCTAAAACATCTCGGTTGGATAAGAGAACTTGAGTTTGACACATATGCATGTGCACAGATAGATACTTCAACTGTTTTTTTTATGAAGCATACGGCATGATGAGATCAACTATCATCCTACTCATTATGGATTCACTATTTCAAAAGCATTGGCTAAGTTGCTTCGCTCAAGTATATAACGACAAGCAGGAACAAGAAGAGTTTATGAAGAACTCACAGTTGTTTGACCAAATCCAGAAGCGCCACTACTGCTTAAAAGCGATGAACTGCTGGAAAACAAATTGCCACCAAAACCCGTAGAGGGTGTAGAAAACAAATTTGACTGACCATAAGCTGGTGCACTTTGACCAAATGCAGGTGTCTGTCCAAAAGGTGAACTAGTCTGTGCAAGTGTAGGTGTCGTTGACTGGAATAATGGGGAAGACTGAGTGTTACCAAACCCCAAGCCAGTACTGAATGTAGATGTAGTACCCTGTGATGTTGAAGCCCCAAAAATAGATTGTGACCCGAAAGGAGATGAGCTGGAAGAGTTAAAAAGAGAAGGAGAGGTATTGGCTCCAAATGGTTGAGCTGCGGAGCCAAATAAGGAGGATGTTGATGATGTAGAGCCAAAGGGTTAGCTGTACTTGACGCTGCAAAGGTGAAGAACCAAAGGCAGAACCAGTTGAAGCTCCGAAACCTGAACTGCTAAATGCTGGTGTTTTTGGAGCAAATGGATTGGAAGATGTTGATGATGAAAAAGGATTCGCGGATGACTGGCCAAATGCAGGAGTGGATGTGGCTCCAAAACCTGAACCACCAAAGCCAACAGCAGCAGTAGCCTGACCAGCAGGAGCAGGCCCTCCTGGTTTTTTTAGCAGAAAAACAAAAAAAATCAGCAACATATTAAATAATAAATTCTTTCTAGTGCAAGAAATCACAAATTACAACCAGAAGAGCACCTTTATCTCCTAACTGGTAGTCCTCCCATCGAAGTTCTTCATGGCTTTTATCTTTATGGACTGGCATGGCCGAGATAGATTCTAGTTTGCCAGCTGGCTGTGTACCTGTGGCCCCATCTGTCTCGGGTGTTGCTGAATATGGAGTTACTCTACTTCCCCCCCGTTGACCTCCAAAAGCAGTCTGGCTAAAACCTGAGTTACCAAATGCAGGAGTTGTAGTCTGAGCTCCTGTAACAAATTATTCAGGCCAAGAGTTCAGACATTGTTTTAAAACTTGCTCTACCAGATTGTTTCCATAAAAGATAAAACCAGACCTAGCAGCAATATTTATTAGGACTTTTAGCAAAGGAAAATGTACAAACTAAGTTCAATCAGTTTCATGTAAGGAAAACAAGTGCAAGTCCTTAAACTAGTTTATATGTAATTGATCGTCATGGAAAAACAAATTAACCAGTATATGGCATGCAATCTTCAAATTTATTCATTCAAATATGTTCTTTGCGACTCAACCAAAACAAGGTAAAACGATCTGCTCAGTGTAAAGAAAAATTAAAGCATAGTACTTGACTTTGGAATGATACAGCATTTCAGACATGGAAAACAAGCTTACCAAATGAAGTGCTTTGAGCTCCAAAGGATGATGTTGCACCAAATGGACTACTTCCAAAGGCAGAAGTTGATTGGCCAAATGCAGGACTTGATCCGAAGTTAAATGAAGGAGTACTTGAAGCACCAAATGCAGAAGAGGTTGTGCCACCAAATGCCGGGCTGCTTGTTGCACCAAAAGCAGGAGCAGCTGTGGCACCAAAAGCTGGCATGCTAGAAGCCCCAAATGCTGGAGTGGAAGAAGCACCAAATGCTGGAGTGCTTGATCCAAAAGGAGAAGTTGACACACCAAAACCACCACTTGTGCTGCCAAATGTTGGGCTTGCAGTAGAACCAAAGGCAGGCGTGCTAGTTGCACCAAAAGCTGGAGTGCTGGGTGCACCAAATGCAGGACTACTTGATGCACCAAAGGCAGGTTGACTAGGAGCACCGAATGGTGTTGACGAACCAAATAAATTGCTCCCAAAGGCAGGTTGTGATTGCTGGAACGAACCTCCAAAGGGACTCGATTGAGTAGTATTAGATCCAAAACCACCAAATGTGGGCTTCTGTCCGAATGCTGAGGACCCTATAATTCGAAAATAAAAATGACACAAGAAGATGATAAAGAGGAAATAAAAGATGATGAATATGTATGAAACATGTTTGAAAAATTCTAGTCAATTTAAGGATAAATAGGTACATACTTTTGGTTTTATATATCATGAATAACATTCTTTGTTCATGTTTGCCATTTTTTGATGCAGTTGTCTTGCATTTAACGGCTCCACCAACCAACCACATAAAGCATTTCAAGGGCTACATGCTTGATCTTGTTTGAGGGAAGCAATTATATATCTATTCATTTTGAGGTCTCAAATTAGCATACATAATCTCACCAACAGCAGGGATAAGAACACTTTATGCAAACACTAGGTCGAGAACATGATAACAACGATAGCAGGTTATGAAGAATGGATGAGATTAACTTAGTAAACGTATCATTAATTTAATATTGATAAAAGAGGAAGTGGGAGGAAAAATGAAGTGTTGAAAATAGCGACCAAAATTCTCAAACCCTTTATCTGAGAGAAAAGGGGCCTAAACATTTTGCCTAGCTCCATTCTCACAAAACCATCAGATGGGAAGACAATATGCTGGATTTTGGAACAGAAATGTATTAGTACAATTCTAAAAACCAGCGTGCATAGACTGCCATACAGTAGAAAACAAAAAAATCAATAAATGCAAAAACAATTGCTATAAGCAGATGTTGACTACTGGGAAAACCATATTTTTCACCTAGTTCGTTATATGGATAGAACTGCTTACCACCAAATGCTGAAGATGAGTTTCCAAATGCAGAACCTGTGGAAGCTCCAAACGTTGGGGTTGAATTTCCAAAAGCAGGTGATGATGATGCACCAAAAACAGAACTGGATCCTAAAGGAGAAGAAGATTGGGCACCAAAAACACCAGTAGACATGCTGCCGAAAATGGAACCCCCTGTCTGTGCGCCAAAAGGGCTGGTACTGCTACCAAAAGGTTTAGGGGCAAAAGGATTGCTACTAGCACTACTAGTCTGCCCAAAAACAGGTTGAGACCCAAATGGGCTACTAGATGACTGCCCAAAAGCTGTAAACAAACAAGGAAAAGATCAGGATGTACAAGCATAATCCAGGAACATATAAAAGATTTTTAATTGTGTATTCTCCCATTTCTCAAATAAACCATGAAACATTTGATCTCAAATTTGTCTCTCTAAGTAATACTTGTTAGGGTTCAGCCATACAAATAGATCACATTGAACAGTAAACTGATCACATGTTAGTTCATCATCGAGTTAGTACAAATTTATCAGTTGGCCTTACACAGATGAGAAGTTAGAGAATGGTTGACTTTGATTAAATATACAGGCTCTATAGGATATAAATGCTTAGAAGGTGTAAATCCTTATCTTAAGTGTTCCTCAAGAAATTTCCCTCAAAACATGACTCCTGGCTAGATGTCTATTATTCTCCTGGATCTAAACATCTTATTCATCATATAAATTCAGAATTCAGAATAGGAAGCCTAAGAAGCATTAGATTTTTTACAATACTCAGATCAACTATTATTATAACATAACAAAATAAATTCATTATCATCCGCAATCATGCATATAACCAATACCATTATCATTGCCTAACAAATACTTAACAGATATACGTTAGGAAATGTTGCTAACTTGCTAACGATATATCAATTCAAAGGTAAAAAGAGGAGACATAGGATATAGTTCTTAAGCAGAGTTATCCACAGGAAGATGATAGAGGAGAACAAATAGTGTGGAATACAAAACAATCAAATAAAAACCGACTAGGTTAGGGGCGTCGACACTTACGGTTGCTTCCGAACATTATTCCTCAGCAAAAGAAAGCCAGTAATGCGTATTCGTGAATCTGGAATCTGGAATCTGAACAGCAATAGATGATGACAAAAAATCCATTAACAAAACGGACGTAAACTATTCAGAACATCAATAAACGAAACCTAAATGCTGATAACATTATCTGAAACTCGCATCCCTATCGTGGCAATCAGTTCAATGAACAAATAAACACAAGAGTATCGACATTATTATAATCTGAGATACGAAAAACACTGGGACGATAAGAACACTAGTAACACTATTGTGAGGTAAACAGACAAATAAATACTGCAGCTCAAGTAAAAAATGAACAGCATCGGAATAGAAAATTAGGGCTAAACGTGGAGGAGCAGGGCGATACCTTCGACGAGAAGCCTGGGAGAGGGAGGGATCCACCGGCAGCGCGACGGCGGCAATCGACGAGTGGGGTCGCGTAGGGAAGAAGCAGGAGAGTTGGAAGAAATCGGGAACAGCAGTCGCAAATCAATTATTTTTAAGAGAACCCGACTAATTGGGGATCGATCAATTTTGAGGTAGTGTATAAAACTATTAACTACATATTGACAGATTGTTGGCATAACTACATATTGACATATTGTTGGCTTTTACTGTTGTTGGCCCTTTGTATTTTGGGCTTATTTTTAACTTTTCTCACTTGTTTGTTTGGCAATATATCCTCGCTTAATTGTGAACAATGCAACTCAAAAGAATAATAATAATAATAATAATAAAAATAGGATTAATTGCGCCTAAATTCATAAACTTTGATACAATTCTGATTTATTACATGAACTTTAAAATTTGAAAGACAATACACAAATTTTTTATTTTTCTAATTTTTCCCGTTGGAGAGAAATCCTAGCTGAGTTGGACACTACGTGTCTTAATCTGCTGACATGGAAAAAAATAATAATTAAAACGACGTAGTTTTAAATTTTTATAAAAAAACAAAAAAAGAACAATTCCATATCAGCATCTTCTTTCCTACCTATCTCTCATTTCCCCTTCATTCTCTCTTCTCTCTAATCTCTATCTCTCTCCTCCCGCTGCCCACATTTCTCCTCTCCTCTCCGCTTCCCTTCTTTCTCTCATAACTTTTTTTCATCTCAAAAATTGAATCAAGGAAAAGGGATTTTGTAAGCAAGAAAAAGGGATTTTGTAAGGCCCAGAATTTTTCTCTCCTCTCTCTCTCTCCTTCCGCCTCCCATCTTTTCTCCCCTCTCCTTCTGCAAATCTTAGATAACCCAACCACCACTACGCTGCTCGAGCCTTTTAGCAACTCTTCCCTTCGCCGTCGCACAGTCGCTACCCCTGTCTCCCCTTCGCACGACTCCAACAAGAAGTAAAGATTCAGGAATGACATCGAACTAATAGTACAACACTTCAGTAGCTTCAACTAAGAAATAGAAGAAGAAAAAAACAAACAAAATTTGCTAATTTCGTCAAGCGGTGGAGCTGCTCAGAACTCCTACAGATAGAACAATTTCCTCCACGGCTCGACTGCAGCGCCGTGGCCATTAGACAAGGGAATGACGAGCAGAATCCATCTTAATCGAATTCAATCGGATCGAACCAAGATTTAGGGCTGAGCTCGAGCAATTCTAGTAGGAGGAGAGAGAATGGGGAAATGCAGGCGGAGGGTTTAGAGACAGGAGAGTGGAGCGAGAATGGGGGAGCAGCCTTCGATAGTTTCTTATTTGGTTTGTTGGTCAATGACATCGAACACCGATGGGTACGTCGGAGTGGAGATGAGAAAGATGGGCGGTAGAGTTTCAGATGAGGGAAAAAGTGGGGGGGGAGAGAGAGAGAGAGAGTTTCAAATCGAGAAAAGAAAAGAGTTTTTTATTTTTCTTTTATTTTTCTTTTTCTTTTAAATTTAAAAATTCAAAACGACGTCGTTTTGAGATATTTTTTTCCAGGTCAGCAGATTAGGACACGTAATGTCCAACCAGCTTCGATTTCTCTCCAATGGGAAAAATTAAAAAAATAAAAAGTTCATGTATTGTCTTTCAAATTTTAAAATTCATGTAATAAAGCAGAATTATATCAAATTTTATGAATTTAGGCACAATTAACCCAAAAAAATATATATAAAAAAAGAGAGGGTTAGAGGGAGAGATAAGATTGGCGAATTTTTACCGGACCATAACTCATAAAAGTATAAAGATTTAAATATAAGTTGAACCAAAGTATTATATTCGTAAAATTAGGGATATCAATAGAGGAAATCTTATCGATTGGTGGGCTATTAGTTCAGACCAATCGTGTTGAATTTTTCTCAATTATAAGTTTTCAATTTTAACTGTTCTTATTTTCGATTTATTCAAGTTAACTCGTCAATTTCATAATAGATTAACATATGACCAAGTCACCTAATTTTGGATCTCATCTATCGGTTTGTTGAGTTATTTTATCTAGGTTAGGGGTGATTATAGGTTTGTCGGTTATAAGTGAAACCGACTTGATACCTGTCGATTATCGGATAATCGATATCTAATAATTATGATTTCGGTTTGTTGTCGGTTTTGATAATTGTGAGTATTTTGGTTATCATTAACCGAAATTGATTATAATATTATTATTTTTTTTAAATACAAACAAAGTGTTGTTTCAATTAGGCCGGTTTTAATTTTCCATTTTTCCATTTCTTCTGGTCTGTCTCTCTCTCTTCTCTTCCCGTTCACCAGTCGGGACCCACCGACCACCTCAGCCACCCTTCTCTCTCTTCTCGTCTCTTCTTCAGCAACGGTCTAGCTGACCAGCCCCACGATGTAGCCACCCACCTCAGCCACCTACGCACACACACCATAGCCTCATGTGCGTTCACGTCATTCCCTGTTTCAGTACCATTTTTGTGCCCTTTTTTCAAATATAATAAGTGTTATGTTGGAGTGAATTTTAGGGATACTTACTTGGATTGATTTTCATTGTTCGTGATCTTATAAACTCTTTAAAATGAACATTATATTATTGCAGTGTTTAGAAATAATTTCCTAAACAAACATAAAATTGTGAAAATAAAGCTCCAATAAATTATAAGCCCCATAAAAATAAGTTGGTCAACCCTAACTTATTTTTTCATAAACTTATAAGAATCATGAATTTACCAAAATAACATTATTATAATTAGTTATTTCCTACACATACACTATCAATTTCACCTCTCGTTAATTTTCTCTCTAACTCACGATTATTTCTCTAGCTTATAAGTAGGGATGTCAATCGGCCAACCCGCGGGTTCGGGCTAACCCACTCGGGTTGTCAATTATTCGGTTCGGGCTATTCGGGTTGACATTTTTTCGGGTTAGAAAAATTCAACCCTAACCCTAAACTCTCGGGTTTGCCAACCCATCTAGCCGTAAAGCTTAAATATATATATATATATATATATATATATATATATATATATATATATATCAAATATTTTATATTAGCGTTGGAGTAAAACAAATAATTGAAAATAAATATAATACATTCCACAAGTTCTTTTTTTAATCTTATTATACTAACTTTGAATAGCAAACAATAAAAATTAAAAATAGTGCTCATAATTAAATTCTTTTTTCTAATATGCTTTAATGTCCGCATTCCATGCAACTAAATGATCTCTAATAATATAATACAATTATAGCGAATTAAAACTAATATCTAGAAAATTTTAATAAGTTAATTCAATATAATACTATTTAAAATATATTACAATATCAAAATTAGAAAATAATGCTCACAACTAAATTATTTTTTAATATATCCGAATATTCATATTCCATAATAGCCAATTCACTATTTTTTGTAACTTTTAACAACACTATGGATATCTTCTATAATTTCTTGTATAGTTGTAGGGATGTTAATCAGCCAACCCGCTGTGTTCGGGCTAACCCACTCGGGTTGTCGGGCTATTCGGTTCGGGCTATTCGGGTTGGCGTTTTTTCGGGTTATAAAATCCAACCCTAACCTCTAATTTTATCGGGCTATTCGGGCCAGCCCGTGGGCTTCGACCCATATTGACATCCCTACTTATAAGATCAATTATCCAAACATTTTAACAACTTATAAGCACTTGAAATATTACCTCTTATAAACTCTCTAAAATAAGCTTAGCTAAGAGATTAGACGTCCGACTAATCCAATGCAAAAAGATAAAATCAAAAGTTCTAACGCTGTCTGCCACTTCACATGGAGGGAGGAAATGTATTGCCCCTATGAGTTTAACTTAATTGGTTAAGAATTAGTAGATTTGAGATAAAAACTAAGGTCGAGTCATAGCAGCCGCAGTGTGGAAGTTTCACTTTCTTTACGATAATTTCTTATGACATTATACAAATGTCCTCATAGTTTCTTAATCGCTAAGTTACCATGATTTACCATCTCACATTTTCATGAGGCTGGAGTAAGGGAGTTTCAGGGGGAGAGCTTCCCTCTTGGGACAAGGAGATATGTGACCTTTGAAAGGTTGTGAAAGACCCAACGATACTCGTTGTATGTTGAGTGTGGTCTTCTTCTTTTTTTATTTTTATTTTTAGAGTTACAATTTACACGTATTCACACTCATATGTATTATGTGGCTCGACCTATTGATTGAAAGAAAATATCTTGCTAGTTGAAATGCATCTCGTCGTCATGTTGAGTGGTCTTTTAATTGTATCTATTTGTACATGTCTGTCGTGCATGAGAAAGAACAAAAGAGAAGTCTTCATAATCGTTAAGTTATCATGATTTATCCTCTCATATTTTTATAGAATTGTGATGTAAAGACTTTAGGGGATAACTTTCCCTTTTTGAAATGAGGTCGTGGGAATTAATTAAAATGGGAATCATAGACACAACACCAACATCATCATAAGCCTATAACTACAACACACTACCTTAAGTTCGTCCCCTCTCCATGTGACGCCACCTCCCCATGCACAGGCGCCATTTGGCTAATTGCTGGTTGTCCCTTCACTCAACCCTTCAACACGTCTTCACCCACACTTTACTCTTTCATTTCTCATTTTCTCTCTCTGAAAAGCTGAAGTAGCCGCACGGCCCGCACCCCTCACCAAAGCCTTTCTTCCTCTCTCACTCCACTTCACATCACAAATCTCTCAACTTTTCTCTCAAGGACCAAAGCGACGCCCTCTGACCATCCCTTCTCCGGTGGTGACGAAGACGCCGAGAGCTGCCCTCTCCTGTTCGTTTTCCCCCTTCGCTATAAAATCCCGCTGACGGTGGCGTCAAGAAAATCTTGTGGATCAGCCTCGTTTCTCTCTTTGTTTACCAGCACTTTTCTGGTAAAGATTAGAACCACCTTTGGGTTCGCCTAGAAACGAGACACACTGAGAGCTCACTACCTCCCTGACTCAACCCTGTAACTAAAACCAAACCCGAGCAAGGTATGGCTCACCCCTATCCCTTCCTACCTCTCGACCATCGGAAGAATTGACATGCATTTAGATAATCATGATGAAGTTTGCTAGATTTAGGAATTAGGATACTTGCATGCTAGAACTTAGATCGTGCATTTGCATTTCTTGCTTTCTTGTGTTAAACGGCAGTCTCGGTCAGTAGCTTTGCATGTAGGAATAGAATGAAGCCATGTAATGCGAACTAATACATTCCGGAACCAAGTTTTGAGGTGTTATTATGAATTGTGTTGATTGATGATCTGTTGAAATCGCGTGTATATATATATAATATTACATATGTGGTCAAGTTGCCAAGAAGCTACTTTGAACAAGATTTTGAGTGACGTAATGTTTAATTTTGTGAAATTAAATGGCATAGGATCGATCTACGTTTTGAGTAGATGATCGTGGTGTATTCACATTCTCAAATCCGATTTCCGGTGAGTGAGAAATAATGGATCAAAGTTGGTCACTTAAACATGAAGTTATGTGCTTAAGGGGATAAGCATGGATTAATTAATCCTTATCCCACATTGATTAATGTACATATATTAATTGTTTATATAAATGGTTCATTGAACACTTAGTATAATTGTGTGCACAAGTGATGGGCTGTAAAAGCCCACACGTGCGCCGCCGGACCCGGCCCGACCCAGCCCGGTTCCGGTTCATGGATTTTGGGCTTGTTCGTGGGCTTGGTTCCGTGGCCCATTGCCCGTATATTTTGGATCAATGTTTAATCGAGCCCAAAGATGGAGTTGGTCCGAGGCCCAACTCGTGTGGCCCAATCCGCTGGGCCTGCTGTGCACTTGAAGAGACATCCGGATACGTCCAATGAACCTCGACGCACGCGTTGTCCAGATTCGTCGTAACTGTCGGTAACGTCCCGACATGATGGCTATGTGGGAAACGTGGGTTTAACTCTCACCTTGTCTCCAGAAACCGCCGCGTAACCCCCTATGCACTCAATGGGGGACATAACTTCGTAACATCCGATATCAATGCGGGTGTTGACTCCAGCATGCTCCCCATGAGGGGGACGACGCCTATAAATAGGACATGTCTCACCAGCATAAGCCACCTACTGCCAACCTGTATTCCAGCATTCCATCTCTTTGCATACTTAGCTCGTGTTCAAGCTTTGTCCTCGCCTCGTTCCAATTCGTCGGAGCTCGTTGGTCTGCGGTGCTGTCACCGACGAGACGCTGCCGTCTTATCTTTAGGGACGATACGCCAAAAACCGAGAGCACTACCGGGGCGTATCTCGTCTTGTGGAAGATGACTCCTCGACTCGGCTTTAGAATACGGTTATTGTATTTACTTCTATTTTCAAGTTCTTTTTAGTTTGATCTCCTACATTTCTGTTTTTTCGAGTTGTAATACGTCCGGTAAGTTGTACTGCATTGTACACATTTTCCTACATGATCAAATCTTGTGGAGGTAAGGTAAGAACGTAGAGCTGACCTGACGGAATAATTAATGAGGAATGGCAACCCAATTATTGCTAAGATATTGTTGATGCCAAATTATTGCTGCTGCCAAGGTCACAGATTTTGCTAAGCTGCTGTTATTGCTGAATTGGTGTTGTTGCTAAATTGCTATATATTCTTGCTAGGTTGATGTTCATTTCTTAAGTCACTGCACTAACCTGATTAACAACCAATTCTAAGTGGGTTTGAACAATGCATCTTTATGGTTACTAAGGTTTTGATTCAAGAACTAAATTGCAGACCTACACCGAATAGGGATGCGAGTTAGAACTTGGACAAGAACGCATATGAGGAAATAAGTATCAATTATTAAATAAATCAAGCTTGGTGAATAATAATATGGCTCATTCACATTGTAAGTAGACTTGAGATATAGTAGAGACTTGCTCTCTCATAGTGATTGACTCAGAAGAGATAAGTATTAACTAAAGTGATGAAAAAAAGAGAGGCTGGAATTAAGCTGCAAATACCCTCCAATTTGCTACTGCCCAATCATCTTCTAAGAGTTGTAGCAATTAGATGGCCACCAAAACTTTAACACATCAACTTTAATCGTGATGTTCTGAATATTTAAATGCGTAGCATTTCAATTACCTTCAAATGTTGGATTCTTTGTCTATTTATGGAGTGAATGATGAATAGTGTCATTGGAGAAAACACCAATCAAATTCATTCCATTTGTCGTTTGAAATCTACCCGTTAGAATCCTCGTACATCGCTTTCAGCGTCTGCAACATCGTACATTATAGTTCTACAACTCTGAAAAGTGGTTTTGGCATGTCAGGATCTTCTTTAGGTTCGCTGTGACACTTGACAAGTCAAATGTCACAACCAGATTGCACTAATGCTAGCTTAATTCGAGAATTTTCGACTAACACAAAGGAAGTTAGAAACAACGAAATGATAGGATCGTTACATTCGGTTTGCCAAATAAGTCGACTTTAATAAGGATAAACTAAGTACTTAATTAACGATCATAAGGATTCGTGATAATACATACATACGCCAAATACATAGGCTTGATTGGAACTGAACATAGTTGTTCAATAGCTGAGATTTAATACAAAAGAAGGTGTTTTCAGCGGAAGACTTGAAATCAGATATGTATGTGAGGACACATATCTTGATAATTATAACTACAATAAACAGAAGTTCGCCTTGCAGTTCACTATCGTTCATCGCAACTTAACCTGTACATTTAGAAATACATGCAGGGCTGAGTACAAAATGGACATATACCAAAAACTTATACATGCTTATAGAAAAATATAATTGTCATACCATGTAAACAATAGTACATGAGGTTTTATTTAAAAAATCCATACTTACTAAACATCATTTGTGATTCTTAAAGTTCGACTAACCAGTCTAAGTTCTTTTAGTATTCTACCATATCTGAGCTTGTGTGCGGGAAGATGGTCACCTTCCACATACATGATGACCGGCCAACCCATTCGCTGACTCACGATTGTAAGTGTACACCAATCCTTACTAGTATCTTGCCTAGCATATTATCCGAAATCGATTGTATAATAAGGCGTCCATAACGAAAGATGTTCTTTTGAAAAGGAAACTATTGATTAATGTTTTAAGGATTTGCATCGACCATATTTGATCTTTACTAGTTCCCTTCTTATCAGAACTCGACTTAATTACTTGAAGAGAGTTATCGTGCGATCAAACACCTTGCGACGCACACAGATCTAAAACGCAGCGATATAGGATAAAATATTTTTCATTTGAAAGTCACGGTCTCTAGTTTTAATTGGACAAAAATGAAGGTCAAAACGGTTTCTAGACGAGTAAATAAATACATAAGTTATAACTCTACTCACTCATAATAATAAATCACGACGTTCACTTACTCAGTTATATATGTTACTTAGCATGCTTTTGATTACATCAAAAACAAGTAGTCAAATAACTCCTTTTTATATTCACTAATTTATCATTCCAAATTTAACTTAGAATTAGTTAATTACTAAAGTCCACAGTTAAGGACCAAATTATGGATGTGACTAAATAAAAAAAAAATACTTAATTAACTAATCAAATAAATTTAATTCAATCTAATAACCGAAATCAATATTCCAATTGCGCCTAATTAGCAATTTAACTTATAGTCCCATCTATCATTAACTTTTATAAAGAAATTCTCAAATCGTTACTTCTTAATATAACTAATTTTAATATGCTATTCAATTTCTAAAATGATTAGGCTTTAGACAAAGTTCAATTATTAAATTTTAATTAGTCCAACTAAGAATTATATTATAAAATTCAATATAATAAATCTAAAAAATTTGGTATTAGTTTATCATTTTAATTAGAAATTAATCTCAAAATTTATTATTTAGGATTAAATCTCATACTTAATAAATGTAGAATTAGCTCACTACTTAATTCAATTTAACTTAATTGGGCTATAGAAAAATAACTTCAGCCCAATAAAATAAATTAAATCTATACAAGCCCAATAAAATAATTTACGGCCCGAATAAATATAAGGCGAAACAGGGCCATCTTTAATTAGTTGCAGAAGTCGGCCCAGCTCTATTTGTAGAGGCCCATTAGATTTTATAAAAAACACAAGTCCTGTATCTTATTCCTTTCTCTCTCTCAACACACACACACAACAGCTTCACCCTCTCTGTTGGCGGTATCGCCGCCGCCGCCGCTCCTTCTTCCCCTTTCCTTCGTCTGCTCTCTCTCTCTCTCGCCTCATCTCTCTCTCATTCTCTTTGTTCAAACAAACACACACGCACAGCCCTTCCCCTTCGGCGAATCGTCGCCTGTCACGCTAGTCGACTACATTGCCGCCGTCGGCGAGCCGCCAACAGCCATCATTTTATCTTCCCTCTCTATCTTTTCTCTTCTCATAAATGCGCACACAGAAAATTCCCCCCATCCCTCTCTCTCGGTGTTAACGCCGCCGCTGGATCCGGCGATGCGGTCGCTGTCCCTCCTCCTCTTCTCGTCTTCCCTCTCGTCTCTTTCTCTTTACAAACAGACGCACCCACTCACACGCAAAATTTTGAAAATGGGAAGCCCTCTCCTCCATTCCTCGTTCAGCCCGGCTCCGCGTCGTGACCCGCGAGCGCCGTTGCGTCGTCCTTACTCCAGCAACTGTGCCACGCCGCTTCTACTCCAGCCTGAGCCCTCGTCGTCCTGTTTCAGCCTGTTAACTTACATGTTTCTGTTAGCAAAATAGAGGATGAAGAGAAAGCTTCACCTTGTGATCAAAAGAGAGATGGTTGTGTCGTCGCCGAGTCAAGTGATAAAGCTGCTGCAGTTGGTTGCCATATTGAATCTTGATTGGGCATGTTTTGGCTATATATTTTGGATGTTTAGTGACATATTTTAGATCGAAATAGAGTTTCATGGTGCACTTATTAATGTTCTATGTTTTTATGGTATGAAGTTTTGAAGCATGAAAGAACTAAAGTAAAATTGCTGCACTATATCCATACTTGCATCGTTTACTTGGGCCTGACGACAATATTCTAAAAAGCGTGAAGCGGGAATGAGGCTTTTTACATTTTTGAGCCGAGGCGGTAAGCCTCGAGGCGGTCCGAGGCGTAAGCCTCGACAATAAAGAATAAAAAAATCCAAAAAATTATAAATAAATTATAATATAATAAATAATAAGTTTAACATTAAATAAAAAGATTTTTAAGTCTTACAAAGATCAAAAACAAAGACATGAAGTGGATATAAACAAGTAATTTATCAAAAAATTTAAATATTTAAGTCATCCCATTCATCATCATCATCATCATTGTCCTCATTTTCTCTTGTGATCTCCTCAACATCCTCATCCTCTTCATCTTCCTCTTCTTCCCCATCAATCAAATTCACTTCAATCTTTCCTTTTTTACCTTTGCCTAAATTATATACAATGTAATTATGTAAGTAAATAAACATATAAAGAGTTATAAATAAAAATATTTTAACTTGAAATTTTAAATCAAAGTTTACCTTTTGAATTTGTGTTATTCTTTCTCTTCTTACTTGCAGTCCTTGATGAAGACGATGTTCCCACATTTGGCATTTGTGAATCATCTAGATGATCCTCGATTTCTTGATCCAAATCATCATTCACGTGTGCAGTTTGACTTGCAACACTACCACTTTGCTCATTTGGCTCATTCATATTGCCAACATACCATTCATCATCGGAGGCCAAGTGGTCAACTTCCAAAGGTTATCTTTTGCACGACTTTTTATTTTGTGGTGTCTTGCTTTCAACCTTCTATTGTACATGATATACACCAAAGAATTGAGTTTGCATGTAATCAAACGATTCCTTTTCTTTGTGTGCACCTATAAAATTATAAATTAAATATTAAATAGTTATGTAAAATATAGAAATTGATTAAATAATAGCAATATATATTAAAACAAAATACCGATTGAACATACTCCAATTACGCCACAAGTCGAAGATGAACATGTCAAACTCAATACTTTGACAAAGAAACCTTTGAAGCTCGGGGTTGAATCTCCATATCAATCCACCAATCGCCTTTTGTGAATAAAACAAAATTAATTAGTATGTAAACATTAAATAACAGATAATTAAAAAATATTATTACTTAGTAACTTACGAGGAAATCTTGTTTTATAACTCTCCAGTGCTGTTTGTAGCCCAAAAAGCCCATGTTTTGTTCTAAATGCATCCAATTGAAGATCAGCTTGTAACTAGTCTTCTTGTGGAATCAGTTTTTGTATGCAAAACATTAAACCCATCTTAATTTCATGATGACCGGAGAAATTGAGAATCACGATGTCGAGGATTTAGAAAGTGAGATCGAGATGTAAATCACAATGCAACCGATTTTCCCACTTTGCATCGATGATATCCCATATTTCTTTATAATCGGCAAGTTGACATCTCAAATTTTTTGCAATCTCCTCCTCGTCAGTATCAATGGCACCATATATAAACCTCATTGCGGCATTTGCTCACCATCCACCATTCTCAACACTTTCACTAATGGTCTTGTAGTATTCAAAGCATACGTAACACTACGTCAAAATCGTGGATCATTTAAAATTATCTTTTTACCGCTTTTCCATCGCTTTTATTTGCCCAAGTACTATTTGCCCATTCTGCAGAGGTGAACATGGCTTCTAAAGGTTGCCTCGACTCAATCAAACTCTCCAAAGTTAAAAAAGTTGTAGCAAATCTAGTGACTGCAGGTCGTATGAGCTCTCTCTTTGTGAATTTTCTCATCAGTGACAACACAAATCCATGATTGTATATAAAATTGCTCACTTTCCTTGCCTTCATCAATGCATTCTTGTGTTGTGGCAGCTCTCCAAGCTTCTCAAGCATCAAATCAAGACAACGAGCTGCACATGGTGTCCAATATGATTTATTCTCTTCTCCATCAAAAGTTTTCCAACAGCCTTTATAGTTGCTAGCATTATCGAGAACAACTTGAACCACTATGTCCTCTCCAATTTCCTCCACAATATCGTCAAGAAGCTTAAATATCATTTGAGCATCTTTGACAACGTCTGATGCATCAATTGACTTGAGAAAAACAGTCCCGTAGGGATTGTTAACCAAGAAATTGATCAAGCTTCTCCCTCTCATGTCTTTCCATCCATCCGATAAGATTGAGACACCCGTTTGCATCCAAGTTTTTTTTTATTTCTTCAACACAAACCGTGGTTGTCTTTACTTCTTCATTCAAAATCCATGTACTCAACTCATGCTTGGAAGGAACCCTCAAACCTTTCCCATATAGAGCAATGGACCTGCACATACCCGCAAATGAAGGGGACACAATGCAGTTGAAAGAAATCCCATTTTCAAAGAAAAATCTTCCTATATCCAATGCCACTTGTCTTCGTGCTTCTTTTGCATGTTGGGACATAACTTGTGGCGGATTTGTAGCTTGAGTCAAACGAGCCTCATCAACTGCATCGTCTTCATGCACAAGAAACTTATCCATCGGTCCTCTTATGCTTCTCGTATCAATTTCATGAGAAGGGTTCGATCCATGAGCACTTCCGCTTCCATAGTATGCTCCAGCATCAACCATTTCATCAAATTGTTCTTGTCGTTTTTGCTTTACCGCCATTCCTTTCTTAAGGTAGTCAGATATTTCTTGTTTTACCTCAATTGGAACTTTTGAATGAGCTCGACATTCTTATGGGTGCAAGCAAGATGATCTTTCATTCTTCCAACTCCTCCTTTAATTTCTTGATGACAAAAATTGCACTCAATGTACTTGTATCCTTTAGATGGGTTTGGAATTTATGTCCCATACTTCCAAGCAGGATCTTTTCTCGAATCCATAGTCCTAATTTATAAAATTATTGAACTAATTTTAATTAAAGAATATAAATAAATTTAATTTCATATATAACATATCAAATCAATAATCTCACACCAAATAATAATTATTTGGTGTGAAATAATTAAAGTTGAAAACAATTGATAATAATAAATAATAATTAATAATAGTACACGTCCAAATCATATTACAATTTACAAAATTAATTAATTATCTAATTTATTTGGTGTCATCTTGAATCGTCAATTCATCATAAATTAATATTATAGTATCAATAGTCTAATGTTTAATATTCAGTGCACATGTGATGTTTCATACTTTCATAGACTTCATATTTTAAAAAACAAATTCAGTCTTAGACAACTACACATGGTCCACACTTCGAAAAAAATCATGAATCATCATAATTTATATTATCAATGGCAATGCTAATACACGTGCACATTATTCCACACACTTCAAAAATTCAATCTTCAGCAAATAGACAACTACACATACACATGTCCACACTTCAAAAATAATTTATTAACAACATAGTGGTCCACTGACACCACGGTCCACACTTTAATTTACAATGTATTCTTTACATTTTATACTATTCACTCACTATAAAGCAGTAAAGCTAAGAATAGAACACTCACTGCAACAAAAAGAAATACAAAGTTACAGAAGACTTAGCAACTAAAGCTAAGTCTAAAAACTGACTAACTTCAACGGCGACGGTGGATGGAGGCAAGCCTGGAGGACGGCGGTGACCGAGGACGACGGACGCACTGTGGAGACTGGAGAGAGGCGGAAGCTGCGATGCGAAAAAGCTGCGCACATGCTTTTTTTTTTAAATTATAACTTCAATTAGGGTCGAGAAAACGTTAAATTATGTTATTTTAAGATGGGCTTTGGCTAATTGTGTATGGGTTCCCCTAAAATTAGGTTAATTTCGGATGGGCTTGGGTTAATTGCTTTGGGCTTGTGTTAATTTGCCGAAATTCTTGTGTTGACGCTTGAGGCGCGCTTGGCACCGCCTCTGCGCCTCGACGTCGAGGCGGTCCATGAGGCGTACGCTGCAGGTTTAGAGTGGGAGGCGGTCGCCTCGGGGCGATTTTCCACCGCCTCGCCTTGAGGCGCGCCTCGAGGCAGCCGCTCCAATCGCTTTTTACAACATTGCTGGACTATAACGACGTATATTAAGTGGATTTTTTAAGGCTTTGTGATGTCAAACAAAGTTTAATTATGTAATAGGCCTCAAATATTGATTTGAGCTTTTTAGTTATTATTTTGAATTATCTAATAGTATCATTATTATATTATAATAGGTTTTCCCTTTAAATAAGGGATTAAATTAGATTAGATTTTGTTTTGTTTAGTTTTGAGTCTTTGGCAACTACATTATGGATGAATTGAGTAGAAAAGATTAGGATATTGCTCTGGTCTGTTTGGTTGTTTTCTTTTGATAATGAATTATGCAAAAACATTTGTATGTATTCATGGACGATAAATAAGTGCAAGATTGATTAAAATTTTTAAATGAGCTTACTTATATTATGAGATTTGAGCCTATGAGCAAAAACTTGAAAATGCTACTTGTTTCTTTGAAGAGTGTTGTGTCTAATTTGATTGCTTGATGTCTAGTTTGCCTTGTTGCAATGATTGAAACTGCATATGAAATTCTAACACTAAAGTGATCTAGGCAGTTTTTGGTTATTATCCCTATATATTTGGTCTGATTATATACTTCATACACTCAATTTTTTACTAGTTAACCTTTTTGTGCCTTAATCATTTTCTTGATCATTAAAAGCTACTAATTATGAGCCTTAGTCTTCTTTTAACCCACCAATAATATGCAAGTTTTGTGAATTTTCGACATGATCACTAGGATTACATTTTTGTGTTCAATGTGATTGAGAATGTGGGAGATTATGCTGGGGTTTCATTAAAAAAAAGAGAATGGAAAAAAGAAATACAAAGAAAAGAAAAGAAGAAGAACAAAGTAAACTGGGGAATTAAGTTAATGAGCAGAATGTTTGAATTTATATGTTGATACTTTCGTTTATTTAAGAACGTAAGCTGATGGTACAATGGACGGTGTGCATCAACGTGTATTGATGAAATAAAGAATCGAGGAGTACATACTTACATATTTTTGATCTTATAAGCCCATTTTTATCATTTTCTTTATCCTACCTATGCACCTATGTGACGACCCGACTTTCCAATGAAGTACGGATCATATGGATCGTCACCGGTATGATAAAGCAGCGGAAATAAACATAACTAATCAAGGCAATCAACCAATCAACTACTTAATAACGCATAGGTTAAAAGGGATAAACAATCCATACCAACTCAAGTCCTGAAGGACTTGTCGAGAGGGTTCAAGGTTCAACATAACCCAATCGTAAGGCGGAATTTAAAGTACGAGTACGACCTCCAATTCAATACTAAATAAGCGGTTATAATCAAAACATTAATAATATCGAGTTAGGCGGCAAATAAACGTGTGGACATGCATATGACGATGCATGCCCAAGGTTCTAGAAACCTTTCTAATTAAGCATCAAAATAATCGCTACTTTGCACCACCTCGCACCCATCATCGATCCTTGCTCAACTCGCACGTCAAAAACGAAATGCGTGGCTAAGTACAAAAGTACTCGATGGACTCGTTGCCAAAACATTTTCTTTGTCAAAAGTTATTAATCGCCCACAATAGCGCATGGGGTTTTAGTTAAAGACTCATGCCTATCAAATATTTTATCGTTTTCCAAAAGCGTTCGACCGAACTATTTCATTCACGTTGTTTCCATATCTGATCATTCATTCGCGCACTATGGAGGTGGCCACCTACACATAGTCGCCGTGACCGGTCGAGGTAGCTAACCTTAACACACAGTCACACGTGTACACAATCCGAGTTAGTCCTTAACTAAGTCGGATCCGATCGTTACCCTTTTTTAACGTTGGTGGACCAACACATTCACATACCACATTGATATACCAATCTCAGATAGGATAACAACAAAACATAAACATTTGGCAGTCAATAACATTTCATGTGATAATATTTCAATAAGCTTTGTAAAACATGCTTTGAGATATGCATAACATTTTCGTTTCAAGAAAGCCCACCTGCTAATCCAAGCTAGTGGTTCTAAAAGAGCAGGTGTGATGTTCTTCCTCGCCGACTACGTACGATCAAACCCTTCATAAGAAAATAGCGTTTCTTAGATTCTTTCTATTAATTGAAGGTCGTTTATAAACTACAACTTAAAGTTCCCAATTAGGGTTTCTTTATGATTTTATGTGATTGTTTTAAGATAATTTCTATTATCTTACATTACCAATTTCCAAACTATATCACTTCATCGCTCATAGGTGTACTTTAATTATGAATCATATATTCCGAGTCTATCCTCGACTCTTAACCTTAGTGTTATTCTTAACGTTATTACGTTATAGATTGTCGGTAATCAATTACGATTGGTAGTTTAGGATTATCTCAAGCCACTAACTAGACTTAACAATTATAGTTACGCCCAGTAGGTTATGCTCGACGACTTATCGATTCGCACGACAATTAAAAGATTAGTCTTGATTTATGATTCAGTGAGCACATGCTATCATATAGCTAAGTACTTAAGAATAAATGAAGTACTTCGAGAATATTAACTCGATGTTTGAGACATAAGGATCGACATCTTATGTTCGAATCTTCGCTTACTCATTACGACATTGCTTATTTAATTCACTCGTCGGAGATTACATATGTCGTATAATCGTTATTCGTTAGCGAGTTATGTTAACGCCCAACTAATTATCGTATTGAGTTGTCGTTATTGAATATTAACGTTGTAGCTTGACCTTTGGTTTTTCTAACTTAGGAACTCACGCTTGAGTATCCTTTTATTAATGGAAAACCCTAATTTGTGTCTACTTGATCTTCGTTTATTCCGCCTTAAGTTATCGAAATTGGTCGATTTCTTTTGGGTTCTCGTACTTATAGTATTATGTTGTTTACGTTTGGGGTTTTGGTTTGTCGGTTCAACATAAACATAAACATTCAACATCAACAAAATCATACACAACATAAACTATACTAAAGCATTAGAAAACCCTAATTTCTAATGTAATACACCATCATTGTGTAAGTGTGCATAAGTGTTCCATTCATTCACCCTAATCACAACCATTTATCCAAAGTTTCATATTACTATCATAGCATCATTCATCATCAAAATTAAACCCATACTTAGCCATTCTATTACGTTTCGATAATTAGCAACAATTAGCATATGCATCCAATAAATTCCAATAAAATCACATTATACTCCTATCATATTATAGAATTTAATTACCAACTCAATATCATCATATAAATTTTTAAACCATGGGTTAAAAGTCTCAAACTTTCGGTCATTTCAAATTAGTAAGCTTTGGTGGTCAATAAATTTCACAAAAATTATATCATGCTTATACTATATACTAAACATGAAATATCACTTCATATCATGCATTAAAATTTTAAAACCATGCTTTTCATCTTTAAATCATTTCGGTAATTCCACATTTATATATATACATATTCAATAAATTCCAATCTTGCACAATATGTTTATATATGAAATAAACATGTAATATTAACATTCAATATCAACTAATATTTATAATATGAACCAAATGCTTGAATTCTTTTGTCCTCACACATATTTTACATATGTGTTCAATAATTCCCAACAATGCATATTAGGCTTATATTATTTCTAAACATCATATATCCTATTATTTCCAAAAATAAAATCAAATAATGGCTTAAAAATACTTAAATATATTCTGCCCATTTTTGAAAAAATAGGAGTCTTGTTTCAAAATTTTCATGATTAATGTATGATGTTCATATCATATATTAAACACTATATCTCAACTATTTCTCAACAAATAAAATCAAACAAATACAAGAAAATTCCAAAATATTCTGAAATTACCATATTTATTCTACATGCTTATAATACATTAACAAGCAACAATATCAAATAATATTCATAAAATCATGCTTTATCATATTTAAAAAGAAATAAAGCATAAATAAAAAAAAAATCAAACATGCTCCACAAATTCTGAAATTTTTACAGTAGCCTTAGAACATTATTCTAAGCATGTTTTGTTCATGGCTTGAGAGCATTTTATGGCTCTAAAGTCACGAAAAAAAATGAGGAGTAAACTAGGGTTTTTAAACCCAAAAATTCAAAATAAATATTCCACTCCATCAGGATGGAAGAGGATGATGAATAATACCTTCTTATGGTCTTAGAAGGATTATTTGAGAGTGGGAGAGGTTGGGGAGGTAGGATTTGGGGTTGAAAGTTTGAAAAGTGTAGAGAAAGTTTGAAAAATGAAAGAAATGCAAAGGGTGAAAGTGTTCTGCCTTGAACGTGTTTCCCTTGTTATTCAGACCTTCGAGCTGTCATTTCCCATTTTGGTAAGGTCTTGGTGGTAGTTGAGAGGTGGATTGGTCAATTACCCTGCTTCGTATGTTATCCGACTCTTTAAGTTTTAACGCACTTTCGATCGATTTATCGGAACCTTAAGGTTCTATCTTATTAAATAGTCTTTAAAAGACTTATTTTAATGTTCATAAAAATTTCACGAAGTTCGGACGTCGTCCGATAAGTCAATTCCAAGTTATCGCGAAAAAGCGCGTTCGGCGATTAAAAATATGCCCATTCAAAATTCTATTGAATTTTGAGCTTTCATAAATAATTTGAGTCTTATAAAGCATATTTTATTGATTTAGACCCTCGGTTCAAGTTTCGGTCGTTCGGATCAATTTAGGGTTTTCCAGTATATTTTACCCTGTTCGGTTAAGTTCTTGAATTCCCTTAAATTGATTCTTATAATTTCTAAATTCATAATAAATTATTCCTTCATGATTTTGGTTGTTATCATCATTTATTACGATTAGCACGGACCGGAAGTTGTTCCGCTCGAATAGTGCTTTTAAGACCGACCGCAAGTATGCCCGAAAATTCTCATTCTTTGTATTCTCACATGTTTTGTGTGAGGATTCTAAAATGAAACCGCTCGTGGAGATTCATTCTCCATCTTTCATTCTATGTTCAGCTACTCGGAAAACCCTAATCCTAGAGGGACTAGTTATCGCTTTTGATTTCTTTAGATTCGATCTCGAATCGATTCTAATTGCTTCATTGGTTTCCTTAAACATAATTAAGGACTAACCACTACAATAATTGGTCTAAGCATCGTCAATTAAAGTTTTAAATTTTTCGGTTATTACCGCGATACCTCGCCTTTTAAGCTTCGCTTTGCATGGCACATTTTTCGAGAAAAGGTCAAAGGTTGACCTTTGTTTCGATGATGCGACCGTCACGAAACCTCGTGCGTTGTGAAGAGTGTCTTATGACGAATTCATAGACACTAAGTATGCAGTTTTCGACCACCCACGAAGGTTTGCACTCTAGTTATATCGAAAACCGGACTTTTCATCGGTCTTTTAAAACATATCTTGTTTATAGTCATTGTGTCCGTATTTTATTTCGTGTCCATGGGTACTAAGTTTGCTAAATTTGAGTCCGCTTGCAAAAGTTGTGTCGGTTTTGCGTTTTGAAAAGCGATCATTACAAGAAGAACAAGCAATCCCTTTTTCCTATAAATGGAGGCTAGGGCCTTCATTTTCAACGCTCATTTCTTCGCCTCTCGTGTTTACGGAAGAGCCGAGCAGCCTCAGTGCTGCTGGAAGCTGGAGGAGTGGGGATCGAGGGAGGCTCGGTGGCGGCGCCATTCATACGCCGCCGAGCTACCACCGCCGATCAACCACCCCGCAGCCCGTTTTTGTTTTGTCCTTTTCTTGTTTTGATTCCGCCTTTAGTAGATCGATAGCATAGAACTCGGGATTCTAAAGGGACGAGGCGGGAAAAACAACCGGAGGCCTACCGATTAAGCCATTGCTTGCCGCCGCCAAGGCCGCCACCACCGTGGCTATTGTCGCGATTTGGTGGCCGACGGGCCACCTTTGGCCACGGGTCCTTTAGGTTTTGAGTTCCGCCATGCATTCTACTAAAGTCTGATTAGTTTTACTTTTTCGCGCACGCATCCGGGATGTTTTCCGTTGCTTGAGTTTTCTAAAGGAAGTACATGCCCGGTTATCCATTTTCAACGCCGTTTGTCATTCCATGTTCGTCGTTATGCATATTGCTTATGTTTCCATTTTCATGCATCGATTTTGGACGGTTTATCCTAGATCCGAGGATAGCATCGATTTTCGCTTCTTCACCGCTAAGATTTGAGTCAACTTGCATGCATGCATATTTTGAAAGTACCCTATTATAGGTCTTGATGCCCTGAATATATTTCCCTTCTGCATCGAGTTGATTTGAAAACCCGGAGAGTGCCAAATGTGGGTTCAGAAAGTCGAAAACCCTAATTTTGCTACGATCGTCGTTTGGATCACGTTGTTTTTTGCTTTGTGGGAAGTGACCCCAAAAGTTGTTCCTTCTTGTTACCAAGTACCTACCAGTGCGATCGGTGAAGTCATCGGATCCGTAGATATCTCCCGGTTAACGTTTTCGTCCGTTCAGGTTGGGTTATATATGCTTATTTTGAGTTATTTACTTTGATATTTCAAAATAAAACATGTACGCCGTAAAATGTTTTTGTGAAATTATTACTGTTCTCTGATCCAAGATATGGTTCTATCATGGTTGTGCACGGATCTCTATTCGGTGGGTTGATCACCATCTTGAGTATTGATCATAAGGGATAGACCCGAACACGTGGTTATGGTTCGAAGGATAGACCCTAAGTCCACACGAAAATGGTAATGAGGTGGTTATGGTTCGACGGGATTCACCTCAAGTCCACACCGAGTTAGCCTACCGGATACGTTAAGGCGTGGGCCATCGGATATGTTCCAGCCGAATGAATGACATGTGATGGGCTGGCGGGATACGCCCGAGCCGTGGTTCATGGTTCTATGATGGGAATGTGAAATAACGGATCGGTATCGAAAATGAAAAATCTATTTTGCTTACTTAGAAGTGGATTTACGTTTAAAACCTTCTAAGGTAAGTGCTCTAAACACGACCTCGCGACTCTTTTGATTTATGATAAAACCCCAACTGAGTGCGCTAGTACTCACCCCAAACTCTTTTCAAATCTTTTCACGGATGGAAGAGGGCGGACCGCGACCGAGGGTGGAGCTGCGGGTTCTTCATGCTATGCTTCCGCGATGTTGTGTTATATACGTACTCGATATTGATGTATTCTTGTCCCTTATTTGCTTTCGATTGGGAACAAGATTTATTATGTTATTCTCACGTGAGTCTCGATACGAGCATGCTATGTGGTCAATCGGTCTAGTTGACGTGATGTAATGCTATTTCGCCTTCTCGCATTACTTATAATAAACCAAGATCATGTTTTCGAGGTTATGTTATCGATATTATTACATTGGTGGATTGTTTGCACCCCTCCCTTCGTGATATGTCCTAGTTATAGAGGAGATCGCCCGATTTCATGGTCACATCTTCTTATCATGTATGTTATATGTATCCCTTCTTCCCCGCTTAACCCCCACTTCTAATCACACCCCGGCATCCATTCCTTCCTGAATTGGGCGTGATAGCTCGTATCGAGCAATGTTCTTGCATCTAGTTTTCATAATTGGTTGATATCAAAGCGCTTTGTTTGCTTTATATCTTGTGCGTTCTTGAAATTGAGTGTTTAGAACTTGTTCTTCTATACTGCTTATCGTGCACTACCCTCACCACCGTCATCCGCCTCCTTTTAAAAAGGGGATGAGGTATGTGTTTATTTGCTGATGCTTTATGTGGCTATGTGAGCTTGATGTAATCTTGGTTTCATGTGTTTTGGCCTGGTAAGAGTTTACGTGATGTAAACGTGATGTGGATGAGATTTGGATGGATGGTGATGTGGAAGTGATTGTTGATGGAACAAAAAGGGCCTGTGTGGCTGTGATGTGAAAATCGTTTATATGATATGATGTGATTAATGTGATCACGTATGGTTGATGTAAGTCTATGTGTTTACATAGCAATATATTGTTGATTGAAAATCTTGTTTATTTTGATAAACGAGTGCTTGTAAGTTAATCCCGATTTGCTTACGTGATTATTATGATGAATATCGATATTGATATTGATATTGATATGTGTTGAAACGAACATGTGTTTGAAACATGATTACCCGTACGATCAAGGCGGAAAAAGGAAACGTGAATATTTGTTGTTGTTTTATGGTGAACTAACATGTAGGTTTATGGATATTCATGGCCCGCATAACGTTGGTCGAGATCTCATAGAATGGATGAGCATATCCGTAAATTCGTGAATGTACCGGAATATTCATGAGCCGTTGGGAGTATTTACGGAAGATTTGTTGGGTTATGGAGAAAGGTTCGAGGCAGTGGAAAGTGTCGAATACGAGGCCTATTATCGGATTGACCGAAAGGCTACCGACGGATGGCGGCCGTGGGCGAAAGCAAGGACATGTGTTGTTCAGACGAGATCCTATCACGAGGCACCTTACATTGGACTTTACCGAGTTCGCCGCCGAGTATGGAGACAAAGGGATGCACCACCGAGGTATACCATCCGAGGAGGATGTGGTTGCGAGATACCCTCGAGGACCGATCCGATCGATGATAGGGATGATGTTCTCAAGAGCCATTGGGAGAACAACCATCAATCAGCGATCGCCAAGCAACAGATACACCGCCACTACACCTCCATCGACGATCCTTACCTTCCGGAGGACCCGAACGACTTTGAGGCGGAACTTCCGGACGAGAGATATTGTTCGTCCGGCGGCAGCGTGAAGCCTGTAATCGGAATCTTCATGCCACCAAACGTCAGCCGGCATCCGTGGAAGGCGACTACGAGGAAGAAGAGGAGGACCCGGATGAGAACGAGGAGGATAGTGAGGATTCGGAGGACCTATGATCCGAGATAGCCGATGACTCACGAGATCGGGCATGTTGAGGAAGGGCAAGCGCGAGAGCAGGACTCGAGCACAGCTTTCACCGATACTCAGCGATCGAGGCAGCTTGGATGGGATCATACCCACGAGGCTTGCTTCCATGCAGATCGCTTTACAAGCCGCACCAATCGAGCCACGATTGGAAGAAAGAGATGAGAGAGATGAATGGAACCGCTGGGACGGCGGAATAGTGGATGGATATGGAGGATGTGGATCTAGGTAGTCGGTGTATGCGGATGTGCAGAATCGCTAGAAGCATGGAAAGAGCGGCATCTTTAACAATGGACCGAGTCGATTCTTTGCTCACATCCGACCTTTTGGTCGACATACCTTGATCTTTTATTTTGACAAATTCTTCATGGACACTGAATATTACTGATACTAACGCTGTCTATGACAGGATGTTTATGTTTGATGCTTATATGTGATATGAGCTATGCCATGATGATATATGATCTATGTGATGTGTGATGATAATGTTATGTGAAATGCATAACGATGATATGTTGACATGATTGCATGATTATATGTGATCGTGCGTGATATGTGATATATGTGATGATATGTGATATGAGTGATGATATATGTTATGCGATGATACCCGGTTATCTATGCGAAAGCGTTTCTAATGTTTCAAACGTCGGTACAGAATGCCGAGAACAAGGAATCAGAGGAACAATAACGTGGAAGAAGCCCAGGAACCACCTTTGGTTCAGCGGCATGCGATCGAGAGTTTTCGCAGGCAGAATCCCCCTACGTTCGACGGTCTCGACGAACGGATCAACGCTGAGAACTGGATACGATCAACCGAAGGATCTTCGAATACATCGATCGCGAAGAAGCGTAAAAGCCGAATTGCGCGATCTTTCGCCTAACCGACGAGGCCGATTTACGGTGGGAATCCGTGAGAAGGACTCTAACACCGTGACGGTGGGCAAGGTATACGTGGGAAGATTTCGAGGAAGAACTCATGGAAAATGCGTGCTGGCGTTTCAAGCGCAGAAGGCAAAACGAGTTCGGAATCTTCGCTGAGGAAGAAGGACGGTCACCGAGTACGATCGCCGCTCAATCGCCCATCACGTTATGCTCACGCACTGCCCAGAATCGAGTACGCCAGGCGCATGTGTTCGAGAGAGGACTCCGACCGAGATCGAATTTCGCCGTCCGGGGAGATCTGACGTATGCGCAGTCCTTGAATCGGGCATTAAACATTGAGTCAATGTTGCCCCAGAGAGAACAATGCCACCCGACAGCTATCGGACGGAGGAAGAGGTAAGAGAAATGGGAAGATCGAGGAGAGCAATCAGTGTTCCAGGAACCAGAAGGTCCAAAGGATTCCAAGGAATCAAGGCATTCAAGTAAGAGAAAGCGAACTTGGGAAGGAATTTCCAACCCATGTGGCGTGTGAGTGGAAAACCTTGGTGCCGAAATGCCAAAGGAATCATTTCGGCGAGTGCAGTGCAAGGTAGCACCGAGTGCTATCGTTGTAAAAGTCCGGACATTACGCCGAGATTGTCCGTTAGGAGGGCAGCAGGCAGCCGCCAAGAAGGCAAGATTCATTCGGCGCAGAGGCGTAATCATGCTCCGCCGAGGACAAACAACGGGCGCAGGAGGTCATCCTAGGCCAAGAAACCAAAGGCCACCGCAGCAAGCAGCGGTGTACGCTGAATCAAGAATAAAAGCACTCAAGCTCCCTGAAATCTTGCAGTATAATCCATATGAGTGATATACCCGCTTTGTTTGATACAGAGCCTCACATTCTTTCGCTTCGAGAATCGCGTGTGAGAGGTTGGGTTTGGTACCCAAGAAATCACAGAGTACCACGGAAATTAGCATCCCGTCGTGGAAGTGCTAAAGGCGAAAGAGATTTGCCGTAACCGTGAGGTAGAAATCGTGAGCGAAGGTCCTCACAATTTGCATGTCATCGAATGGAAGATTTCGATGTCATCTTTGGCATGGATTGGTTGGAAAAGCACATGGCAACTATACATTGTCTCGAGAGAAGTTGCTTTTGAACACCGAAGGAGGGAAGTTTGTTTCACGGCATAAGGATGGGTGTTTGCGTGCGATGATCTCAAAGACGAAGGCGGTGAGGATGATCAGAGGAAGTGTCAAACTTTCTTGGTAAGTTTGACAGGCACGATGAACAGCAAAAGCGATTTGCAAGAGAGCGATGGTGTGTGAATATCCTGACGTGTTTCCCGAGGACTTGCGAAGTTTACCGCCGATAGACAAGTGGAATTCACTATTGATCCGGAACCGGAGCAGCACTAAGATTCAAGGCACCATACTGAATGGCACCTAAAGAATTGCAAGAACCGAAAAGCGCGATTGCGTGAGCCGTTGGATCTAGGTTTTATCCGACCTAGCGTGTCGCGTGGGGCCGCCGGTTACTGTTCGTGAAGAAGAAGGATGGGTCCATGAGAAGCCATTGTGAGCATGCAAAGAGGAGACAAATTCACGAGAAGATGCGTTTGAAAGCAAGGCTAGAAGATAGCAAGGGTTCACTAAGCGAGAGACAATGCGCTACTATTCCGAGGAAGGTTATGTGTGCCACTCAATAGGAATTGAGAGATAAAATCATGAGTGAAGCTCATGAGGCACCGTATACTGACTCATCCAGAAGCACCAAAATGTACAGACCTTAAAAGGAACTTTTGGTGGGAAGGGATGAAAATGATGTAGCCGCGTTTGGAACGATGTTTGGCTTGTCGCCAAGTGAAAGCCGTACACCAACGTCCGTCGGGTTTGTTGCAACCGCTACCAATCCCGAATGGAAATGGGATCATATCGGTATGGATTTTGTGATGAGTTTTCCAAGGTCAACGAGAGAAACACCGCTATATGGGTTGTCATCGATAGATCGACGAAGTCACTCATTTCTTACCAATTCGATGACGACGGGTTAGATAAGCTTGCTCGACTTTACGTCAGAGAAATCGCTGATTACATGGTGTGCCCGTATCGATTACGCCGATCGTGACCCGAGGTTCACATCAAGGTTTTGGAGGAGTCTCAGAAAAGAATGGGGACCAAGATGAATCTTAGTACAACATTCCATCCTCAAACGGACGGTCACCGGAAAGACGATTCAAGTTTTGGAAGACATGTCATGAAAGCAATCGTGGCGATAGAGGAGGAAATTGGGAAGAGATACTACCTTTGGTGGAGTTTCGCTTATAACAACAGCTTATCGAGCCACCATAGGAATGGCTCCCATGAAGCGTTGTGCGGAAGGAAGTGTCGATCGCCACTTTATTGGGACAAAGTGGGCGAGAGAAAGATGTTAGGACCAAAGATGGTTCAATGACGGTGAGGTTATCGATCGATCAAGCGAAGGATCGAGGAGCGCAGATGTGCGTAAGTCCTATGCGACAAGCGTCGTCGGATCTTCGCCCATGATCGGAGATCGCGTTTTCTTAAGGTTTCCGACGAGAGGAGTCGCTCGCTTTGGGAAACGAGGTAAGTTACGACCGAGGTTCGTTGGACCTTCAAGTTCTTGAGAGAATAGGCCCGTTGCCATAGGTTAGCTTTACGCCAAGATCGGAGATGCTCACGACGTGTTTCACGCTTCTCACCGAGAAAGTACGTGTTCGACCAAAAACGTGATCAAGCACGACCAGTGGTTCTTGCTCGTGATCCGGGTTACGAGGAGGCCGTGGCTGTTTTGGAACGAAGTCGAGGAGTTGAGGAACAAGCGATTATTCCGGTGAAGGTGTTTGGAATCACCACGGAGAAGTTAGGAAGCTACGCGGGAGTTGGAAGACAAGTTCGTGGCTCAAGACTCGAGTTGTTTTCTCCACGTATTTGAAATTTCGGGACTAAATTTTTCTAAGGAGGAGGGATGTAATACCCGCCTTTTAAGCTTCAATTTTGCATGGCACATTTTTCGAGAAAAGGTCAAAAGGTTGACTTTTTGTTTCGTGATGCGACCACACGAAACCTCGTGCGTTGTGAAGAGTGTCTTATGACGAATTCATAGACACTAAGTATGCAAGTTTCACCACCCATGAAGGTTTGGCACCGGGAAGTTATCGAAAACCGGACTTTTCATCGGTCTTTAAAAGCATATCTTGTTTATAGTCATTGTGTACGGTATTTTATTTCGTGTCCATGGGTACTAAGTTTGCTAAATTTGGAGTCCGTTTGCAAAGTTTCGTCGGTTTTGCGTTTTCGAAAAGGGCCATTACATACAAGCAATGCAACCCCGCTTTCCTATAAATAGGAGGCTAGGGCCTTCATTTTCAACGCTCATTTCCTTCGCCTCTCTGTGTTTACTTGAAGAGCCGAGCAGCTCGAATGTACGCCGCGAAGTCACTGGAGAGATGGGATCGAGCCGGAGGCTCGGTGGCGCGCCATTCATACGCCGCCGAGCTACCACCGCCGATCAACCACCCCGCAGCCCGTTTTCTGTTTTTGTCCTTTTCTTGTTTTGATTCCGCCTTTTAGTAGATCGTATAGCATAGAACTCGGATTCTAAAGGACGAGGCGGAAACGGCCGGAGGCCTACCGATTGGCCATTGCCGCCGCCGCCAAGGCCGCCACCACCGTGGTTGTTGTCGCCGATTTGGTGGCCGACGGCCACCTTTCGCTACGGTCCTTTAGGTTTTGAGTTCCGCCATGATTCTACTAAAGTACCTATTCCGCTTTTCATTTTTTTCGTTTACGCATGTCGATGTTTTCCGTTGCTTGAGTTTTCTAAAGGAAGTACATGCCCGGTTATCCATTTTCAACGCCGTTTGTCATTTCATGTTCGTCATTATGCATATTGCTTATGTTTCCATTTTCATGCATCGATTTTGGATGGTTTATCCTAGATCCGGCGATAGGCATCGATTTTGAAGCTTCTTCACGCTAAGATTTGAGTCAACTTGCATGCATGCATATTTTGAAAGTACCCTATTATAGGTCTTGATGCCCGAATATATTTCCTTCGCATCGAGTTGATTTGAAAACCCAAGAGTGCCAATGTGGGTTCGTAAAGTCGAAACCCTAATTTTGCTACGATCGTCGTTTGATCACGTTGTTGCTTTGCTTTGTGGGAAGTGACCCCAAAAGTTGTTCCGTCTTGTTACTGTGTACCTACCAAAGGCGACGGTGAAGTCATCGGATCCGTAGATATCTCCTGCTAACGCTTTCATCCGCTCGGGTTGGGTTATATATTCTTATTTTGAGTTATTTACTCGATATTTCAAAATAAAACATGTACGCCGTAAAATGTTTTGTGAAATTATTATCGTTCTCGATCCAAGATATGGTTCTATCATGGTTGTGCACGGATCTCTATTCGCTGGGTTGATCACCATCTTGAGTATTGATCATAGGGATAGACCCCAACACGTGGTTATGGTTCGCCGGATAGACCCTAAGTCCACACGGAAATAGTAATGAGGTGGTTATGGTTCGACGGGATTTGACCCGAAGTCCACACCGAGTTAGCCTACCGGATACGTTTGGGCGTGGTGATCGGATATGTTCCGGCGAATGAATGACATGTGATGGGTCAAGGGGATACGCTCCGAGCCATGGTTCATGGTTCTATGATGGAATAAGAATAACGGATCGGTATCGAAATGAAAAATCTATTTTGCTTACTTAGAAGTGGATTTACGCTTTAAAACCTTCTAAGGTAAGTGCTCTAAACACGGCCTCACGACTCTTTTGATTTATGATAAAACCCTAGCCGAGTGCGCTAGTATTCACCCCAAACTCTTTTCAAATCTTTTCACGTATTTTAGGAGGGCTTGGACGGGTGTGGCGAGGGTGGAGCTGCGGGTTCTTCATGCTATGCTTCCGCGATGTTGTGTTATATATGTACTGATATTGATGTATTCTTGTCCCTTATTTGCTTTCCGATTGGGAACAAGATTTATTATGTTATTCTCACGTGAGTCTCGATACGAGCATGCTATGTGGTCGATCGTCTAGTCGATGTGATGTAATGCTATTTCGCTTTCTTGCATTACTTATAATAAACCAAGATCATGTTTTCCGAGGTTATGTTATCGATATTATTCGCTGGTGGATTGTTTGTGCCCCTCCCCTTCGTGATATGTCCTAGTTATAGAGAGATCTTGATTTCATGGTCACATCTTCTTATCATGTATGTTATATGTATCCCCATCTTCCCCGCCTAACCCCCACCCCAATCACACCCCGCATCCGTGCCTTCCCCGAATTGGGCGTGACAATTACAACCTAAGCCCATTCTGACCATCGAAGACCTAGTGATTGTGCATGAGTTCATTTGTAGTGGATACGGTGACATACGGGAAAACCTATGATTGAAAGCATCAAGTCACGATTTAATGAGTGAAATCGCATATTTTCTTTTTTTGAGAGTTTTGAGTGAACTTGGTGAGGTTTGGATTGATCTTGCGTGATTTTGACTTGAATGAAAGGTGTTTGCATAGTTTTGAATCAAAAGAAGGGTTGAAGGATTGCGGAGGATTGTATTATAATCGCAACTATGATTTTTATCCGTTAAGTCGTTGTCAATTTTTTTTTTGAGTCTGTTATTTTTTTTCTCTCGTTTCAGTGTTTGTTTTGTTTACCATTCTTTATGCTCGAGGATGAGCATTGTCTAAGTGTGGGGGGTTTTGATTGGGCATATTTTGGCTACATATTTTGGATGTTTAGTGGCATGTTTTGGATCGAAATAGAGGTTCCATGACGCACTTATTAATGTTTTATGTTTTTATGGTATTTTGTAGGGATGGTAAGCCAATGGAAGTTCTTGGCATGATTTTGGATGACGTTTTGAAACATGAAAGAACTAAAGTATAGTTGATGTC
This sequence comes from Salvia rosmarinus, assembly GCA_036937905.1. NCBI lineage: Eukaryota > Viridiplantae > Streptophyta > Magnoliopsida > Lamiales > Lamiaceae > Salvia > Salvia rosmarinus. The sequence goes on from CM072814.1 coordinate 13,516,786, forward strand.
TGAAAGTCGTGCAATATGCTCATACTATAATGTTTCGCTGGGATTGGACAATAATGATGTATATTAAGTGGATTTTTGAAGGCTTTGTGATGTCAAACGAAGTTTAATTATGTAATAGGCCTCAAATATTGATTTGAGCTTCTTTAGTTATTATTTTGAATTATCTAATAGAGTCATTATTATATTAGAATAATTTTTCCCTTTTAATAGGGGAATATATTAGATTTGATTTGATTAGATTTGTTTTGAAATATAATAGCTTTTATCCTATTTAAGGACCTTCTCATTCACGCAAGGAATAAATCTAATCTCATAAAAGCTAATCTAATCCCCTATTAAAAGGGAAAACCTATTCTAATATGATAAGGACACTATTAGATAATTCAAAATAATAACTAAAGAATCCCAAATCAATAATTGAGGCTTATTACATAATTAATCTTCGTTTGATATCACAGAGCCTTCAAAAATTCATTTAATCCACGTCATTATCGTCCAGTCCCCAATAAACAAAGGCAAGATGGACATATCGCACGACTTTCGACAAGAATTTTACTTTAGTTCTTTCATGCTTCAAAACTTCATCCAAAATAATGCCAAGAACTTCAATTTGCTTACCATCCCTACAAAATACCATAAAAACATAAAACATTTATAAGTGCACCATGAAACCTCTATTTCGATCCAAAACAAACCACTAAACATCCAAAATATGTAGCCAAAATATGCCCAATCAAATCCCCTTAAACAATACTGGGTGTCGAGCATAAAGAAAGAGAAACAAAACAAAACCTAAACGATGTAAAAGAATGACTCAAAATGTAAATTGGCAACGACTTAACGGACAAAGATCATAGTCCGGATTAGAATACAATCCTCCGCAATCCTCCAAGCCTTCTTTCGATTCAAAACTATGCAAACACTTTTCATTCAAGTCAAAATCATGCAAGATCAATCCAAACCCCACCAAGTTCACTCCACGACTATCAAAGAAAGAAATGGGCAGATTTCACTCATTAAATCATGACTTGATGCTTTCTATCACAAGTTTGCCCATATGTCACCGTATCCACTACAAATGAACTCATACACAATCACTAGGTCTTTCGATGGGTTGTAATGGGGCTTGGGTGCATAGGTAGAATAAAGAAAATGATAGAATTAGGCTTATAAGACCAAAAATATGCAAGTATGTACTCCTCAATTCTTTACCTCATCATGGCACGTTGCTGCACACCGTCCATTGTACCATCAGCTTACGTTCTTAATAAACGAAAGTATCAACATATAACTGTTGGATTTGTATACTGAAAGCAGTTTGGTTGAGCTTGTATACAATGTTTCCTCGTTACCACTATTACAATCTCCTATCCGATTTCAATACTTGATTGCATATATCCGTGTCCCTTATCTCATATATAAGTTAGATCATACGATGTAGAAGATCACGAAGTCCGTATGATTGGTCAAGCTTTAATGAGATATAAAAGTTTCACAACCGAGACGACTTAAGGACGAGTTGTCGGTTTAGGCCGCAGATAGATAAGAAGTGACTCGACTTAGTTGCTTGTCTATCCGGCACGCCTCGACGTATCAAGGATCACAAGAGATGAGTTCTTCTTTCGACCGTCGTGAAGAACCAAGATCTCGGTGACTTACGATGATCTAAACCTCGATAAGGTATTAGGTGAGTATGAGTTGTCGACCATCACTTTGACTTGTTATGAGTGAGGGTTATATGTTCTAACCCAAGATTCTCCGCATCTTGGGTGGTGGCGGTTTCAGATGTCACGCTAGTTATCTCAGTCGAGTCACCATATCCGCTTAGGATGATGACGCCCCTTAAGGAGCTCAAAGGTTTATTGTACTAAACCCCGCAGTTGAGTTAGCTCAAGTACAATAATAAGGCTGAGTGGTACTACTTAAGGAAATGATGTTATTAATCGCTTTAAGCAATGATTGCTAGAAATGATTAATGGACGCTCGATATCTTAAATACGGGATTCGTAATGTCTAAGTGCAAGCCCGACTCAACTTCGGCAATAAAGGGGTAAGTCAACATTCTTTCTCTAGTGGCATGATCGAATGTTTATAAATTAATTTATGTTCTGGGCTGAACATAAGATAATTAATTTATTTGAGGCCCATCTTTATTCCTTGCATTTGATCCCTGGGCTGGCCCATCCAGGCCCATAGCTACAAGAAAATCGGCCCCCTATGTGCTCTCAAAGGAAAGATTTTATTCTCTTTATCCCACAAGGATATTATTATATTTATGGTATATGCATAGATCCTTTCCATATAAGATTATGGTAATAATCCTGAGAGTATGGAAATAATCCTGAGAGTATGGAAATAATCCTAAGATTATGGTAATATTCCATATAGGATTATGGTAATATTCCATATAGGATTAAGGTAGTGCATTATAAATATAAGGTATGAGATAAAGTCTAGGTTAATGCTCATTAATCCTACACTATTTTCGAGAATTACAAGCCTTGCTTGTGAGAATTTTTCGTGAGTTTTGAGAGAGTCATTGGGTGATTTTCCGAAGCATTCTCCATAGATCGCCCTCACCGACGCTGGAGATTGGGCAATCGGATACGATCCGTAAGGTCAAAGCACGAGTCCGATCCGCTCGATCCGCTCATCTCGCTCCATCGACCTCTTCGCATCCAAAGGTAAACACGTGAAACCCTAACGTGTCATGCTTTTAATTATATAGACGCATGCTAGGTTTATAATCAATGTATGGTGAATTAAACACCCAAGATAGATCCTCGGGCGAGGTTAACATACGCTTCCTTCACTGGTATCGAGCCCGATCGAATCTTGGCTCGCTGGATTAATTCACGCTTGATTAATACGCGCGCTTATTTAATTGTGGATCCGCTGCTCATCGTGGCTCGCTTATTATTATTTTGTCGGATGTTGTTGTTTTCACCACGAAAAATCCGTGGTTAGATTAGATTTTATTATGTAAATCTTATCCGTAAAAGAAGAACGAAGATAAAAGAACGAAGAACGAAACGACGGAAAAACAGTTCTCTCGGCGCCCCTCGACGGTATTCGCGAAGCGAGCCTCGCGGTCGCGAGGGCGATCGCGGCGGCGCGGGCGACGGGCGTCGCGTTCACAAGACGAGATCCTCGGCGCAACGCGAAGCGATCTAGCGGTCGCGAGATAAGGCCGCTGGCAAGCGAAGCGAAGAAGCTAAGGCGACGGGCGCGTTGCTCGCTGAAACCCGCGCTTGAAAGCGTACTCATGGTCGCGAAGTTTCGCCGCTGGCGACGACGCCTCGGCAGACGTCGTTCGGCGCCGGGCGGTGGGCCACGCATGTTCGCTGTCGGTCGCGGCCGCTTTAGCGATCATGAGGTAGCCCGCGAGGACACGCGAGAGCGCGACGGACGCGTTGGCGGGCGCTGGCCGGGCCTTGCCTAGCGCCGCTGCCCAAGATGATCAACGACCCGCCCAAAGACAGATTGGGCCGACCCGCCCGCACTCCATTTTTCCAGATTTTCCGGTCCGCGCCTGCGCACGCGAGGCCCAATTGTTGAATCCGTCCGTGCGGGTGCGCACGCGAGGCCTGTTTGAAGTTTAATTTCACTTTGTAAATCTATGTAATATATTAGATTTAAATGTGCGTGTTTCACGATGGGCGCGATGAACGCTTTATTTTATTTTTATCGCTCATATGCATGTCGTGGATGTTTAAATTATCAAGAGTATGTTATGTATGTTTATATTACGCCGACAAACCTTTAAGTGTTTTACGAATTGGATGCGCATAGTAAGCATGCTAGGTTTATCGCTTTATCAAGCATATTTTAGAATTTCGCGAGCATGTTTTACATGTTAAGTTCTATAGAAAAGCATGCTAGGATTACGTGATCCGCATGGACAAACCTTTTGAATAAAAAGACTAAGCAAGCAACCCGACAAATTAATTTTTCAAATTAAAATGTCAAGACCTCCACTTTTGATCTCTAAACAAAGTGAGACGACCGTGAGTAAACGCCCACACGCGTGGCTTGCTTGCACCGCTTATCATAAGTTTGTTAGATGAGATTTCTAAATAAAACTTTTAAATCTATCGAGAAGTGGGAGTTTCATGTAAACGCCCACACGCGTGGCTCGTATGTGCGATTTTCATAAGTTCTCTAGAGATAGATATAAAATGAGATAACAAAAGAATTTGAATTGGAAGCGGTATGGTCCGAGTGAGTATACCAATTCTAAGAATTCATTTTCTCATTGTTAAAATTGTGGTCATTGTAGACATCACCTCAAGTACAACTTCCCGCCAAGTCCTTCTTGCGATAGTGATGTGGTCTAGTAAGGTCCAATCATTAATTTCATTTGTCATAAGGATAAGTTGACATGGATTGAAATTAAACCACTAAAAGGTATATTTTAGTCCAGTCGAGGGTTCATGTAAACGCCCACACGCGTGGCTTGCATGTGGAATTCTCGCGATTGGAGGTTTCAATTAATATTGTTTTATCAAAAGGTTACAATATTATTATTACGAATTATTTGCGATCGTATGCTTATGTGTTTACATTATCGCTTTGAGATATGTCTCTTACGCCGATTATCAATATGCTCGCACAAAATCCGTTATCCGGTCCAAATTTCATCGAGTGGAAACGAAACATGGAATATGTTCTTATCATTGAAGAACACATGTTTGTTCTCACTACTCCTAAACCCGATGCCCTTATCGACGATCGACTAATGAGCAAGAGAGTCAAGCGACTTTGGAATAAGTCAAACAATATGGCTAAATGCTATATGATGACTACGATGTCCAAAGGCTTGCGGTGCAAAGATCGATCGATGGCGACGCGATCGATATTTGGTCAAGTCTCGAGAGTAAGTTTGGGCGGTGGATCGACAATCGCTTCCACACAATGAGAGAAATCTTGGCGTGTAAGATGGAAGAAGGAAGTTCGTCCATGAACATGTCTCCACACGACTCATCTCATGGATAGTCTTGATCATTGGGAGGAGGTATCGACGGGCGGCCAAGGTCGATATCATCCTCAACACACCGCCCAAGTCTTTTGAGAACTTTCGCGTGAATGCAATCATGAGCAAGACCGAGTTAACTCTTAGTCGGTTGCTTAATGATCTCGTTGTCATGGAAGGAGTTATGGGAAAAGGAGCACATGCTCTTGCTAGCACATCTAAGGGCCCAAAATTTTCGCTGCAAAATGGAAATAGAAAAGGGTGCCAAAGGTGGTAAAGGCAAGGGAAATAGTGGGAGTAATGGGAGCAAGAACATGGTTGCCACCGAGGCTTGAAGAAGCCAAAGGAGAAGGGCAAGTGCTTCAAGTGCGGTGTAAGACCGGCATTGGAAGGCAAGTGCCCTATGCTCGAGGCTCAAGGTCGCTGCTTGCTTTAGTAACGGAAACATGTTTAGCGACTTGTTCTACCCATTCTTGGGTAGTAGATACGGGTAATCGATCATGTTTGTTACACCTGCGGGGTTCCTACGGACAAGGGAGGCTGTTTGATGGCGAGATAACGATTCCATGGGCAACGCGCGAAAGTCAAGTCGCGAGCTTGGAGATGTTTTTTATGTTTTGGGACAACAGCTTTAGTTTTGAAAGACGCTTTATATGTGCCGGATTTTCATGGAACCTTGTTTCTGCTTTCAAATTATTTACTCATGGATATTCGTTATTTTTGATAGTGGTGTTTCTATCATAAGAAATGACGAAGTTATCTCGTTGGCACTTTATATAATTCGCTTTATACTATTTCTCGAAAACATAATACCTATAACTATGTTGCATCTTCATCAAACCCTAAAAGAAAGTTTTCTTCAAGATGACTCTACTTTTCTCGGCATCTTAGATTAGGTCACATCAATCTAAATAGGATCCAAAGACCGGCTAAGAATGGGCGCTGGGTAATCTCACTGTTATCTGCCCGACCGCGAATCTGTATAGAAGGTAAGATGTCGACTGCACCCTTCAAAGCGGGGGTTATAGAGCCAAAGAAATGTTGGAGTTAGTCCATTCTCGACTGTGGGACCGATGTCCACACAAGCTCGTGGAGGGTACGAGTATTTTGTCACTTTCATCGACGACATACTCAAGGTACGGATACGTATACCGCTCACCGCAAGTCTGAATGCTTTGAGAAATTCAAAGAATTTAAGGCGGAAGTGGAGACGAAGCTAGGTAAAGTATCAAGTCATCAAGCGCTCGATCGCGGTGGCGAATACCTCAAGAACGAGTTTATGGACTATCTAGTGAAGTGTGGGATTACATCGGCGCAAACAAGACTCTCACCGGCACACCACAAAAATGGTGTGTGTCGAGCGAAGAAATAGACTCTTTTGGAAATGGTTAGATCTATGATGAGTTATGCTACATTGCCTATTTCGCTCGGGATATGCCTTAGAGATTTGGCGGCATACTTGCTAAATCTAGTACCATCCAAGTCACCGAAAAGACCCATTTCGAGTTGTGGTTTGGGCGAAGCCCGCTTTAAGCCACATAAAGATATGGGCGATCCAAAGACACGGCCAACAAGAAAGTCGATGTTGGAGGCTAGATCGGACGCAAGGTCGTTTATCGCTATCCTAGAGGAACGAAGGTGGTTTATTCTATAGTCCTAGGATCGAAAGGTCACATTAGACTAATGCCCGATTCTTAGAAGAGGATTATATGAAAATCATAAGTCCAAAGTTGAAATCATTCTTCAAGAATTAGAAGATGATCGTATTCCACCACCGACAGGCCAAAGGTACGAGATGTCGAGTCTAGTGGGAGGATCGACACCGATACTTCAAGAAATTGAAGTGGGTCGAGTTCACGGAGATACCGACCGCATGTGGTACCTACACATCAAGTTATGCAAGTTAGAGAACCACAAGTATCTGCACTCCACCGCTGCCATTGTGCTGTAGAACCTCGTCGTAGTGGGAGGGTTGTTCGTCAACCCGAGCGATTTATGTTCGTGGGTGAATCTTGGATTTAGTCCCAAAGATTTAACATGCAATAATCGACCCATGGACATACAAGGAGGCGATACAAGATATTGATGCAAGATCATGGCACACCGCTATGGACTTAGAAATGGAGTCCATAACGCTATGGATGTATATGAAAGACACCTCTACCGATGGCAAGGAAGCCATAGGTAGTAAGTGGATATACAAGAGGAAGAGATTCCGATGGAGAGGTTTCGCTTTTAAAGCCGTGCTTGTGGCGAAGGGTACACTCATTGAGGGCATCGATTTCGATGAGACCTTTTCACCGTAGCAATGCTCAAGTCCATCGTAATTCTTCTAGCCATAGCAGCCCACTTGAACCTAGAGGTTTGGCAAATGGATGTTAAACCGCTTTTCTAAACGGTTACCTTGAGGAAGGTAGAGACATCTATATGCAAAGAACACAGAAGGTTATGTGGTAAAGGGTGAAGAGCATCTAGTATGGAAGCTTAAGAAGTCCATTTATGGACTTAAGCAGCCTCCCGATCATGGAACTTACGCTGACGAGGTGGTAAAGTCCCATGGATTTACCCGCTGCTAGCGAGAGTTGTGTGTATCGGTTAGATGTCAACGGTGATGTGGTATTTCTTGCACTTTATGTAGATGACATCCTTCTAGTTGGCAACAACGTGAAGTCGCTATCGCATCGTAAAGAGTTGGCTATCCGATCGGTTTCAAATGAAAGACTTAGGAGATGCAGCACACATTCTTGGGATCAAGGTTTACCGAGATCGCAAGAAGAAAATGTTGAGCTTATCTCAGCGCCTTACATTGATCTTCGTAATTACTGCTTTAGTATGCGACCGCCAAGAAAGGATTGCTACCTTCGCACATGGCGTTCCTTTATCTAAGACACAGCCACCCATGATTGCAAAGGAGATAGAGGAAATGAGACAAGTTCCTTACGCTTCCGCCGTAGGAAGTCTCATGTACGCAATGCTATGCACGAGGCCCGATATCTGCTATGCGGTAGGCATAGTAGCTAGATATCGATCTAACCTCGACAAGCTCATCGATCTGCATGAAGCATATACTCAAGTACCGAAAGGACTCGAGATTATAAAGGTTTACCATGCGATAGTCTAATGCCTTTGGGTTATCTGCACTCGGTTTCAAGCCGACCGTGATGAGAAAAAGTCAACCTCGGGCTATGTGTTTACCTTGGGAGGTGGAGTCAGATCTGGCGAGTGCAAAGGCGATGCGTGCGGACTCTACCATGGAAGCCGAATATGTAGCCGCCTTGAGGCTTCTAAGGAGGTCAGATGGTTCAAGAACTACCTCATGGATCGGGTGTGGTACCGGTTTGCCCAAGAGTATCATAGTTCTTCGTGATAACTCGTGTGCGATGGCAAACTCGAAGGAACCACGGACCCTACAAGCGACTAAACATATAGAGAAAAGTACCATGTCATACGAGAAATTGTTAGACGAGGTGACGTCTTGATTGAAAAGATTGATACGACGGAAAATCTAGCGGATCCATTCACGAAGAGCTCGCCGCAAAAGTCTACGATGGACACGTTAGAGGACTTGATTGCGCTTGATGGCACCCACTTAGAAAGGAAACTTTTGTATAAGTGGGAGAAGCAAAGTGATGGTTGTTTGTAATAGCTAGTAGAGACACATTGTATACTAAAAGTTTGCTTTAGTATAAGTGGGAGATTGTTGATTTATATATCGAAAGCGCTTTGGTTGAGCTTGTATACAATGTTTCCTCGTTACCACTATTACAATCTCCTATCCGATTTGAATACTTGATCGCATATATCTCGTGTCCCCTTATCTCATATATAAGTTAGATCATACAAGGTGTAGAAGATCACGTAAGTCTGTATGATTGGTCAAGCTTAATGAGATATAAAAGTTTCACAAATGAGACGACTTAAGGACGAGTTGTCGGTTTAGGCCGCAGATAGATAAGAAGTGACTTGACTTAGTTGCTTGTCTACGCCGGGTTGACGCGTCTCGACGTATTGAAGGATCTGTAATACCCGTATTTACAGAGCGTAGATTAGCTCGTGATTAAGAGCTTAATAAGAAGGGCATTGCATCCTTAAGAAGGATTTGTTTAAGTTAGAAGCTTTTGATTAAGTTTCTAGTCGAGATGATAGAATCGAGGCGAAATCGAGATAAGATTCTCGGATCTTATTTAGGATAAGAAGACCTAGATTCCAAGGGTCTCAAGATGATAGGTACATGCTCAATAAGTTTTGATTTGAGAAAATTTAGAATTTAAAATCTACATTTTGTGGACGCTTGCTGCTTGCCGATTAAGCTCGGATTAAGAGCAAAATATTTAAAATGGTTTTAAGGTCAAAAATATTTTTAATTATTATATTTTAATGATATTTGATGATGGAAAAATTTAGAAAGTGATTTTGAAGGATTTAAGAATAATGGAATATTTAATTCCATTATTTGCATAAATGGAATTAAATCTCTATTTTTATAAAGTGAGTCCCTATTATATATTTTATAGTTTTGTGACTTTATATTGATGAAAATGATGAGTTTAAAGTGTTAAGAAAATAAGATTCAATATTGGAATTTTTGGGAATTAATTATGGAATTTTCTAGCATATTTTGGAAAATTACATGAAAATACATTAATATTATTATTATTTTTATTAATTACGAAAATCAAGAATAAAATATGAGAATTATTTTATGGAATTGTCTAGAGTATGGTGTGTTGACACCATTTTGTTTGGGAAAAATAAAAGAAAATTCAATTTAAAATATGAAATTACTATTTTACCCTTACTCATTAATTATATAATATATATTTTCAAACTATGATCATCTCCAATTCTTCCCCAAAAACTCACGAACACACATTTACACACATAGCAATTTTTGAAAAAATGAAGAGAAAAATAGGAAGATCCGACCGTTGAATTTTCGATCGGTCTTCGAATAGAGGTATAATCTCGTACCGAGAACACCTCTACGGTTTTAAATTTTATAAACATGCTCTTATGTTCATTTCAGTTTTTCGTCATATTGCAATAATTATGATTGATTATGTTTTGTTGATTATTTATGAATATTATGATAGATTCGACGCGTTTACGTATTGCTTAACGCTGAAATCGAAAGCATATGTTTATTGTTTGTAAATTCTTGTAATTTTCAAAAAGGGGCTGTTGGATCTTGAATTTATGATGTTGTTATGATTGAATTTACTTTATATATATGTTATTGGATTGATATAAACGTGTTTGGAACAAGAAAACGTTTGAAATCGAAAGATACTGAAAAAGCCCAAATGGCCGAAAACCCTAAGTGTTATAATGTTGGATTTTTGATTTTATTTGATCATTTTGACTTCATATTTGGATTCTATGATATGAATAAAGCCTAAAATGATTTATTCGGATTTTTCCGCCGACGTATTCAAAAACGATAAAATTTTAGTTTGTCGGCAAAAATTGGTTTTCAAAGCCAAAGCTTTGATCTTTATGTTTTATTGATAAAATGATGATATTTGATGATAGTTGAGCATGTATATAGGTTCGTTGGTGTTAGATGGCATCTCACGTGAATTTTCGACGTTAGACCCTGCTGACGCCTTAAGGGGATTTTTGGTTGATGGCTAAGATGAGATGATTAAAGCTTGTTGTTGAGTTTTATATAATCATTGAGATATATGGAGATGAATTGGTGGAATTTGGGCTATATTTGGATGGTATGGTATTGTTTTGGCGATACGCTTTATGTAGGCGTTCTACGCTCTTAATTTCGATAGAATTTGTTTGTTAATAAGATATTAGAGGATGTAATGACCCAAGTTTTGATAAATCTTAGAGTCTTAGATTTGATATCGAGAAGATATAGTCGTGTCGACTCGCTAAGACGAGTAATGTTCTTGTTTGGTTCTTGATAGTTTATATGCCGCTTTATATGGATAAAGAAAGAAATGGAATTGTGAATTAGTTCCTTAGCTCTAAGGAACATCCAGTGGTATAAGTATTTTCTATAATAATATGCTTATGCTTTTATATACTTTCAAGTGATATGATATGCTTTTGCATGAAAAGAATATGAGATTTTATGATATGCAATTAATCGCATTGATTTGAAAAGTTGATCGACTTGCCAATGTTTTTAGCATGAGCATAAGCATAATGCACTACCTATCCACGAAAAGAAAGAAAAGAAAGAAATGACCGACGTCGGGTATGACCGAAGTTGAGATCCTTCGGGACCAACTCGGTATGTGAAGTTAAAGTGTGTTGAGGAGAGGCCTACTCCCGGATCAACATAAAGGAACAGACGTGGATATGGGAAGAAAAGAAAGATGCATGCTGACATAAAACATGCATATGCATATGATATGATGATATTATATAATGAGCATGCATGAACAGATTTTGAGCATTATGCAGGTAATTTTAATAAAGTCCCTGCATAAATTTATTTTATTGCAAGTCAAGAATATAACCCTAAGGGCAAAGTTTATTTTTATGTTTTTGGTGTATACCCACTGAGTGCATTTTGGACTCACGCCCTGCATATATTTCTAAATATGCAGTTGAGTGGAGAGAATCTTTGAATCGAATGTCACACAAGGAGCTTCTCTAAGTAAATTGCTTCATGATGACATTGATAAATGAGTAATGTTATTAATTCAATGTTCACATGTTTCGCCGCCTGCAGAGTTATGTCTTCACACATAATTCTCACCACGTTTTCGTTGTCGAACTTTGGTCATTACTTGTCTATGTGTTCTCGCAAGAACAAAGTAATCATATTCAATGCTCGATTATGTATATTATTGATATTGGTTAGTCTCGTGGTAAATATTGTCCTCAACCGCCGACATTCTCGTTAGTTTCTTTCTTGTGGTCTGAGGAACGAAAATTTAATCTTTGTCAAGCTACATTTCACTTCTTGAACCATAAATGTTCGGTTCATTCGTTATAAAAGTTGTGTCATCTCTTTCTTATGATATATGTTTGAGCCGTTAGCGTTAAATTTTCTTCTTAACCCCAAGTCACGGCTAATTACCCGATTTGGTAATCGTGTGGCGACAGATCACGATGAGATGAGTTCTTCTTTCGACCGTCGTGAAGAACCAAGATCTCGGTGACTTACGATGATCTAAACCTCGATAAGGTATTAGGTGAGTATGAGTTCTTGACCATCACTTTGACTTGTTATGAGTGAGGGTTATATGTTCTAACCCAAGATTCTCCGCGTCTTGGGTGGTGGCAAGGTTTTGTATGTCACGCTAGTTATCTCAGACGAGTCACCAGATCCGCTTAGGATGATGACGCCCCTTAAGGAGCTCAAAAGGTTTATTGTACTAAACCCCGCAGTTGAGTTAGCTCAAGTACAATAATAAGGTCGAGTGGTACTACTTAAGAAATGATGTTATTAATCGCTTTAAGCAATGATTGCTAGAAATGATTAATGGACGCTCGATATCTTAAATACGGGATTCAGAATGTCTAAGTGCAAGCCCGACTCAACTTCGCAATAAAGGGGTAAGTCAACATTCTTTCTCTAGTGGCATGATCGAATGTTTATAAATTAATTTATGTTCGGGCCGAACATAAGATAATTAATTTATTTGAGGCCCATCTTTATTCCTCAGATTGATCCTGGGTCGGCCCATCCAGCCCATAGCTACAAGAAAATCGGCCCCCTATGTGCTCTCAAAGGAAAGATTTTATTCTCTTTATCCCACAAGGATATTATTATATTTATGGTATATGCATAGATCCTTTCCATATAAGATTATGGTAATAATCCTGAGAGTATGGAAATAATCCTGAGAGTATGGAAATAATCCTAAGATTATGGTAATATTCCATATAGATTATGGTAATATTCCATATAGGATTATGGTAATATTCCATATAGGATTAAGGTAGTGCATTATAAATATAAGGTATGAGATAAAGTCTAGGTTAATGCTCATTAATCCTACACTATTTTCGAGAATTACAAGCCTTGCTTGTGAGAATTTTTCGTGAGTTTTGAGAGAGTCATTGGGTGATTTTCCAAGCATTCTCCATAGATCGCCCTCACTCGACGCTGGAGATTGGGCAATCGGATACAGTCCGTAAGGTCAAAGCACGAGTCCGATCCGCTCGATCCGCTCATCTCGCTCCATCGACCTCTTCGCATCCAAAGGTAAACACGTGAAAACCCTAACGTGTTGCTTTTAATTATATAGACGCATGCTAGGTTTATAATCAATGTATGGTGAATTAAACACCCAAGATAGATCCTCGGGGCGAGGGTTAACATACGTTTTCCCTTCAATAACTTCAAACATTCTGCTCATTAACTTGATTCCCCAGTTTACTTTGCTCTTCTTCTTTTCTTTGTATTTTTTTTCTTTTTTTTTCAATGAAACCCCAACATAATCTCCCACATTTTTCAATCACATTGAATACCTAAATATAATCCTACTGATCATGTCAAAACTTCACAAAATTTGCATATTATTGGTGGGTCAAAAGAAGGCTAAGAAAGGCTAAGGCTCATATTTAGTAGCTTTTAATGATCAAGAAAAGGATTAAGGCACAAAAAGGCTAACTAGTGAAAAATTGAGGGTAGAAAGTATATAATCAGGCCAAATATATAGGGATAATGACCAAAAATTGCCTAGATCACTTTAATGCTAGAATTTCACATGCAGTTTCAACTATGGCAACAAGGCAAACTAGACATCAAGAATCAAGTCAGACACAACACTTTTCAAAAAAACAGGGAGCATTTTCATGTTTTTGCTCATACGCTCAAATCTCAAAATATAAGTAAGCTCAAAAATTTTGATTAATCTTGCACTTATTCATCGTCCATGAATACATACAAATGTTTTTGCATAATTCATCATCAAAAGAAAACAACCAAACAGACCAGAGCAATATCCTAATATTTTATACTCAATTCTTCCATCTAGAAGTTGCCAATAACTCAAAACATAACAAAACCATAAACATTTTTTTATCACGTAGTGTGGGCATACTACACGATTTTTCTTTTTAAACGAAAATCAGGAAAAGAAACAACTAGCTTTGTTCCTCCCCACACTTAGATTACACAGTGTCCCACTGTGTAAAAGAGAAAGGGACTAACGTACTTGAAAAGAAACAAAGAAAGAACAAACACTTCCCTGAAAACTCAAGTAGAAGGTGAGGCAAACAACGGGCGATGAATGCAGGTTGTGAGGGGCCTCAGTGCGTGGCTCTTGTGGTGGTTCACTTAGGTGGATGACGGACTGCTGGAGTATTCATGTCATGTAGAGTAGAGCTCCCAAACTTGTAGAAAAAGGAATAAAAATAAAAAGAAACTAAATAGAAGTTAAAAGAAACAAAAAAGAAAATCTTAGGTTGTCTCCCAAGTAGCGCCCTTGTTTAAGGTCGAAGGCCGGACACTATGGTGGTACGATCAGGAGTTGACGACAGAAGTAGCTAAGTTCATCCCTTGAAACTCGTCTATCTTCATCTCTTCAATTGTAAACTGCTGTCTATCTGGAGGATCGTGCTGTATGGACATATCGCCTGGATCCGTCTGACACTTGCTTAAATGTTCAACAACATTGATGTCCTTGCTGAGAACAACGAGCAGCGTGTCATCCTCTTCGAAAATTATATACTTCAAATATTGTGAGAGATTGTTCAATTCCAGCTTTGGGTCTTTCACAAAAGATGATAGAATTAGCTTCGTCTCGGTCAATATGAGCATACTGCTTGAAAAGTGTTGATCATTTTCTACTGATGCATTCTTCTATATCATATGACTAAATAGAACATGCTCGACCTTATCTTCCCTGCAACTATTCTCAATAAAATCTTTAGCCCAAGGATCAACAATATCAATCATAAATATAGATTTAGGATCCTCAACATGCTTCATAGATTCAAAAATATTAAATGTGACAATTTCTCCATCAAATTCAAAGCTAAGCATGCCTTTATCAACATTAATTATTGCTTTTGCTGTTTTCATGAATGGTCTTCCTAATAGAATCAGTGACTTATGAGCAGAGGAAGAATCATCCATGTCAATAATATAGAAATCAACGGGAAAGATCAAATCATTTACTTTAATAAGAACATTCTCAACTACACCTAAAGGATATTCATTAGACCTATCAGCTAACTGAATGATTACATGAGTTTCTTTGAATGGTCCTAAATGTAACTCATTATACACAGAATATGGCATAACGTTTATGGATGCTCCTAAATCTAGGATGGCTCTCTCAACTTGCTTATTACCAATAATGCAGGGGATAGTAAACATACCAGGGTCCCCACATTTTTGTGGCAATTTATTTCGAATAATAGCAGAGACATTCCCCCCCACTTGGATCCTTGCATCTTTCCCATGTCTCATCTTTTTAGCACATAATTCTTTTAAAAATTTTACGTACCTGAGAACTTGCTTGATGGCATCGATCAATGACATGTTAATTTATACCTTATTGAATACCTCTATGATCTATTTTTCATCATCTTTTTTCTTATTTCGAATCAACCTAGAAGGAAAATGTGCATCAATTAGTGTTTTAGAATTTAAAATATTGGAATCGACACTTACCTTGGAAGACAAATGAGTTTTAGATTTTTGTGTTTCTTGAGTGGTTTCATCTTTCTTCATTCATCCATGTTCGACTTCATCTTTTGCATCATTTTTGAGGTTGTGCTCGACTAGCTCCTTGTTGCTCTGTAACGTGACTGCACAAACACTTCATCTTGGATTAATCTCTGTTTGCGATGGAAGTTTGCCTTGAGAAACCTGCAACTTGTTCATTTGAGTGGCTACATGTGTGATCTGCCTGCTCATACTGCTCAACGCAGCTCGTGTCTCTTGCTGGAAAGCTTGTTGACTTTGCGCCAAACTCTTCATAATTTCATTCAGGCTTGGTTCTGACGTGTCGGTATGGGCATACTGTCCACCCTGCGACTGCCTCTGTGTATAGACTCCAGGTCCCTCTTGACTCCAACTAAAATTGGGATGATTCCCAATCTTGAATTATATGTGTTTGAAAATTGATCATTTCATCTTTGCCTCTGTCTTTGTGCATCATATTGCGCATCACTCGAACCATAGCATGCTTGTTCGGGTTGAGGATCTTGCAAAGTAGGACATGCATCAGTATAATGATCATTTTTCGAACATATACCACATTAAATTTTTTATGTTTGTGCTACTGCAAGCTCTCGAACTAAGGATGTTAGAGCATCAATCTTGTCGTGCACATTCGAACTCTCTGATCTCTCCGCTGCTTTTACAATTCTGTATCTATCATCATCCTCGTCTTCATATTGTTGGTCATTCGAGACCATGCCAATGATGAGTTGCTTGGCATCGTCCAATGTCTTATTTGTTAATGATCCACCGCAAGCAGCATCAACAATTTTCCTATCAAAAGAAGACATACCACGGTAAAAGTAGTTAATGAGCAATTGATAATCAGAAAATCCGTGGTCAGGACACTTGCGACACAATTGCTGGAATCGTTCCCAATAATCTGTCAAACTCTCTCCATTATTTTGTTTAATGCTACTAATAGCAATTCGTAAATTTGTAGCTCTTGATTCTGGAAAGAATTTAAGTAAAAGTATTCTTCTAACTGGTTCCATGTTCGAACTGACCCAGGGGAAAGATCAAATAGCCAATCTCTAGCCTTGCCCAGCAAAGTATGAGAAAAGGTCAGCAATCTCAAATTATCAATGGTAAATCCTTGTGGGCGTAAAGTAGAGCACACTAAATCAAATTCAGCAAGATGTTTATGTGCACTCTCTCCAGGCATATCTCCAAACTTGGGAAGAACTTGAATAAAACCAAGTCAGATCTCAAGTTTTGGTTGATTGTAGGCGTAACAATGCATGAGGCGGCTCACCCCACGACGGCCCAACTCTTTAATCAACGGCTGTGGATTTTCTTCATGGTTCCCGTCAATGTTCCTTCTCGCATCCATGATGATTGTAGTAGCTTTCTTTCCTTCCTTAGCTAACTATGTCAATTTACGCGCAGTTTTCTCAATTTCTGGATCGAAGACTAATTCTCATGTACGAGAAGAACGAGGCATAAACCGTAAAAAAAAAAAAATGAAATGACGTAAAATTGAATAAATTATCTTAAAACCAATCCCCGACAACGGGGACAAAATTTGGTGCATCGTTTTCACCAAAAATAAATATGACACTCAGTCTGTATGCCCAAACTGCACATATAACAGTAAGCAAAATCATCTCCCAAAGGATTGGCGAGAATTTCTCCAATTTTCCACCTGTAAAATAAGTTTTGGCAAGTGAACAAACTATAAAATCAAAAAATAACAAAACCAAAGGTATCCAGATGTTTGATTGTAACAAATATTATGAAAGTATCCCGGTTCTATTAATTCCACTCTAGCTTAGATAAATCCGATCCTCGATGCAAATATAACTTTAATTCATGCAGACAAACCAGTTATGATCACCGAAGACGCTTCTGACGTAATCTTATCTCTCCTTATTTTATCGGTAATTAGGAAGACGCTTCACTAAATACTTCTCTAATCGACTGACAACCGTAAAAAACACTTTATAGATTTAATGAGCCGGTAGCTTTAAGAACTAGAGAAACCCGATTAAAAATCGATAAACTCTAACGCAAGATTATCGAATTAAGACTGTTAAACTCTTGACTCTGATGAATAACTTTACCACTAATCAAATCTAAACAACAATTACGGATGGCCGATTCAATTGGCTACTAATTAACTCCGAACTACTAAATATTCACGACTATCTAGCAGAGACGAAATAATTAACAACAATAAACGTAGAGAAGAACAGATGCTTGCATAAAATCAAAGAATTAAAAACCAATTAGATCTCACAAAATGAATCACGCTAGAGCTTCCTTAATCTTCGTCGGAATGAAAGAGATTAGCTAGAACTCATACATGAATTCAAGCTAATAATAATAATAATGAACGAAAAAGAAAGCAACAATAAGAATGAAAATCAACTTTTAATTGGAAAACCACAAGTTGAATTGTATCTATGTTTCTTACGTGAATGAGTGTGATAATCAAATGGGATAAAAGCTATCTATTTTAAAACCTCTCAAAATAAATCTAATCTCATAAAATCTAATCTAATCCCCTATTAAAAGGGAAAACATATTCTTATATAATAAGGACACTATTAGATAATTCAAAATAATAACTAAAGAAGTTCAAATCAATAATTGAGGCCTATTACATAATTAAACTTCGTTTGATATCACAAAACCTTCAAAAATTCATTTAATCCACGTCATTATCGTCCAGTCCTAGCAAAACAGTGCAGTATGAGCATACTGCACGACTTTCAGACAGTAACTTTACTTTAGTTCTTTCATGCTTCAAAACTTCATCCAAAATAATGCCAAGAACTTCAATTTGCTTATCATCCCTACAAAATACCATAAAAAACATAAAATATAAAACATTAATAAGTGCACCATTAAACCTCTATTTCGATCCAAAACAAACCACTAAATATCCAAAATATGTAGCCAAAATATACCCAATCAGGAAGCTCTAGCGTGATATGTTCCGTGAGATCTAATCGATTTTATCCTTTAATTTTATGCATGCATATGTTATTCTCTGTGTTTATTATCGTTAATTGTTTCGTCTCTACTAGGTAGTCGTGAATATTTAGTAGTTCGAAATTAATTAGTAGCCAATTGAATCGGTCATCCGTAATTGTGGTTTAGATTTGATTAGTGGTAAAGTGATTCATCAGAGTCAAGAGTTTAACAGTCTTAGTTCGATAATCCTGCGTCAGAGTTTATTGGTTTTGAATCGGGTTTCTCTAGTTCTTAAAACTATCGGCTCATTAAATCTATGGAGTGTCTCTTACGGTTGTCAGTCGATTAGAGAAGTAGTTAGTGAAGCGTCTTTCTAATTATCTATAAATTAAGGAGAGATAAGATTTCGTCAGAAGCATCTTCGGCGATCATAACTGGTTTGTTTGCATGAATTGAAGATATATTTGCATCGATGATCAGATTTGTCTAAGCTAGAGTGGAATTAATTAGAACCGGAATACCTTCATCATATTTGTTAAAATCAAACATCTGGATACCTTTCGTAGTTGTTATTTTCGAGTTTTTATAGTTTAGTCACTTTCCAAAACTTATTTTACAGGTGGAAACTTGGAGAAATTCTCATCAATCATTTGGGAGACGATTTTGCTTACTGCTATCTGTGTAGTATGGGCATACTGACCGAGTGTCAGAATTATTTTTTGGTAAAAAACGATATACCAAATTTTGATGCCGTTGCCAGGGATTGGTTTTAAGTAGTAATTTATTTGATTTTCTGTCTGTTTCATTTTTTTTATTTTTTCTAGTTTATGCTTCGTTCTTCTCGTACAGGAGAATTAGTCTTTGATCTAGAAATTGAGAAAACTGCATGTAAATTGACAAAGGTAGCTAAGGAAAGAAAGAAAGCTACTACAATCATCATGGATATACAAAACGTTGAAGGGAATGGAGGAGCAAATCCACATCCGTTGATTAAAGAATTAAGATATCACAGGACCAACCGTCCTCTCTGCATTGTGCTACCTACTATCAACCAAAACTCTGAAATTAAGCCTAGATTTATTCAAGTTCTTATCAAGTTTGGAGATATGCCTGGAGAGAGTATACATAAACATTTTGCTGAATTTGATTTAGTGTGCTCTACTTTACGTCCACAAGGATTTACCAATGATAATTTGAGATTGCTAACTGATCGCTCACTTTTCTAACACGAAAACGTGCAAGTATAAAGGTAAGGCGAGTATCGTATCCAAGAACAGATTTGGTTTATAAAGGGTTTAGAGCTTCGAATATTAAATCCAAAGCAAAGGGTAACAACTTCAAAATAAAAGAAAACAATAAACACTCAAAGATGGAAATAAGATAGAAAGACTAACCCTAGGGATGCATTAATCCTACCCACAACGTATGTTTATCCCGCTTACTATTAACCAGTTTTAATCCAGACAAGATGGAAGATCACACATGTAACCAACAATTTCAGTTACAACAATTGTGACAGTTGATTACTAATTTTTCCTATTACTCATACGTCTCAGGTGAAAATAAGTAACTCGAAAAGGATCACAAAGAATATGCTTCCTACTGAATGTTCCTATCTCAACTACGACTCGCGCTTATTCAGATTATGCATTCAAGATCGATTGACAATTAAAGCGGTTAAGTAATTAATCGCAACTAGATATGCATCAAGATTGATCGAAAATTAACACATATAATTAAGCACCAAGAATCATAAATCAATGCCTGGAAGGTAAATAATAATAGCAGGAATCACAACATTTAGGATAGAATCATGCAAACCCTAGGATTAGAACGAAAATTAGCTAGACATAATAAACGAAATAAAATACGAATTAAGCATAGAAATAAGAATTAAATAGATAAAACCCGTAGTGTAGCGTCGGAAGAACAATGGTTGGGTTCGTATCCAAACCCAAGTAACAAACGAGAAAATACGAAATTCGTTCGGACGAAATCGTTCCAAAGCGATAATAATGCGTAGAACTAATGTAGAACAATGAAAATATAATGCTTAGATGAATCTAAATCAATACTAGAGTGAAAATATATGAAAAACTATGAAAAACTGAACAAATTCGTGCTTGGAGAGGTTGGGGGCGTGGGAGCAAGCTTGGGGATATATATATAGGTGGAGGAAAAACCCTAATTTTGTGCCCAGCTGTCTCATGTCATGAGCTTGGTTGCGAGGCTCTGCCCGAAAACATTATGGACGATTTCATGCCATCCTCGCGTCACCTGAGGTAGGTCGCTAGCTCCTGCGCCACTTCACTGTTTCGCTCCGTTCTCTCACGTCCGAACTCCGAATGACGATCTGTTTGCGCCTATGGACTCCTATCGAGATGATATTTAACATTGTAATCTTTTCACAGCCATATTTATCATATCCATTTCATCATCTTTGGTTATATCTTTTCCTTGTGCATCGATTATCACATGAAAAGCCTACAAAACACTAAAGAGAAACCCCAAGACCAATATCTTCCAAAAATAGCTAAAAACATAAAGATCGACTATATAAACGCACTTAATAGATCTATTTCATCTTAATATATCATCAATAAACGAGTAAAAAAACACGTTTATCACTAACCTTTTCTCACACTTTGCAGGGTAGGGCTAGAGATTAGTTATTTGATCTTCCCCCCAGTTCAGTTCGAACATGGAGCCAATTATAAAACTACTTCTTACGTAAATTCTTTCCAGAATCAAGAGCTGCAAATTAACAAATGGCTATTAGTAGCATTAAACAAAAGAACCCCATACTTAGACAACACAATGTCCTCATTGTGTGAATGAGAGACCAACAGATAAAAAACATAAAAAGACAAGAAAATAGAAAAGAGAATAAGAATAGAAATTTCCCTTAACAAATCAAGTAGGGGGCAAGGCAGACAACGGATGATGAATGCAGGTTGTGAGGGGCCTCGATGTGCGGCTCTTGTGGTGGTTCACTTGGGTGGATAACGGGCTGTTGGAGTATTCATGCCATGTAAAACAGAGCTTCGAAACCTATAGAAAAAGAAATAAAAATAAAAAGAAACTAAAAAAAGTAATGGAAAAAAA
Source organism: Salvia rosmarinus (assembly GCA_036937905.1). Taxonomy (NCBI): domain Eukaryota; kingdom Viridiplantae; phylum Streptophyta; class Magnoliopsida; order Lamiales; family Lamiaceae; genus Salvia; species Salvia rosmarinus. The sequence goes on from CM072814.1 coordinate 13,538,427, forward strand.
AATCTTGGGTTGCTTCCCAAGTAGCGCCCTTATTTAAGGTCCAAGGTCGGACACCATCGAGGTACGATCAGAGTCGACGACGAATGTAGCCAAGTTCATCTCTTGAAACTCGCTATCTTCATCTCTTTAATTGTAAACCATCGTCCATCGGAGGATCGTTCGATCGGCATACCATCCGCTCCTTCAGCGATCGCTTAAATGTTAAACAACATTGAGGTCCTTGTTGACAACAACGGCGGTTTGTCATCCTCTTCTAAAATTGCATACTTCAAATGCTATGAGAGTTTGTTCAATTCCAGCTTTGGGTCTTTCACAAAAGATGACAGATTTACGCTACGTCAAGATGGACATATCGCTCGAAGGTGTTGATCACTTCCTCTTGATGCATTCTTATCTATCATATGCTCGAACTTATCTTCCCCGCAACTATTCTCAATAAAATCTTCAGCCCAAAGATCAATAATATCAATCATGAATATAGATTCAGGATCTTCAACATGCTTCATAGATTAAAAAATATTAAATGTGACAATTTCTCCATCAAATTCCAAGCTAAGCATGCATTTATCAACATTAATTATTGCCTTTGCTGTCTTTATGATGGTCTTCCTAATAAAATCAAAGACTTATGAGTAGAGGAAGAATCAATAATATAGAAATCAACAGGAAAGATCAAATCATTTACTTTAACAAAAATATCCTCAACTACACCTAAAGGATATGCATTGGACCTATCACTAACCGAATGATTACGAGTTTCTTTCAATGGTCCTAAATGCAACTCCATATAAATGAATACGGTATGACATTTATGGATGCTCCTAAATCTAGACGGTTCTCTCAACTTGCTTATTACCAATAATGTGGGATAGTAAACATAACAGGGTCCCGACATTTTTGTGGCAATTTCTTTCGAATAATAGCAGAGACATTCTTCCCCACTCGGATCCTTGCATCTTTCCCATGTCTAATCTTTTTAGCACATAATTCTTTCAAAAATTTTGTGTACCTGGGAACTTGCTTGATGGCATTGATCAATGGCATGTTAATTTAACTTCTTGAATACCTCTAGGATCTTTTTTTCATCATCTTCTTTCTTATTTCGAATCAACCTAGAAGGAAAATGTGCATCAGTTAGTGTTTTAGGATTTAAAATATTGGAATCGACACTTACCTTGGAAGACAAATGAATTTTAGATTTTTGTGTTTCTTGAGTGGCTTCATCTTCCTTCATTCATCCATGTTTCACTTCATCTTTTGCATCCTTTTGAGGTGCTCGACCAACTCCTTGCCGCTCCGTACCGTGACTGCACAAACACTTCCTCTTGGATGAAACTCTGTTTGCAACAGAAGTTTACCTTGAGAAACCTGCAACTTATTCATTTGTGTGGCTAACTGTTTGATTTGTGTGCCCATATCGCCCAACGCAGCTCGTGTCACTTGCTGGAAAGCTTGTTGACTTTGCGCCAAACTCTTCACAATTTCATTCAGGCTTGGTTCTGACCCGTCAGTATGGGCATACTGCCCACCCTGCGGCTGCCTCTGTGTATAAACTCCAGGTCCCCCTTAACCCCAACTAAAATTAGGATGATTCCTCCATCCCGGATTACATGTGTTTGAAAATGGATCATTTCTTCTTTGCCTCTACCTTTGTACATCATATTGTGCGTCACCCGAACCATAACATGCTTGTTCGTGTTTAGGATCCTTCAAAGTAGGACATGCATCAATATAATGATCATTTTTTGAACATACACCACATTGAATTTTTTGTGTTTGTGCTACTGCAAGCTCTCGAACTAATGATGTTAGAGCATCAATCTCTTCGTGCACATTCGAACTCTCTAATCTCTCCATTTATTTTATATGTCTGTATGTATCATCATCCTCATCTTAATATTGTTGGCCATTCGAGACCATGTCAATGATGAGTTGATTGGCATCGTCCAATGTCTTATTTGTTAAAGATCCACCGCAAGCAGCATCGACAATTTTTCTTTCAAAAGAAGACATACCACAATAAAAGTAGTTAGTGAATAACTAATAATAAGAAAATCCATGGTCAGGACACTTGTAGCACAATTGTTGGAATCGTTCCCAATAATCTGCCAAACTCTCTCCATTGATGATTGATTGAGCATATTTTGGCAACATATTGTTTAGTGGCATGTTTTGGATCGAAATAGAGGTTTCATGGTGCACTTATTAATGTTTTATGTTTTTATGGTATTTTGTAGGGATGGTAATCCAATGGATGTTCTTGGCATTATTTTGGATGAAGTTTTGAAGCATGAAAGAACTAAAGTAAAGTTGTTATTCGAAAGTCGCAAGATGCCCATACCGCATTTGCTTCGATTGGGACCGGGCGATAATGACGATATTAAGTGGATTTTTTGAAGGCTTTGTGATGTCAAAAGAAGTTTAATTATGTAATAGGCCTCAAATATTGATTTGGGCTTCTTTAGTTATTATTTTGAATTATCTAATAGTATCCTTATTATATTAGAAAATGTTTTCCCTTTTAATAGGGGATTAGATTAGATTTGTTTTGACATAGAATAGCTTTTATCCCATTTAAGGACCCTCTCATTCACGCAAGGAATACATAACATAATTCAGCTTGATATCCAATTGACCAAGTTTTACTTTTATTCCTTCTTTTGTTTTCTAATTTTCGTTCATTGCTTTATTATTATTATTAGCTTGAATTCATTTATGAGTTCTAGCTAATCTATTTTATTCCTGAAGATTAAGGAAGCTCTAGCGTGATAAGTTTCGTGAGATCTAATCGGTTTTATCCTTTAATTTTATGCACGTATCTGTTATTCTCTGTGTTTATTTTCGTTAATTTTTTCGTCTCTGCTAGGTAGTCGCAAATATTTAGTAGTTCAGAATTAATTAATAGCCAATTGAATCGGCCATCCGTAATTGTGATTTTGATTTGATTAGTGGTAAAATGATTCATCATAGTCAAGAGTTTAACAGTCTTAATTCTATAATCCTACGTCAGAGTTTATTAGTTTTGAATCGAGTTTCTCTAGTTCTTAAAGCTGTCGGCTCATTAAATCTATAGAGTGTCTCTTACGGTCAGTCGATTAGAGAAGTAGTTAGTGAAGAATATTCCTAATTACTGATAAATTAAGGAGATATAAGATTGCGTCAGAAACATCTTCGGTGATCATAACTGGTTTGTTTGCATGAATTGAAGTTATATTTGCATCGAGAATCGGATTTATCTAAGTTAGAGTGGAATTAATTGGAACTGAAATACCTTCATCATATTTATTAAAATCAAACATCTGGATACCTTTCATAGTTGTTATTTTCGAGTTTTTATAGTTTAGTCACTTTCCAAAACTTATTTTAAAGGTGGAAACTTGGAGAAATTCTCGCAAATCCTTTAGGAGACGATTTTGCTTACTGCTATCTATGTAGTATGGGCATACTGACAGAGTGTCAGAATTATTTTTGGTGAAAAACGATACACCAAACCTCCAGCCAATCCTTTAAAATGTACAAGATGACATGCTATGCAATCCTACGCAGCATAAAGAATGAAGCAGCACCTTGTTTTCTGTTGGGCTATTTTGTTTGTTTGTCTTTTACTATAAGAGTTAAAAGTGAACGTACTTCTGGTTATTTTGCTTTTAGGTTTATAGTGTAGCTTAGCTTCCAAGACTAGGGCTACACTTTCAGATTTTGTATATAGTTGTCTACTTTGTATTTGAGTTCATGCAGTAATAAAAACATTATTGAGTTTCATAAATATGGCATTGTTTCATCTTTCATGTTTTCTTTCATGGTAGCAGAGCAGGACTTAGGATATGTCTCTATTACCATATATTCCTCATTCTTTAGCATCTAGTATTTTCATATGGTTGGATCTATCGATTCCAGTTCAACAGAAATACAAACTGCAGTGACCCCAATCCTATCTCTGAATCATTCTATCTCTGCAAAATTATCAGATGGAAACTATCTTATTTGGAAACAACAAATTCTTGCTACAGTCAGAGGATATGGCAGAAGAAATAGAGCCACCAACAGAGTTCATAGCTGTCCCAAATACACAAGTGAAGAAATCCAATCCAGAATTCTTATCTTGGCATCGTCAATACCAACTTCTCTCTGTCTGGATCCAGTCCTCGTTGTTTGAGAGCACCATGACTTTGGTGGTAGGTCTCACTTCAAGCAAAGATATTTGGAATGCTTTGGAAACCAACTTTGCCGGTCAATCCAAAGCAAAATTGATGCAATATAAGTTGCAGTTGCAGACCTTGAAAATGGAAACTCTCACTATGAGAGAATATCCCAATAAAGTAAAAACTTGTTGCTATAATCTTGGATCTAGAGGATATCGAATCACAAATGATGATCAGATTCTTCATATTGTTGATGGTCTCGGTTCAGAGTATGATCCGATTATGGTGACTGTAACCTCCAAGGCAGATTCATGAGGAGTGCAAGATGTTCATTCTTTTTTAATGAGCTTTGAGTCTAGACTCAAGTGAATGAAATCAACTTCTATGAATGTAGATGGGTCTCAACCTTCAGCAAACTTTGCTCAAAATAGTGTTCAAAGAGACAACTATCCACATAAGAATAGAGGAAGCTATCAAAACAACAGCCGAGGTGGAGGAAGAAGTTCTAGTTTTCGAGGAGAATGAGGATGTGGTAGAAGCAGATCCTCAGGAAATAAGCCTATATGCCAACTTTGTCAAAAACCTGGTCATACCGCGGAAAAATGTTGGCATAGATTCAAGCAAAAGTTTTTTCCTCCACAATCTCAACAACGGCAACATCCAGCTCACACATATTAATCTGTCCCCAACTATCAACATCAAAATTTTCAGCAACATTTCCAACCAAATCCCAGTTTGAATGTGGCACGCACTGCTAACCAGGCACACCACAATCCCTCTGAATACAGCTTTGATAGCTCCCTTTGGTACCCTAATTCAGGAGTTACAAACCATGTTTCAAATGACTTCTCAAACTTGAACTCGGTTACTAAGTATCATGGAGGTAACAATCTACATCTTGGTATTGGTCTTGGTTTGAATCTCTCATATATGAACTTAGGGCTGGCAATTTTCGACACGACACGAACACGCATGAAATTAACGGGTTGGTGTTCACCTTATCGTGTTCATGTCCTTATCGTGTCGACACGATAAGGACACGATAATTTTGTGTCGTGTTCGTGTCGGATCCGTGTCGTGTTCGTGTAACCCGATAATTTTAGTGTTGCATTCGTGTTCGTGTTTGGATCGTGTGGTTTTCGTATAATTCGATAATATTTATATATATCTAATATTAATTTAATTATATTTTATATATTTTATTTTATTTATTTATTTTCTAATTTTGATTTAAAGTTATTATTTAGGTATCGGTGTCGGTATGGTTATCGTGTCATATCAACACGAAAAAATCGTGTCATATTAGTGTTCGTGGTATGGGTGTCCGTGTTAGTACCTTTTGTGTCGTGTTCGTGTCGGACGGATCCTTAATGTGTCGTGTTCGTGTTGGGCCTTGTCGTGTCGTGTCGTTATCGTGTCGACACGATAACGACCGACACGCACGAATTGTCGACCTAAGGAACCTCTGTCTTGAAATCTCCTAGTTGAAACTCCAGAAATTTCACTCTCAACAATCTTCTCAATGTTCCTCAAATCACTAAAAACCTTCTTAATGTGTCTCAATTTGCTCGTGATAGTGGTGTGTATTTTGAATTCCATCATTCTGTTTGTTGTGTTAAGGACCAAGTTACCAAGGACACACTCCTCAAGGGAGTACTTAAGCAAGGTCTATATCAGTTTTTTCTTCACCAAACAAATAACCGCTTCAATTCTAATTCAATCAAAGGATAGATTTGGTCATCCGTCTTGACTCTTCAAATTCACTTAAGACATGTTTCTCCTGGTGTTCTTTCCTCTTCTATTAGTAATCTTAGTTATAACATAGATCTTTGGCACAAACAACTTGGCCATCGTGCTTTCAGTGTAGTTGAAAAAGCTCTAAACAGTTGTGACATCCCTTTCAATTCAATGAAGTCAAGCATTTTGTGTCACCCATGTTGCATTGCTAAAAGTCATCGACTTCCTTTTCCTGATTATGTGTCTGAATATAGTCAACCTCTTGATTTAATCCACAATGATCTGTGGGGTGTTAGATTTGTATACTGGAAGCAGTTTTAGTTGAGCTTGTATACAATGATTCCTGTTATCACTATTACAATCTCCTATCTGAATTGTTTACTTGATTGCATATGTATGTCCCTTTATCTCATATATAAGTTAGTTCATATAGTGTGTAGAAGATCACAGAAGTCTGTATGATTGGTCAAGCTTAATGAGATATAAAAAGGATCACAGCTAGAGCTGGCAAAATGAGTCCGGCCCGAAAAGCCCGCCTGGTGTACCCAGAGTTTGGGCCGGTTTGGTCTTACAAATTAAAGGCAGAAAAAATCGGCTAAAAGTCCGCCAAAAAAAAACTCGAGCTATCGGACTTGGCGGGCAAAAAGCCGGGGTTTGGGCTAAAAAAAACACTTAGATATACTATTAAATTTATATATTTATAATATTATTTAACATACATATCTATAATTTTTTAATAATATTAATTATATTTATATAATTATTTATTTTTATAGTAACAATTTTCTTATTAATTCACATATTGGTCAAGAAAATAAATTCTAAAAAAATAATAACCTCATTAATCATTCAAAAATAATTCATAAGATAAATGATCTCAAAAAATATATAGGCTGGTGACTAATAATATTATAGTATATAAAAACTATTTTGAATCTTGATGTTAAATATATACTGTATAATTAATTAATTTTTTTCTATTATTTTAGGTGTATAAGTGGGATTGATGTTTAATAATATCATTTATCTTTGATTTATAATTACTAATTTTTTCTTCTTAAATTAAAGAATTAAAATTATACTACATTACAAGAGCATCACATGAATACATAAATAGATCAAGATATACAAGAAACATTGTCATAAGAATAAGTAAGCTCAAAATGTTCTCATCACTGATTCTTTATTTAAGTTAAGGAATTATGAGATTTTAATTAAGTATTCAAGTTTTTTTAAATTTAAAATATTAAATTTATATGTTAAAAAAAATTAAAAATGATCTAAAAAAGTCCGCCCGCCTGAAAATCCACCTGTGGTTGGTTTGGGCTTTATATTTTAGGCAGAAAAATTTGGGCCGGCCTGCCCGCCCGCCCAAAATGTAAAAGCTTGAAGCGGCCCCGGTCCAGTCGGCCCGGTCGGCTACTTTGCCAGCTCTAATCACAGCTGAGATAACTTTAGGACGAATTGTCGGTATAGGCTGCGATATAGATAAGAAGTGACTTGACTTGTTGCTTGTCTATCTTTGATGCGTCTCGGCGTATTGATGGATCACGATGAGATGAATTCTTCTATCGACCATCGTAAAGAACCTAGATCTCGGTGACTTTACTTTGATCTAAACCTCTATAAGGTATTAGGTGAGTATGAGTTCTTGATCATCACTTTGACTTGTCGTGGGTGAGGTTACATGAGATAACCCAATATTATCCGCATCTTGGGTGGTGGCGGTGCTTGTATGTCATGCTAGTTGCTGTGTCAGTCGAGTCATCGACGCTAGGATGATGATGTCCCTTAAAGAGCTCAAAATGTTTATTGTACTAAACCCTACATGTTGAGTTATCTCAAGTACAATAATAAGATTGAGTGGTACTACTTAAGGAATCAAAGAGATTAATTATTTTATGTAGTCAGAACGCTATAAATAATTAATGGACGTGCGATATCTTAAATACGGGTTCTTGAAGTCTAAGTGCAAGCCAACTCAACTTCAGAAATAAAGGGGTAAGTCAAGATTTATTCTCTAGTGGTATGAATAAATGTTTATGAATTAATTTATGTTTTGGTGAAAATAAGAAAATTAATTTATTTGAGGCTATCTTTATTCCTCGTTTGATCCCAAAATTTGCCCGTCAAGGCCCGGTAATCGCAAAATTGGTCCACCTCAATAAGAGTCCGATCGACTATGTTACGATTCTCTCTCTCGAAAAGATATTATTATATTTATTAGATATCGCAGATCCTATCACGATAGGATTCTGGGTTGCATTATAAATATAAGGTGGCGAAAATTAGGTTAATGCTTATGCCATTGTGATTTTGAAAAATATAAAGATCCCTATCATTGTGATTCTCGAAAATAGCATAGAAGAAGAAGGCGAATTTTACAAGATTTCCATAAATTGCTCTCACTCAATTGGAGTTTTGGCAAGCGGAATACGATCCGTAAGATCAAAGCACGAGTCTCGATCAAATTCCTTGTCCGACAAATTCACGGTGAACACGAGAAAACACCTATGTGTTGCAATTAATTATATAGATGCATGCTAGGTAAATAATCAATATATGATGAATTAAACATCCAATATAGATCATCAGGAGATGGTTAAAATAAGATTTCCCTACAATTGGTATCAGAGCCAAGTTCAGTATCTTGACTCTGTTGGATTAATTCACGTTTGATATTACGTGCGCAGTTAATTAATTATGGATCTGTCGTTCATCGTGGCTCGTTTTAATTTTTTGTCGAATTTCGTTTTTCACCATGAGAAAATCCGTGGTTAGATTATGATTTTTTTTGTAAATCTAATATGTAAAAGAGTAACGAAGATGAAAAACACGAAGAACGAGATGACGGAAGCCACGTCGGAAACCAGCACACGGTGAGGCACGACGAGGCGCAGCCCTAGTGCCCGGATCCGTCGGCAGCTCACGTGTGAGTCTCGGCGTGCGGTAGCGACATCGGGCGAGCAGCGTGCGGTGCCTCGGCGACCCGTGCGTGGATAGCCGGCGACCGGGTGGACGGGGCCGACAACAGCGAATGGACGTCAAGGGGACGCCACGGTTCTCGCACGGATGCCTCGGTCTTTGGAACGCCACGGGATTCTCGGCGTGCCGACGCCCCGACGACCGGCTGGGCATGGCTAGGGGTGGGTCGATGCGGTATCTTAAATTTTTAGACATCTGGTATACCGTCAAAAATTACTAGATGAAAATTTTCATCACCGACATCAGTATCAAAACGTTCGGCATACCGAGAGTCGGTATACCAAAGATTACGGTATGATAAAATTTCATACTGCTATCAGACCGACTTTTACGGTATACCATACCGAAATTCGGTATACCGAAATTACCGAAAATTGCCGAAATTACCGATAATTACCAGAATTATCAAAAATCACCGAAATTACCAAAAATTACTGAATTGCACCAAACATATATAAATAATATCTTGAAATTAAAATATAATCTAACTTAAGTTGTAGCACTTCTCAACTTAAAATAACATCCTAAAATAATAATCGAACTCCAAAACACAATAATAAGTGGAAAAATATGGAACTTCATAGTTAAGACACGGTAAGATCATAAATCTGATCAAGTACATTAAGATAGTGCACAAAATAGTAAAATATGTTTTCATTCGGTTCATAATCATCACCGAAAGCAAGACTTTGACATCTCTTCATAGAGAGAACCAATCATCACTAGGAAAGCAAGACTTTGACATCTCTTCATATATAGCATCTTTCGATGAGAGTGATGTGGCCCAGGCCCTTCCAAGAGTTAAAAACCGAGTTTCAAAAATTGGTGATCAGGAGCTCTCATGAGCATAAGAGCATGATGACTCTAATTTCTCCTGCAATTGGTTAATTTCTAGATTAGTAACAAAATCTAAGGCATAATGCTTTTGAAGCTCCATTGATAGTATGAGAAAAGATTCTTCCATATAAGATTGACAAAGAATAAGACATGAATACGGAAAGAACTATTAACACCTATAGCCGAGCGATAGCGGTAACTATCTACAAGTAAGCGAAATAAGTGCATAAGAAAGATAATCTTACTTTCCATGTTATATAACCGACAAGGTGGATATCGGAGTGATTTTACATCGTAAAGAAACACAAAATGTTAATATATTTCATTTTGAATTAACATAAATAAAAATAAAAAAACTTAATAAAATAAAGAAACTCTTACTCTTTTCAATTTCTTGATTTCCTTATAGCTTATACAATTCAAGGTCATCATCGGTTGGATCCTTATATAAACTGAAATCTTCCGCTTTGAGCCAATCATTGGTGCATACCAATGCCTCTACCATTTTGGACTCAAACATATACTAACAATACACAATACAATACAAATCCTAAAAATAAATAGACGTACAGAACTCAAGTGAACATTGATATTTTAATACAATACAAAATTACAGTAATCACAAGTCAAAGAAACTAAAACAAATCCTAAAACATAATTCATCACTATTTGGAACTAATTTTCAGTATATGCCTATCCCAGAATGTTTACATGCCTAAACTGAATTATTAATCTCTATGTGGACATTCTTTTCTGTACATGCCTAAACTGAATTATTAATCCATTATGTTTTGCATCTATGTGAATTATTAATCTCTATGTGGACATTCTTTTTGTACATGCCTAACTAGAATTATTAATCTTTTATGAGCTCTGCTCGACCATTCCTCTATATCTAAATTGAATTGTTCCAGGATTCATGATTAAAATTCCTCTATATATATTGAAATAGGTATTAGTCGAATAAGAGAAGCTTCAACACAAAATTTCGAATGCTTAATTCCTTGTATACTACCCAACAAGATAATTTTTTTTTAATAAAAACACCAAAATTATGGGTTATGTTGTATTACTGCGTAACTGATTAATGCTAAGTTCAATGGAATTTGTTATCATGTTAATTATGGTCGTGAATGTGAGTGTGCAATTAGTAACATTCCAATCACAGTTTATGAGAAGTTGCAATGAAATTTTAAATTTGAAAAATTCATAAATAATAAATCCGATGTTGATAGGGATTGAGAAGGTCAGATATATTATAATAATAATAATAATAATAATAATAATACTGAATATTATAGTTAATATACAACTAAGCAACTAACCAAGACTTGATCTCTGCACTACGAAAAAGAATGAATGGCGCGACGCGAGTCAGGAGATGTTGGCGGCGACAGTTGGAGGAGGGGCTCTGTTTTTTATGCTGGCGACGACCGGACGAGGAAGGACGACCGTCGACGTTGGCGGCGACAGAGCGAGGAGGGATGACGCTGGCGGCGATCGAGTGAGGTGGCTGAGAGGCGGCGCTAATGTTGCCCAAATTCTAGGGTTAGAACTTAGAAAATATAATTCGAGAGCCAGGCAGCTGAATAGGCATTAGGCTTCACTCTTCAGGAGATAAATGGGCTTCACTCTTCAGGAGATAAATGGCGTAAATAGGCTTGTGGAGATAAATGGGCTTTAATTATTTAGAATTTTTGATTAATATTATATATATTAAATTAAATATTTAAATATTGATACCGAGAATACCGATATACCGAAAAATACCGATATGTATCAGGGATAGGGTTTGGGTTTAGGGTGAAACCGTGAAGAGATAGAATGAATTTGATTTTGTGGTTTATGCTTTTATATCTGCATTTAGTGTTTAGAATTGTTAATAGATATTATAAATATAATATATAATAGATATAATATAAAAGTGCTATTTTAATAGTTATAAAAGTGCTATTTTAATAGGTATAGGTGTAATATAACTATTTCTTATGCATTGATGATCTATCCAAGAGAATAGATTTTTAATTTTATAATTTTATATCAATTTTTAATTACATGGATCAAATTAATCCCCATCATTTAGAAAATGAACCTAAAAGAGATAAAACTTCCTACAAAATTATTTGTTGGTTTATACATAAAGAATTTTTATTATATAATAATATTGTAGATCATACAATTATATGGATGAATTATGATTACCTTTATCTCATAGTCAATCATATTTTCTACCTCCACATGTCATTGCATAACATAGATATAATATATAATTTATTATGATTAACCATATTATTATAATTAAGTATCATAATTAATTACTTATATAATATATATAATCTAATATTGTTTTATTCATTTATCTCATTAATTTATTTTCAAAGTCTACTTATGAATTATAATTGTTATTATCTTATTGTAAATTAGTTATGTAAGTTAGATAGTTATATAAATTGGTTATATAAGTTTATAGTTTCATAAAATAACTTAGTTTCATTACTTTTCTTTTTCGAGTTAGTCAATCAATATCTCATTACATTAATTGTTTATTTTTGTTTATAGTTTCATAAAATAATTTAGTTTCATTACTTTTCTTTTTTGAGTTAGTCAATCAATATCTCATTACATTAATTGTTTATTTTATATCGTAATATACATATTACGTATGTATGTCAAACGTAATATACATAAAAGATAAAACTAAATAAATAAATCCATATAAAGTTATCAAAAGTTTAACATTTATGTCAAACATAAGATTTTTCATTATGTAATAGTAATATAGACTAACTATAAATTGAATATACTATTATCATAATCTATTATATAATTTATATTTACTCCATTTATTTACTTTTCAAAGTGAATAATATAGATGTAACAGTTTTTAATTATAATTTTATTAAGTATTAAAAGTTCTTATTCATTTTTCATTATCAATAATCATATATGTTGTATTTTATCATTAACTTTTATTAATTATGAATAAATATATATATTTTAATTTATTACTAATTATATATAATAAAATAAGTATTACATTTTAATACGGTATATCGATATATACTTATCACAGATATACCGAATATACCGATATATCCACAGCATCTTAGGTATATCATGATTTCGGCATATAGTACCGCATATATCTTATATTCTTGATCGCAAGTATATACCGTGGTTCGATATACTTAGATATCTTAGCTGCATTGGATATACCGATATACCGGTATATCGACATTTCGGTATACCGCGATACGGTATATATCGGTATACCGCGATATCAGAAAAAATGATACCGCTACTGCATCGAAAATTAACGATGCGGTATCATACCGCATGAAAATTCCGGATATCAGAAAATTCGGTATTTTCGATATTTTTACGGTGCAATAAGCCCCAGATACCGAAAAATCGGTATTTTTCCCACCCCTAGGCACGGCATCAGCACCCTCGCATGCGGGTGCCCGTCGCGTCGTGGGCATACTGAGCGCGATCTTGTGAGCGTTCTCGGCAACTAGGCGGGTCGGTCCAAGAGCAGCTTCTCGGAAACTCTCACCAAAGGCGGGCGGCACGGTGCGCGAGGGCCTCTTGCCACCGTGCGGCGATGCCGGCACACCTCGGCGGCTCGAGGTGGGAGGCGGGCGGCAGTTGCGGACGGGCGGGAGCGGGCGGCGAATGTGGTGGGCTGGTCAGGCCAACATGCGGCCCGATCCACGTTAGGCCGACCCGACCCGTTTTTTTACCGAAACCCGATTTTTAGCCTATACCCGATTTTTCGACCCGGTTTCAGATTTACGACCGACCACCCATTCCAATTGCTCCGCCCATTTTCAGATTTTTCGGCCCAAATCCAGTTTCGACAAGTCCGGTCCGTGCCCGTGCATGCGTGGCACATTTCGAGATTTTAAAGATCTGTACTTTGCATTTTTATGTAATAAATTAGGCAGGGAAGTACATGATCCACGAGTGAGCCGCAATGAACGAATTTATTTTAGTTTTATAGTTCAAAGCATGTCGTGGATGTTTAAATTATGCAGAAGCATGCTATGTATGTTTAATTACGAGATAAACATTTAATATGTTTTCGTGATTGGATGCGTATAGCAAGCATGCTAGGTTTTATCGCATTTTGAAGCATGTTTTAGAATTACTGCGAGCATGTTTTACATGTGAGTTCTATAGAAAGCATGTTAGGATTACGTGATCTGCATGGACAAACCTTTTGAAACAAAAGACTAAGCGAAAACCCGACATATATTAATTTTTAAAATTAAAGATGTCAAGACCTCCACTTTTGATATCTAAACAAAGTGGTACGCATCGTGAGTAAACGCGATCACGCGCGTGGCTTGCTTGCCTTGCTTATCATAAGTTTGTTAGATGAGATTTCTAAATAAAATATTTTAATCTATCGAGTAGTGGGAGTTTCATGTAAACGCCCACACGCACGGCTTGCATATGCGAGTTTCATAAGTTCTCTAGAGATAGTTTTAAAATGAGATGACAAAAGATTTTGAATTGGGCGGTATGGTCCGAGTGAGTATGTCAATTCTAAGAATTCATTATCTGCTATCAAAATTATGGTCATTGCTTATGCATCACCTCAAGTACAACTTACCGCGAAGTCCTTTCTTGAGATAGTGATGTGGTCTAGTAAGGTCCAATCATTAATTTCATTTGTCATAAGGATAAGTTGACATGGATTGAAATTAAACGACTAAAATGTATATTTTGGCCTGGTCAAGGGGTTCATGTGTAAACGTCCACACGCATGACTTGCATGTGGAATTCCTTGGACGATTGGAGGTTTCAATTAATATTGTTTGATCAAAAGGTTATAATATTATTGTTACGAATTTTGTGTGATTGTATGCTTATGTGTTTACATTACTTTTCAGATATGTCTCTTACACCGATTATCAATATGCTCGCACAAAACCCTCTATCCGATCCAATTTTATCGAGTGAAAACAAAACATGGAATATATTCTTATTGCGAAGAACACATGTTTGTTCTCACTACTTCAAACCCGATGCCCTTATCGACGATCAAGAACGAACAATGAGAGTCGGCGCACTTTGGCATAAGTCGAATAATATGGAAATGATATATGATGACTACTATGTCCAAAGCTTGCAAACAAAGATCGATGGTGACGTGATGAAATATGGTCAAGTCTCGAGTAAGTTTGACAATCGGATCGGACGATCCGCCCATACAATGAGAGAAATCTTGGCGTGTGGGATGGAAGAAGGAAGTTTGGTCCATGAACATGTCTCTCACACGACTCATCTCATGGATAGTCTTGATCAGTTGAGAGGAGGTATCGACGGTGAAGCCAAGGTCGATATCATCCTCATCACACTGCCCAAGTCTTTTGAGAACTTTCGCATGAACGCGATCATGAGCAAGATCGAGTATACACCTAGTCAGTTGCTAAATGATCTCATGGTCGTAGAAGGTGTCATGGGAAAATGAGCACATGCCCTTGCTAGCACATCTAAAGGCCCAAATTTTCCATTGAAAAGTGGAAGAAGAAAAAGGGGTGCCAAATGTGGTAGAGGCAAGGAAACCAGTGGGAACAAGAACATGGTTGCCACCGGAGGCTTGAAAAAGCCAAAGGAGATGGCAGGTGCTTCAAGTGCGGCAAGACTGAGCATTGGAAGGCTAAGTGCCCCATGCTCAAGGCACGCCATTTGCTTTAGTAACGGAAACATGTTTAACAACTTGTTCTACTCATTCATGGGTAGTAGATCTGGTCTGATGATCATGTTTGTTACACTTGTAGGGGTTCCGCGACAAGGAGCTGTTTGATGGCGAGATAACGATCTCCATGGGCAACGCAAAGAAAAGTCGAGGCCGTTGCGATGGAGATGTTTCTTTATGTTTTGATAGAACTGTTTTAGTATTAAAAGACGTTTTATATGTGCCAGAGTTTCAGCGAAACCTTATTTCGGTTTCCAAACTATTTATACATGGATATTCTGTTATTTTTGATATTGGTGTTTTTATCATAAGAAATGACGAAGTCATCTATGGTTGCATTTTATATAATTCGCTTTATACTATTTCTGCTAAACATAATACCTTTAATTATGTTGCATCAACATCAAACCTTAAAAAGATGAAGTTTTCTTCGCTAGGTTACATCAATCTAAACAGGATCTAAAGACTGGCTAAGAATGGAGCGTTGGGTGAAATTACAGTCACTCCATTCCCAGTCTGCGAATCCTGTATAGAAGGAAAGATGTCGACCAGACCCTTCAAACCGAAGGGGTATAGAGCTAGTCCATTCTGACCTGTGTGGACCAATGTCTACACAAGCTCGTGGAGGGTACGAGTATTTTGTCACTTTCATTGACGATTACTGAAGGTACATATACGAATTGTTGCTTCACCGCAAGTCTGAATGCTTTGAGAAATTCAAAGAATTTAAGGCAGAAGTGGAGACGAAGCTAGGTAAGAGTATCAAGTCACTTCGATCCGATCGCGGTGGCGAATACCTCGATGAACGAGTTCATGGACTATTTGGTGCGAGCGGGATTACCTCCCACCACTACACCGTGCACACCACAACAAAATGGTGTGTCGAGCGAAGAAATAGGACTCTCTTAGAAATGGTTAGATCTATAATGAGTTATGCAACATTGCCTATTTCGCCGGGGTATGCCTTAGGAACAACGACATATTTGCTCAATCTGCACCGCCCAAGTCACGACAAGACTCGTTTCGAAGTTATGGTTTGGTATGACCCTGGTTTAAGCCATATAAGGATATGAGGCGATCCGGCACATGTCTTTGAATAAGAAAGTCGACAAGTTGGAGGCTAGATCTAAAGTAAGACTATTTATTCGTTATCCTAGAGAACGCGAAGGTGGTTATTTCTATAGTCTAAGGATCGGAAGGTCGTTATTAGACTAACGCCCGATTTTTAGAAGAGGACTACATGAAAACCACAACCAAAGTTGAAATCATACTTGAGAATTAGAAGATGATCGTATTCCACCACCGACAGGCCAAATGTACGAGATGTCGAGTCTAGTGGGAGGATCGACACGAGATACTTCAAGAAATTGAAGTGAGTCGAGTTCCACCGAGATACCGATCGTCAAGTGGCACCTACCCAACAAGTTGTGCAAGATAGAGAACCACGTGTTATCGCACCCACCGCCATTGTGCCAAGATGGCGTCGTCGTAGTGGGAGGGTTGTTCGTCAACCCGAGCGATTTATGTTCGTGGGCGAATCTTGGTTTAGTCCTGTGAAACGAGCAGTCAGAATCGACCCATGGACATACAAATGAGGCGATACAAGACACATATGCAAGATCATGGCATACCGCTATGGACTTAGAAATCGAGTCCATAACAGCTATGGATGTATACGATTAAACACCTATACTAGATGGCAAAGAAGCCATAGGTAGTAAGTGGGTGTACAAGAGGAAGATAGATTCAGATGGAGAGGTTTCGGCTTTTAAAGCCAGGCTTGTGGTGAAAGGGTACACTCAGATTGAGGGCATTGATTTCGATGAGACCTTTTCACCGTAGCAATGTTCAAGTCCATCGAATTCTCCCGGCCATAGTGACTCACCTAAACCTTGAGGTTTGGCAAATGGATGTTAAACCGCTTTCTAAAAGGTTACCTTGAAGAAGGTAGACATCTATATGCAGCACCCAAGGTTATATGGTGAAGGGTGAAGAGCATCTAGTATGGAAACTTAAAGTCCATTTATGGACTCAAGCATGCTTCCCGATCATGGAACTTACGCTTTGATGAGGTGGTAAAGTCCTATGGATTTACCCAGTTGCCTAGCGAAAGTTGTGTGTATCGCTTAGTGTCAATGGTGACGTGATATTTCTTGCACTTTACGTAGATGACATCCTTCTACTTGGCAACAATGTGAAGCTGTTATCAGATGTAAGGAGTTGGTTATCCGATCAGTTTCAAATGAAAGACTTAGGAGACGCAGCGTACATTCTTGGAATCAAGGTTTACCGAGATCGCAAGAGAAAAATGTTGAGCTTATCTCAGACGTCTTACATTGATACTGTGATTACTCATTTTAGTATGCAGACCGCTAAGAAGGGATTGATACCCTTCAGACATGGTGTTCCTTTATCTAAGGAGCAGTCCCCTAAGACTGCAAAGGAGGTAGAGGAAATGAGACAAGTTCCTTACGCTTCCGTCGTAGAAAGTTTCATGTATGCAATGCTATGTACGAGACCCGATATCTGCTATGCGGTAGGCATAGTAGCTAGATATTAGTCTAACCCTGGACAAGCACATTGGACTGCGGTAAAGCATATACTCAAGTACCTGAAAAAGACTCGAGATTATAGGCTAGTTTACCAAGAAGATAGTCTAATGCCTTTGGGTTATTCAGACTCGGATTTCCAAGCTGACCGTGATGAGAAAAAGCTGACCGGATTGGTGGTCGATAATACCCAGAATTGTTTGAATCCATGGCGAAATTATAGCGAAGATACCTGACAGGATCTCACTCAGTGTATCGAGTGTAAGCTCGATACCAATTGAAAGTGTTGTCACTTAAACACAAAACCGTTATGTAGACTATTATCCACACACGTAGTAAAACAGGGAATTAAAACTCAAGAACACGGTAAACTTTTCTCTGATTAAATTATAATCAGATGCCAATATGGCGAAATTATTCACTATAAGTTTTACAAAGGAACGTTATAAAACTCACTACTTTACCACAAGATAAAGTCGGAAAGTTGAGTACTAAAACTATCTATCAAGATCTATGAAAAAGCTAAGAAGCTATCTATCAAGATATATGAAAATACTAAAGATTTCCTCACACCACTGTGTACTAAAAAGAACAACCCTCTAACACCATTAGAAGTTAAAACACTCGTGTGATATTGAAATGTTACTAAAGGCACCCAACAACATAAATGATCTTCGATGATTCTTCAGGAATTGCGCACTTTTTGTTGTCGCTTTGCCTATCCTTTTATAGGAGTTGAGAGACCTTCGATTGCATGTCATGGACCACGATCTGGCCCACTAGGTAGTGACTAAGTCGTGGTGATTAGTTGCATGACTTGCTCCTGGAAAATAGGAACTGAACTGACTTAGTCCACCTGATCTCTAGCGATCTGTTTCCATATTCTTTGATGTGTTACCATCGCATCCCACCTAAACATTTCAGTAACACAAGACACCAAATAGAAGAAAAGGCAAAACACTAACAATAACTAACTCCTTATATTGAGGAGACTTAGTTAGAGTTAACCAACTCTAACAAACTCCCCCTTTTTGCCTTTCTTCACAAAACCTGCATATACAACACAATTTACAGTATATATATACAGTACTCCCCCTGAATCCCAAATATATACATAAAAACATAATACACTCCCCCTGTAAACATTCTCCCCCTGTTTACGCAAATATCATCATAACAGTTCCTGCCACACATTCATCAACAATCATCAAAACAATTTCACCATCAATGCAGAAACCATTCAAACACTAAAACAACAGACATCACATAAAACATGCAATTGATAAGCAAAAACCATCAGATGTCCATCAAAATCATAGGATGTCCAGCACCATCAACCAACGAAACCTGTTTTAAACATGTTCAAAGATAAAAAATAAAAAAGTTCAATAGTTCTGCAAACTGCAAAGTTCCATTTCCACTTTCAGTCCTCCTCCATATCTTCCCACCTAGATGTTGTTGCTCCCCTTGCCTCTACTCCCCCCTTTTTGGGAAGAAAGAAGGCTTAGTAAGTCGATCTTCAAATCATTCATCTCAATGCGTGCACTACGAAGACTTTCCAAGAAGGTTTGTTCCAGCTTTGAAATGCGTTCAAGCATGGAATGAACCGTAGACTTTGGAAGTGTCACCATTTCTTTGGAAGCAGCTTCCGAAACCTGTTCGTCAGTCCCTTTTGAAGGGTTAGACCACGGAAGGTTAGAAAGTTTATTACCTGAGAACAAGGTATTGCTAATGGTGAAGTGTTGGAAGTCTTCAAATAGGGAATCACGGGCTCCATCGGGGAGACCTTATTTCTTCAACAGTTGATATAACAGTGAAGGAAACGACAACAATCCAGGATTCGGTCGAGCAGCAATAGATCCAATTTGTTCCACGATCAGTTTGCCAAGGTTGAATGGGATACCTTTTCCCAGCTTATACAACAGCACACCATGGGGCATTGTCACAACTGTAGTGTTAGAGGATGCGATCCAGTTTGATGTCATTATCTTGTAGAGAACAGAGTGGAGATATGTCAGGCTACCACTTGACATCGGATTTTTTCACTTCCTGACTCTCCCACCTGTGATCTCTTCTGCTACTAGATCATAGTCCTCAACAGCCACATCATTAATAAACTCATCTATCCCAAAGAATGCATTAACTTCGCACGCAGAAATGTTAAAAATTTTACGTCTGAAATACACCTTGCAGTATTTATTCGACGTGCAATCCGCAAAAGACTTATCCATATTAGCATAGATATGTCTAATAACATTCTTCGGATAGGGATATATAGCCGTGACAGTGTTCAAAAGCCCTATTTCCTTAAGAAAATCAACAAGGTTGTACTGAGAAAAGGTTAACTAAACAATTTTTCTCTCATTCAAGCATTTTAAGTGCTTGAATTGCTCCCAAAGCTTTTGGCATTCCTTTGAGTAAAACTTGAAAGAGAGGGCTCTTTCCACTTCAATGTCTGAATCAGCAAATATTGATGGATTCTCGGAACTAGAATCCCAATTTTCTTCCTCAGAGTAGGGACTCGGAGGTGCCGGTGGATCAGTAGATGGAGATGTCGTTGGCACAGTCGGAGGAACAGAGGTTGTAGCAGTTGTGGAGTACAGTGAGCGGACAAGGATCCGTAGTCCATGCACTGCTTTCTTTTCTTTTTTCCTTCAATCTTGCCGCTCTCTTTAACTTCTGGAGTATTTTACCTAGTGAAATGTCATCATCACTAGAATTTGAAGAAGACTTGCCATGCTCTTTGCTTGGTTTCGAACGTGTTTCCTCCTCCTTAGGATCCGAAGAGTCATGTGGGATCCGATGATATGCCCTTGATTCCGAGGCGTCGTCGACGCACCGCCATCACGAGGATCACTAGCTTCGAGGTAGCTTCCGGTGGACGGACTCTCGACCTTTCAAAGTGGGAATTTTCAGTGACTCACCGAATGTCGATCCATCGACGAACCCGACCTCCTCGACGTGGTTGTCTTGGAACTGCTCGCATCTTCTTGTAGGAATGGTTGTCCTCTTCTTTCTTCCCTTTCCGTATGTTTTGATGGCTCACCTTCTTCGGGATCGATAATCAGAATAGGGTTGCCTTAAACGGTTCCATCTCTAGAGCTAAAATCTTCTCCAGACATCCATCGTTGTCGCACTGGACCAGTTCCTCGATCGGTTTTTATGCGTGATGCCAACGCTGTTGAAGTTGGGGTGAGCTTTCCAGAAATTTTGCAAGTCCAGCGAGCAAGGCGGCAGTTGCTGGATCCATTTTTCTAGAAGATAGAATGGTTAAACGTACCAAATATTTGAAAGAAATAAAAGGAGACGTTTTTCAAGCCTTTGCAATGAGTAGGGTGTTCAGTGATTTGATCGAGTGTCAGTGTGGAAGCTTTATACGCAGAGCTACAGTCACTTGAATAAGCACCCTGCCGATTTGACATAAATTCAAGTATATCTCATTTAACAAACCCTAGTTTGAGAAGCGAAAATCACCACAGCATACGGCGTCACAAAAATAGGAGAAAAATATGGGGATTAGTTGAGATAAAATCAGGTTAAGATAGATGTGTTACCTACTTAACCAATTCTCGCTGATATCTCCAAAAATATAGTGGATAAAGGAACAAAATATTCCGAAAAATCTGGGATTACTCACGGATTTATAGGGTTATTACACAGGTTGTTATCATAACATTTCCATAAATATAGGCTCATTTTAATCAGAATAAAAACATATAAATACAGTCCCATGTAAAATTCGATTACACTGTTGTCACGCTTTCGAAAGCAATCATGGTTGCACCGTTTTGTAAGGTAGCATCGTCACGCGAACGCCATGCCCCCAAACTACTTTGGTGTTTTTCTCGTATCACTAAATATTCTTCATCATGTTGAGTCGTCTGTTCGAGAACATGTTAGATAACAAATTTTAACACAAGAATGTTATCAAATGACAAATTAGATCACCTTCAGATATTTTAATTTTGGGATACAAACAAATACATTCAAGCTTTATCATGAGAGCAAAGACCAAGAGATCTCACGAAGACTGTAAACCTCTCGTGATCTAGGGGCTTTGTGAACATATCACATTTGGTTTTCGATTTTCACATAATCTAACTTGATTACCTCATCCTCCACCAAATCTCTTATAAAGTGGTGTCGATATCTATGTGTTTCGTCTAGAATGTTGAATGTGATTCTTAGAGATATTGATTGCACTTATGTTATCACAAGATACTAAAATCTCAAGTGCTCACAATACCATAGTCAAGCATTTGTTTTAACCAAAGGAGTTGTGCACAACAACTTCCTGTTTCGCCACGTATTCTACCTCGACAAGAGATAGAAAAACACAATTTTGCTTACGACTATGCCAAGACACCAAATTATTTCCAAGATAAAACAGCCCCACTGCACTCTTTCTATCATCAAGATCCCCACCCAATCCGAATCACTAAATCCAACCAAATTTGTGTTCGTGTCTTTGAAAAGAAAATGCCAAGGTCCAGGTGTTCCGTAAACATACCGATAACACGCTTGATAGCCTTAAGATGTGACATTTTAGCTTAGCTTGGTACTGCGCAAACACACACGCCGAACATTAAATGCAGTCGTGGTCGTGAGATATAGGAGACTTCCTATCATTGATCCGTAGAGTATCGGGTCAACATCTTCTCCAAGATCATCTCGGTCACTTTTACTTGACCCCATTGAGTTTTCATATGCTTTGCTCATTCCAAATTCGATTTTTTCACCATATCCTCGTGATACTTGCTTTGGGACACGAAAAATCCATCATCTATTTGCTTGACTTGAGACCTAAGAAATATGTTAGTTCTCCTACCATGCTCATCTCAAATTTAGACGACATAGCACCCGCAAACTCATCAAGCATTTTTGTGAGGTAGATCCAACAATCATATCGTCCACATAAATTTGTGTGATTAGAACGCTGTCGATTTTGTTTTATAAACAATGTTCTATCAAGATTCTAACAAACCCGAAATCAATTAAGAACTTTGTTAAATGACCATACCATGCTCGATGTCTTGCTTTAGACCGATAATGCCTTCTTTAACCCGAAACATGGTTAGGCTTATGTGGATCTTCAAATCCTCAATGCTCGACGATACCTCTTCTTTGAGTTTACCATTTAGGAATGCTCATTCGACATCCATTTGATAAAGCTTGATGTTCAAATAACATGTAATGGCTAGAGCAACCATATGGACTCAATGCGTGCAACCGTGCAAATGTATCACAAAGTCTATGTCTTCCACTTTAGTATATCCTTGTGCGACAAGTCCGGCTTTGTTGCTAATTATGACACCAAATTCGCCCGATTTGTTCTTGAAAATCCACTTTGTTCCGATAACATTCTGCCAACAGTGTCTCAAACAAGATACCACACATCATTTCGAACAAATTGTTAAGTTCATCATGCATAGCAACGACCCGTAACTCATCACCCAAGGCTTTTTTATGTTCTTAGGCTCAATTTTAGAGATGAAACATATAAAACCCGGCATTGAAGCACATATGGATGAAAACATACCATCTCTCCGTAGTTTAACTGTTGTACCTGTGTTCGAACACCATCTTGAACATCACCTATGACTTGAGAGATTGGATGATTCTTACGATTCTTCTTGGCGGATCTCTTCTTTCTTGTTGTTGGACGCCGCCAGCTTCATCCTCTCGTGTCACCGAATCTTCGATGTTTGTGTAGATGTTCCAGTTGGTCAAGGCTTCAAAGAAGGATGATATCACCGCCGCTAACATCCCGTTGGACATGATTCTCTCAATCTTCTATCAATTCAGCCACATTCTCATCTTGCCTTTTCCCTGCGAGATTAGCAAGATCATCAAAAACAACATTTACGGACTCTTGAATGGTCCTTAATCTCGGATTATATACACGGTATGCTTGACTATTTAGAGAGTGCCCTACGAAAATTCCTTTATCACTCTTCTCACAAACTTGGTGAGATACTCTATCATTCAAGATGTAGCAAACACACCCAAACACATGAAAATATTTGAGATTAGGTTTCCTTCCTTTCAGAATTTCATACGGAGTTTTGAAGGAACCTGGTCGGATGTTCACGCGATTGTTAATATGACATGCGGTGTTAACCTGACCTCCGCCCAAAAGCGTTTGATGCACCTTCGAGTTTAACATAACTCGTGCCATTTCTATTAGAGTTCTATTCTTGCGCTCACCACACCATTTTGTCGAGGTGTTTTTGCGAGAATTCTTGAGAATTCCTTTTTCACAAAATTTGTGAAAGAGATATTCTCTAACTCTCTTCCATGATCCGATCGGATCATCGACACTGAACACCAAACATGTTAAAAATTCTAGCAAAGAGGATTTAAAACGTTTCAAACGTGTCTGATTTTTCTCGTAGAAAGAATGTCCATGTGTACCTTGAAAAATCATCCACAATGACATACGAGAGATAATTTCCACTGCTCTGTCTTCTCTACGATTGCCGGGTGTTCAAAAAAACTCAAAACGAATTTCATCCCGAGGTGACTTCGCTAGACTTGCTTCTAAGCAGTTCAAAACACCGTGTTGTACCAAAATGTTGCTCGCAATGTTGTACAACAGAGTGGGGAACATGGGTCTGTTTTCCCCTTTGACAATCACCACAAACCACCTTTCCAACCCGCCTTGGGTAGTCCACGATCGCTTCCATTTTGTTCAACCCGTCAAGATTTCTAAAGTTAGTATGTCTTAACTTTTGATGCCATAACACACTCTCATCAATTTGTGCCTTATTGCACTTTGTTCGCCGACCATATAGCGCTTATCGGTGACCTCCGTCCTTTCATGAGACATGTGTTCTTACCATCATAGACCTCACAAGAATCTTTGTTAAATTTCATTTGCAACTCTTCATCACATAATCGACTTATGCTTATAAGATTTGTCATTAAACCTCAGACGTGCAAGACATTCTTGAGGCTAGGTAAACCTCGACGCTTTAGGAGTCCTTTGCTTATGATTTTTCCTTTAGAACCACCTCCAAATGATATACTACCCCGTCATACGACTTGTAGTTGGAAAGGCGACACACCACCGGTATGTGACGGAATAGCCGCTATCAAAATACCATGAACCTAAAATGTTAGTTTTCAATGCAAAGTAAACAACATGGCATTTAACTTTATCTTTCCCGATCCAAACTTTCTTTGAGTCGGCCTCCGCTTGGTCGTGTTTGATGCAGTGTGTCGAGCACTCGGGGTCCGTGCACCAAAGTGTTCATATAAGACGACCCAGCATCATCCTATGTCCATTAAAATCACCTTCGCTTTATAATGAAAAGGCCTAATGTGACCAGTGTGTAGAGCAAGAATGACATACGATTTTCTTTGTTTTCTTCAGATCATTTTTACCCTATGTACTGGTTTACCTTCTTTAACGAATGGTTTCATTTGTGGCAACAATTGTGGGAACAACATTGTTAGGAACATGAGTAAAACCTAAACCAAGAGTATCTGTTTTACCCATTAACAAAGCATCATCTAATTTAGACGCACTGTTCCACTTTCTCGAACGCACCTTGTGCCACTTCAAGTCGACAAGTCACCTTGTTTAGTTCGACTTCCTTTGTGTTACCAAGACTTCAAGCTTAGCCGAGATGCTTTCACCGTATTCTCTCTTGATGTGAGCTCAAGATCTCGACTTTGTCCTTTCAATTTTTCAAGTAACTCGCTGTATAGCTTTTTCAACTCTTGTACTATGGCGATAGAGTCTTCATCATAATCACCCTCACAATCAGATCATTCACAAGAGCATTTAAGCAAAACAAACTTGAATAATAGTCGAGACCATACCGTTTGATATCGATCAAAGTCGATCGCATCTTCCTCATCGCCTAATAATGTTCGCAACCGCAACGTGAAGTGCTTTGTGCAACAGGGTCGCCGCAGCGCCGCTATCATTATTTACCCTTCAAGAACTCACCATCATCACCCATGATACCCAAGACGACTTTCCTCTCTTCCTTAGCGTGTTCGCACATTGGTTTGCATAATGACCATACCTTTGCATTCACGGCATCGATACCTTCAATGTTGGAGGAATCATACCTAAACGTGTCTCGAGGAAAAGACTTCCTCACCGGTCTTGGTGGAGTGAAGCTTTGAGGTTTTCAAGACGGATATTCTACCATTCGATGATTTTGATCCATAGGTCCGGCTCAACTTTCTCCTTGTTCATCTTCCTTACCATAGTGTTGAATTTCCTAGTGATTAGAGCAATATCATCGCCACTTTGATCTCCTGCAGCTCTTCTTCATCATCCAACTCAATTATCTCCCGCGATGTTCCATCGGATGTTGCGCCAACAAAGGAAGGCAACGGTCGGCTTCTTATTGATTGCACCTTTCTCCTCCAGATTCATCTCAGATGTCTTGAATGAATTCATGAGATCCATGAACCCAATGGTCGCAACTGTTTTATGTTTCAATAGCCGCGACCTTCATCTCAAATCTTGCGGGTAAGGTTCAAGAGCCTCGACACCAAGAACTTGTTACTTATCGCATCACCAAGATCTTGCACTCATTGGCAATATCCAATATCCTCTTGTGTAGTCGTTGATGTTCTCTTCTCCCATCTTCATATTCTCGAATTTGAAGTGAGAATGCGGTCGAGACCCTTTATGCTTGTATCACCCTCACAATGTCGTTGAAGAACATCCCACGCATCTTCGCAGACGCATCGTTTCGATTAATTTGAACATCACATGTCCACGGATGCGTAAATGGCATTGAGGGCCTTCTCGTTGAAGTTAGCCGCCAACCCGATCTCTTATCCACCGTGCGGCAGACGGTGTTGGGGTAACATCGCCACGAACATCGCTGGTCTTGGGATGCACCATCCATTCTCCACGGACCGCCATGCTTTGACATCAATGGACTTGATGTATGAGCTAATTATGGTCTTCCAAGATGAATAATTCAATCCATCCAAGATTGGTGGTCGATAATACCTGTAATTGTTTGAATCCATGGCGAAATTATAGCCAAGATACCGACAGATCTCACTCGATGTATCGAGTGTAAGCTCTAATACTAATTGAAAGTGTTGTTAGCTAAACATAAAATCATTATGTAGATCGTTATCCACACACGTAGTAAAACAGGGAATTAAAACTCAAGAAAACCGGTAAACTTTTCTATGATTAAATTATAATCAGATGCCAATATGAAGAAATTATTCACTATAAGTTTTACAAAGAACGTTATAAAACTCACTACTTTACCACAAGATAAAGTCGGAAATTTGAGTACTAAAACTATCTATCAAGATCTATGAAAAGCTAAGAAGCTATCTATCAAGATATATGAAAATACTAAAGATTTCTCGCACCACCGTGTACTAAAAGAACAACCTTCTAACACCATTAGAAGTTAAAACACTCGTGTGATATTGGAAATGTTACTAAAACAGACTCAACAACATAAACAGATCTTCAGATGATTCTTCAGGAATTGCGCACTTTTTGTTGTCGCTTTGCCTTTCCTTTTATAGGAGTTGAGAGGCCTTCGACTGCATGTCATGGACCACGATCTGGCCCACTAGGTAGTGACTAAGTCGTGGTAATTAGTTGCATGACTTGCTCCTGGAAAATAGGAACTGAACTGACTTAGTCCACCTGATCTCTAGCGATTTGTTTCCGTGTTCTTCGGTGTGTTACAATCGCATCCCGCGAAACATTTCGTAACCTGCACACCAAATAGAAGAAAAGGCAAAACACTAACAATAACTAACTCATTATATTGAGGAGACTTAGTTAGAGTTAACCAACTCTAACAAATAATAATAAAATAGTAATATTTATGATAATAAATAAATAGTAATTTTAACAATAAATAATTATAATATAATAATAGTGATAAAATTATAGTTATTAAATATATTAATATAATAACTAATAATATTATTAATAATACAATTAATAATATTAACAACAACAACAATAAAATGGTAAAGATGATGATAATAATGATAATAACAATAGTAATAAATATTATTAATTAAATAGTAAGTGATAAAAATTATAATTAGTGATAAAATTATTAATAATATTAGCTTATATAAATAATATAATAAATAGTTACATTAAAATAATAATAATAATAATAATATTATTATTATAATAAATAATAACAACAACAATAAAAATAGTAAAATGATACTAATAATAACAATAATAAATATTATTAATTAACTAATAATATTATGAAAATATTAATTATTTTATTAATTATTATTATAATAATAACATAAATTATAAAAGTAATGGTTATTTCATTTATTTTATTTCATTCATAGTTATTCATTCCTTGTACATACAAATCATAGGATTTACATATTTCATTTCATTCCATTCCATTCATATCATCATTCCATTTCAAAGTCTATTTTAGTCCTATCTAATTTCATTCATGCGTACCCGCTATAACCTAATTGTTTTATGTTGATTTACGGCTTCATAACTAATTCTTGCAATAAAACATGCCTCATTACTTCTATATTTGAACAAAATATAAGAATGGAGTGATAGAGGAAAAAATGAAAACTTGATAGAGAAATTGCTTGTTGTTGTTCTGTGTTGGGTTGGCGATGGAAGGAACAACATCGGATACAATTTATTTTAAGCTGGTTATTGAATTAATCAAATTGTAATGAGATATAAGGATAGAAGGGCATAACTTACAGTCTTGTTACACAAGAACCTTCATTTTCATCTTCTGGTTCTGCTCGGAAAAGACGGTGGAAGTGAATGAGGGGAAAATGATGTTTAAGTTTATGTTGTAGTGCTGAAAATCTGCAATAGGGTGCAGTAGAGTATAGCTTCATCTTTTTCAATGAAAGGGTATGGGTTGTGTAGAAAAATTGTGTGAAGGTGAGGATATTAAGGAATATTGAAGAAATAAGGTGTATGATATAATTTGAGAATTATCACTGTATCAATCGTCTGGCTCGATTCTGATTCTGTATCAGTTCTTTGGCTTTCGCTTAAATTATTTTGTTTAATCCAATTCTATTTTTAAATTTTAATTTTAATTTCTTAAGTTTAATTTTAAATTCTCGATTTAAGAATAACAACGATTTTTGGTATATGGTTCACACGCTATGATTTAAAATTAATTGTCTCATCAGATAAAATCGAAATGTTGTCGCTCTTTGTTTAGTTAATCATCCTAAAGAATGCAAATCTCGATTTAACTCATATGATCGATTAATTAAAATTTCAAAATTTTATGGAGTATTACATCAAACACTCAAGGTTTAAATAACTATATGTTTCTAGTTGGGTTGATTTCGTATATTTTTAGTATATTGACTTCGGGTTCCATTAGTTGGGTCAGCTCTGTATTTTATCACCAGGTTGGACTCCATCTTCTATCAGTTTGGTAACCCTGGTCAGTTTAACACTTTAGTTTGACGTACTTCTTAGCAACTTCGACTTCTCATCTGCTGGTTTGATACTTAGTCATATTATTGACTTCTTTGTTTTCAGTTGCGTTGAATCTTCAGTCTCCAGTCTTCGACCTCCCTTTTTAGTAGCACTGTTCATCAGTGTCACTGTACTTCAATCTTCAGTCTTTGCTTGACTTCAGTCTACGATCCTTAGTAGTGCTTCTTTTCAGTTGCGCTGGTACTGAAACTTCTTCCAGTACGACTAACTTTAATACTGCTTGAACTCATTCAGTATTGGACATATCCAAATTGGTAGTTCTTATGCTGAAACTCGTAAACCAAAAGTAGGCTCCTAACAAGTGAGAACCACTAGTTACATCAGCAAGGCAATAATCAGCGAGGTTCTAGGACATAATCAAAACACAGTTAAGACAAATTTTTCCTCACAAAGATGCATACATGACATGCATTTTATAACTGTAAATCATTATTTGTGAGCAATTGTTAGATATTAATTGAATGTACAATGTGACTGGTGGACTTCCATTTTAAATTGTCAAACGACTTGTTGAACTTGTTGGGCCACGGTGAAAAGTGGGCTTTATGTTCAAACATTACTTTAAGCAGTTTTTTTTTTTTTAAATGTCGAGCATGAATATTTTAACTATGCAATAGTTGTGTGCCAATGAATAGATTTTACCGATGTCACTTGATGAGACTTGGCGCCTCCCAGAGTTAACCATTGTGCTTCGGACTACCACGAGTCGAGGTAATATACACAGAAGATCAGAGTTGGGAATTCGGTTGGATTGCCACTCTGGCATTGATCATTAGCGAGCTAGGTTCCCCCGAGATCGGATAGGGCAACAACGAGTTGATAGCTCAGTTCCCGTGATTATGTTGCGAAAATATATGTTATACCTGGAATAAATCTTTTTCTTTTAAAATGCATTTGGTGTTTAACGAGACATGCTAGATGTATTTGTTGTTTTGGCATGACCACTGATTAAATCAATTACCTAGTCCCGATCTATTTTAAATATTTTTAGATTTTGGTCTGGAGTGAGGAAAGGCTATGGATTTGGATGCTGACTGTGTTAGTGTATGCTTTTCTCCCTTCTGTCTACTTAAATAAAAATGTATAGGCCCCTTCTGTCTGGGCCATGCCACGATGTCACCTAGTTGAGCTGCTAGCTCTTGACTACTTTTATGTATTTTAAGCTAGTGTATTTATGTGAATATATATGTCTAAGTACATCTGGTATATCTTAGTTGCTTTTGATGCCTATATTATATACTCCCTCCGTCCCACCCAAGATGGTCTGTATTCCATTTTGGGTTGTCCCACCAAAGATTACTGCTTTTTGGAAATAATTAACTCTTCAAAAGTTGTGGGTCCTACCTATTTTTTATCACTTTAACCACTTTATCACTTCTCCTAAATAACCGTGCCGAAAAGAAATGAGCCGTCTTGGATGGGACGGATGGAGTAATATTTTGTGAGTATTTCATCTAGTTCTTTCTTTTCGTTCTTCCACATTTTCCCCTTTTTAATCTGTGACATCCCTTGTTCCAATTTGATTGGTTGGTGGGATGTTATACAATTCAATAATTGTGAATAATATATATTAAAATATTTACAACTATCGAATCGAATATCATAGTTTTGTGTTTGTATATGAATACTAATTGAATCAAAAATATATTTCTGTTTGATTTCAAATTATAAAATTTTAAATACAAACATCAAATTTTGAATAAATCGAGCAAAACTATTTGATTAACCCTATGCATGTCTCATCATTTACTATTTTCACTCCAAAATAATTTTATGCCAATTTTGTTATATATAATTTAATTTTAATCATGTTTTATTCCAATTTCTTTCTATTTTTGCTAGTAAAAAATTTAAAATTATTTAATATATTATAAATATTATTATCAAGAAAAACTTACACATTTGAATACCTCGAAAATACTTTTCTTAAATAAGTATGTACATTGTTTATCTCAAATATTATTATGATCGTTACATACTAGATTAAGTTGTAATCTAAATTACTATCCAAAATTTTATCATTAGTATACAAATTCTTTAAAGAGCCAAAATGTATAATTTTATCAAAATTCCTCAACTATTACAATATTTTACGTTAATAAAAATATACAGTTTATGAGACCATTTGACATGTAATACATAATTATACATGTTTGGCTTATCCTTAAAAGTAATAATAGATAAATAGCATGCTAAATTTGATTATTAATAGTAGATAAATTGCAATTAAATCCTCCAAATTGAAACTAGTCTTCATATTTATAAATTTAATAGTTTAGACGATTTAAACTAAAATTTCGAGAGAGAATTTTCGATCGTAAATTAAAACAAAATTTAATCTATGTAAAAATAAATAATATTAAAATTTCTAAAAATTGTACAAAATATTAAAGCTATTTTTGTTTTTCAATAATAATAATAATAATAATAATAATAATAATAATAATAATGCTTTTGAACTTTTTACAAAACAAAATAGAGTAACGGAATGAGTACAAGTTCAATTAAATGGATGAAAAGTAACAGCTAGTTCTTATTTTTACTGCTTCAAAATCAAAATAAATAGAATAAAATTTTATATAAAATTAAAAACATAATTAAAAGAAATATAAAATATCCACATAAATCAAAAGAATAAAACTTCGTATCAAATATATTTTAATTAATATAAATCAACTTAATATGTTAAAAATGTATATTAGAAAAAGAACAGATGATCATGGGAACAAAAGACAAATCAGAACAGAAATAGCAAAAATAAAGGAAGAGGAAAAACAAGAATACGGTCTTCATGTATATTTAGGAAGTAATCCACATTTTAGAAATAATGTCGGCCGAAGGATATTTCAAATTTTTTTTTATCAACTAATACAAAATTTTTTAAGACCACAGTATAATGAACTCAAATCCAAGATATTTGGTTTCAGACATTAATCACTCTACCATTAAGCTAAAACACGCACACGATATTTCGAATTCTTTTATTCTTTAAAGTAAACAGTAGGTTAGTGATGGGATATGGCCTAACCGCTCAGGCCCAATAGCAGGCCCAAGTCCCAAGCGAACTGGGCCTGACCTAATAGACGGCCTACGCGGCTCGGCCCAAGGCCCGACGCCTAAACCCCATCGAAGATCAACCATATCTTATTAGATATGGAAAGAGATATTAAAGGAGTTAATCAAGGATCAAGATTGGGACCGAGATCGGATCCCACAAGCGAGGATCCACGGCAATCCATAGTGATCCACAACATGTATAAATAGAGGTTAGATCACGTAGGCGGTTAGAACTATTTGAATACTAGAGCTTTTCAATACATTCATCAGTAATCCGACATAGTGAAAGTATTGAGAATCACTCATCCGTGGGCGTAGATCTTATTCTCGATCGAACCACGAAAAGCCTCTGTGTTCTTATCGCTTTCATAAATCTCGCACACAAGATTTATCATTGGCGCCGTCTGTGGGAAATTTTGAACAAAAGCTTCGCTTTCTACACAAATCAATGGCAAGAACTCGTGCAAATGCTAGCACCGCCGGTGGTGCCGGGCAACAACCGCACCGAGGATGATCAGTGGTCACCATGGGCGGGATCGCAGAGGCCTCCACCAACAACTCACCCGAGGTTTTACATAGAGAACATTCCTATACACCCTCGTGATCGCCGCCTATCGAAGAGGAAGATGCCCATCTCAACGCCGGCGAATGCACACCACCCATCTCACGAGGTCCTCGGCCGAGCCGTGTCCGATTCCTCAACGCCAACATCGCCGCCTGCATTTCTCAACTAGAGGGCAAAGGAGCGGGCACCTCAAAACGCCTGGATGGTGGTCACGGCGCCGAGGTCGCTCGCCTCCAAAATAATCAACGCCACCTCGGTGCGATAGCCGAGAACGCGACATCGCCCGCCGCCAAGTCAATCACCTCGACGGGACAACCGCAACCATTCGCCCCCACGCCACCCGCGGAGTCGGTCACCTCAAGATAACCACCGAAGTCGATCATCTCGCACAACTATCAAGTCAATCACCTCGGCACAACTACCAAGTCGCCACCTCACACACCGTCCACGGAACCGAACGGACAGAGAGAGTGGAGGCGGGCGATCTCCCTCAAAGAGATGATAGGCCGCTATCGGTCTCCCACCTCCCGAGAGAGATGACAATGAGCTTAGGGGTTCGACCGCACGGAGGATCATCTCCTTTCTCCGTGAAAATCTTGATACGCCTGCCCCAACGATATAGTGGCACCCAACATCGCCGCTACGGTGGTCTCGGAGATCCCTCCGACTTCCTTTTGCCTACACCACCAACATGGCGATCAAGGAATGGAAGATTTTCATATGTGCAAAATCTTCCCGAGGTGTTGGTCTCAATGCCCGACGTTGGTTCACCCGCCCGCCGTAACAACATACACCGCTTTAAGGATCTCATGGATCGCTTTAAATGGCGCTTCTACCGTAAGATGCCACTCAAGAACCATCGTCCGACACGCTCACCATCCGCCAAGGACGGGGCGAGACGATGTCAAATTTCGTCTCACGGTTTATCAAGGAGTCCTCAAAATTGATGAAAGTAATGATCTCTACATCATCAATGCGTTCAAAATGGGATCCGACCGCGACCGAACAAAGAGATCACCGGGAGAAGCTGAAGACGGCGAGTCGCCTCGACCACAGTCGACAACTGCGTCAAAGGGGACGAGTCAGATCGCAAGAAGAGAGAGACCGGGACGAGTAGATGGTCGAAAGGAAGAAGCTAGACGACCGGGGAAGAGGCACCGATCGCCGAAGTGCCTTCGATAGGATCAAGAAAGGCCTGATCGAATCCAGGCTGGGACCTCGGCAAAACCCTGGCGGCAACACGCCTCATCTACTCAAATCGAGGGCGGAAATATTTGAGCTCCATGCCGAGCTCTTCCCAAACCTCCACCCATAAAAGGAGGATCCATGAAGAGGTCGACGCAGACAGTATTGTGATTACCACCAGGGTATGGTCACAATACCGAGGATTGCTGTAAACCCGAGCTCGCAGATCGACGAGCTCTCGTCGGAGGAGCGCTTAAGAAGACCTCGGCCGACCGAGTCGGGAATAAAAGCGCAGAGGAAAGAATGGAGGTGGCAACAATCATGGGCCGACCTCGATGATGACACAACCTGAAGATGACGAGGACGATGGTCCCAACGCAATGGAGCAAGTCTACGCCATCACCGAATCGCCCATAGGTACGACGAGGTCGCCGTTGAAAACAAGCTCGAGACCAACCCCGAGGAGCCAAAACAAACGACTCGGACGGTGAGAGCATCGTGTTCTCCAATGACGACCCGGGCCCAAGATCATGCCCTACCAAGACGCTATTACTATACAAGCCGTAAGGGCAACAAGAACGCCCACGTAGTCTACATCGACATCGGAGCTCTCATAGCATCATCTTCCGAGCCGCCTAGACAAACTCGAGGTCGGAGGGATCCAAATACATCCCGCACCGTCCAAACTACGGAGCTTCACTCAGAGACGGTCCAACCGTATATGCTATCACCCTTCCAACACCGTGGGCGTGCTCCCAAGTCGGTCACCAAGGCCATCCAGCTTCTTCCGGTCCGAGCTCCATCTCCATACAACATCATCTTTGGAAGAGATCGCCTCACGCCACCAAGGCCGCCCGCTGGCCTACCACCTCACCATCAAAATACCCACCCGGTGGGAGTGTTAACATCCAAAGTGACCAAACGACAGCCTAAAGAATGCCTACGAGTCTCAACCCAAGACGTGACCTTACCTCGTGCCTAAGAACTACTGTAACCCTCGTAAGCCGCCCGGACGATATGACCGACGACCTCCAATTATATGATGACGACCCTCCAAAGTCGCCAAGGTCGGCACCTGTGGTCCCAAATGATATCCGAAAGCACGCCATACAACACGAGGGAATACAGGACGTTGCATGGTCCCCACTCGACATGACCGGAGTGTCACCCGAGCTCATCACTCACCGACTCAACATCGACCCGGCTACCAAACCAGTTCGGCAGAAGAAAAGAGGGTTTGCGGCAGAGCGCAGCCAGGTCATAAGAGACGAGGTGACCCAACTCCAGGAGGCCAAAATCTTGTTCGAGGTCAAGTACCCGACCTGGATGGCTAATCCAATAGTCCGAAAGCGGGAGGGGTGGCGATGTGTCGACTATACCGACCTCAACAAACACTGCCCAAAGGATTGTTACCCCCTCCCTGATATTGACAAGAAGGTGGAGGCACTGGTGGGCCACGAAATCTTCAGTTTCCTGGATCTGTACAAGGGGTACCACCAAGTCTTGATGAGTAAGGAGGATGCTCCAAAACGGCGTCACATCGACTTCGATGTCTTCGCATCGAAAATGTCTTTCGGTCTAAAACGGAGCTACCTATCAAAGGACGGTGGACGCAATATTCAAAGATCATATAGGAAGATCGTCGAGGTCTACGCCGACGACATCGTGGTCAAAAGCCAAAAATGTAAAGTTGCGCCGACGACCTCGTAACTATCCTCCATCTCCTCGTGTCGGTCAACCTCAAGCTCAACCCCAAAAGTGCACGCTCATGGTGAAAACGGGAAATTCACGGATCGTCGGGTTTCTCGAGAAGGCGAGGCCAATCCCACCAAGGTGAAGACGATACTTGACATGCAAGTACCAAAACAATCCGTGAGATCCACAAACTCACCGGATGCTTGGCCGCCTCGGCGATTCCTATCTCGGGCTGTCGAGAAACAACTTCCTTTCTTCAAAATCTTGAGAAAAGCCCCGAACGTCGCCTCGGGAGGAAGAACACCATGTCGCCTTCACCCACCGAAAGAGTACCGCCGACCTACCCACATCGTCCGCCCGAGAAGGCGAGCTCCTTTCTTTATATCCGCCGCCGACGAGGCAATCAATCGCATCGGTGCGAGATGAGATCGGACGATAACTCCCTATCTACTTCATCACCGAGCTCTCAAAGGACCGGAGACTAGGTACACCACCAAAAATAATATTAGCACTGGTGAACGCCAAACGACGTCTCTGACCTTATTTTCAAGCCCATTCAATCTAGGTTCTAACTGACTTACCCCTGAGACAAGTCTTGTCAAAACCGGAATCATCGTATGATAGCAAAGGGCACTAGAGCTCGGCGAGCATGACATCTTATACTCCCAGCCCATGCTCGACTTTATCGAAGTCGCATCGCGGCCGCCAACTCCTCCAGGTGGTCGGATATCACCTGCGGCCTGAGGACGGCGGACAGGTCGGAGATGAAGGTGGAGAAGGTCTCTGATTCGATAAGCTTGCTGGCGAAGGCCCTCAAGATCGCCCCCGCCCGCCAAGAAGGCACTCTTCGCCGACGAGTTTCTTCTCCGCCTCGGTTGTCTCCTCTCGCACCTCCACCCGGCCCAGCCACCTCCAAAGCCCGAGTCTTCTTCTTGGCAGCCTCGCCAGCTGCCCTGCGGCTCAGCATCCGCCTCGCAGCCTCCGCAGTAGCCAAGAACCTCGGCAGCCATCGCGGTCTCGTGAGCGACCCGCCTCCTATCCATCGCCTCATACCGAGACGCCAACGATAAGACCGACAATCCGTGCATATCCCGGCGGTACGTGCAGATCCTCCATCGCCGAGGTCGCATCCCGAAAATCACACAATAAGAAACACATAGCGATGGAAATAACGGCAGACATTTATAAACCCATACCTTCGGAAGGATATAGTGAGCTTGGAATCGGCACCGTACATAATTTGAGTAAGGGTGTCCTCTCCGAGGTCTGATCCGACTGGCCGAGGTTCCGCCATCAATAAGCGGAGGTCGGCCACCACCTCGGCGCCTTGCTCGGTTCATTTAGCCTCGCCTCTTCTTCGCTTCGTGTCATGGCGGCCGTCTTTGAGGCGACGGCGACCACCTTTGCCTTCTTGCGTGGATCGAGCTTCACCGCATAATAAGAAGAGAAATTGATTAGACAACGACATCGTAAGTAAAAGGAAGTAAAGAAAGTGAGGGTGCCTCACCCGATCCGACCTGCATCCCAAGCTTCCGACTTATAAGTGCTCACCAAAGGCCACCAGTCACCCTCAAGATAATTTATGG
The DNA here is from genome assembly GCA_036937905.1 of Salvia rosmarinus. Classification (NCBI taxonomy): domain Eukaryota; kingdom Viridiplantae; phylum Streptophyta; class Magnoliopsida; order Lamiales; family Lamiaceae; genus Salvia; species Salvia rosmarinus. The sequence goes on from CM072814.1 coordinate 13,575,951, forward strand.
ATATCTCACCCATCGAGTTCGCTCATCCTCTACGGCGCCCACGGCTTTACACTTAACATTCCTCATCTTACCTAAGCCCCACTGCACCTCGGTTGCCCCTCATCCCAAAATAAGAACCTCATTTGCCAATGGGACACCTTCGAGGGGCACTCACCTTAAATGCTTGCCGAGTGACAAGTAATACACACCTCCTACACCCTTCATGCTAAAAACGATCAAGACTTCAGCGAGCTTCTCACACATGCCATAGCAGTGCAAGCCCAGCCCTACCACCGACCTAATAGAGTTCGCGGTCAACCGCATATCGGCATCCGAAATATTCTCGAATGTTCGTAAATATGGGAGCCAAGGGATACCTAAGGCCGCCTTTCAAGGATTCACTATATACGCTTATAAACCCTCCTATGAGCCATCGCTTATCCGATTTTTATGCGAGCACCACCATGCCTCCGCGGAATATGATATTCGATGTTATCTTATAGACCTCTTCGACGGTCAAAGAAGAACTAGCATCCCTAACCTTATAACTATCCCATACAGGTGGTATCACCGGAACCCTAGCACTAAGACCCCGGGACCTACCCGACAGGGTATAACAGAGGTAATCCTTAAATTCTATCTCACTATCGGGTGAATAAGATGATCGGGCGACCTGCACCTGCATAAAGACGAAGAAGAAGATGAAGAAGACATACTTACTTTTCAATGAGGAATTTTGCTTCTTCGACGAAGTTCAAATAAGTTCAAACAATTACAATTTTTCTCGTGGAGCAAAAAGGATATGGAAGGAGATGAATGCTTTTCTCCGGCTATTTAAAGTACAAAAGGCGCCAAAACCCATTTTCAACTTCCCACGTGGCTAACCACGATTTGACGTGAAGTAGACTCAAGACTGCTTCGAGCGCCCACCAACCGCCTCGGCGATATGACGATTCTGGGACGCGACATGCCACCACACATGCAATCATCACTCGCCTCCAAACCCCGCTTAGCTCGGGCCGGACCTCGGTATCCTCTTCTTCAAGAGGACATTCAGTTTTTCACCTGTCCAGGTCGGTCAACCACCTCGGCATCCTCTTCTTCAAGAGGACGTTCAGCTTCCAGGACGGTCAACCACCTCGGCATCCACTTAACAAAGTATGACGCCATCCAGCTTCGGACAACTTAGTTCGGACCTCGGCAAATTGTCCAACTAAGTCCGGAACGAAGAATTGTCCAATTCAGTTTGGACCTCGGCAAATCATCAGAATCCAACTCTGGCATAAAAAAAGGCATATAATCTTCAACAACAGCTTCAGCCGAGCAACAACCAATCTCGGCAAAATACATCCTTCACCCCACCTCGGCACGCTTGTTACTCGACTAATTGTGGGTATGATGGGATATGGCCTAACCGCTCAGGCCCAATAGCATGCCCAAGTCCCAAGCGAACTGGGCCTGACCTAATAGACGGCCTACGCGGCTCGGCCCAAGGCCCGACGCCTAAACCCTACTGAAGATCAGCCATATCTTATCAGATATGGAAAGAGATATTAAAGAAGGTAATCAAGGATCAAGATTAGACCAGAGATCGGATCCCACAAGGCAAGGGATCCACGACAATCCATAGTGATCCACAACATGTATAAATAGAGGTTAGATTGAAGGTAGAAGGGTTAGCAACTATTTGAATACTAGAGCTTTTCAATACATTCATTGTAATCCGACATAGTGAAAGTATTGAGGAATCACTCCTCCGTGGACGTAGATCTTATCCTTGATCGAACCACGTAAAAGCCTCTGTGTTCTTTACTGCTTTCATAAATCTCGCACACAAGATTTATCAGTTAGACTATTATATGTTTGTCTATCCCATCTAATAATTCAAAATTCCATTGGATCAAATCACCCTGTATTTCCAGAGTCAGCAAAAATGCAGTAACTAACTCATCGATAGACATGATAAGATCTCATTCTTATGTTATTTATTAGTTGCACAAGCACATTACTATTTGCTAATGTGTTAAAAAATGCCTAACTTCACAAAATAATCAAGAATAATACGAGAAGCTTTATAAACTACCCTGTGTCATAAGCAACATATTGTATCTTTTATAGTTTTTCACATGTGTTATGAGGTTATGTTATATTCTTCAAGTCAAGTGCATATATACTACTCCCTCCGTCTCTCAAAAATCTATTCCTAAGAATTTTCAGCATAGGTTTAAATAAAAGTTACTGAATATATTATGAATGGAATAAGGATCCCACAATAGTGTAATATTAAATTGTTAGTAATGGACCATAGGTGGTAAAAGATGTAAATATATAGGTTGTTGAATGTAAAAAAGAGAAATAGTGGTGGACCATGCCATGAATGGTAAAAGATATAAATAAATGATATTATTGAAGGTAATAAATTGAGAAGATAATTATCATAAATAAATAGAAAGGAAATTGAGGAATGTTTCAAAGAGAAAAATTATGAAATAAATTGGAGGACGAGGTACGGGAGGAGAGGTGAATGTTGCTTTAAATCATCCCACCAAAAGTGTCTCATTTTATTTTGTAGTACAGTATTTATGAGAAATGTATAAAGTAGTTAAAGTGTTAAAAAGTGGGTAGGGTACACATTTTTTGAATGAATAATTATTTTCTAAAGTAGAATGAGACATTTGTAATGAGACAACTCAAAAAGAAAAGTGAGACATTTGTAATGGGAGAGAGGGAGTAACATAATTGAAAGTGCAATGATTAAAGAAGTTCCACTCCAGACAGACATAAATTATCTTAAAAACTTTTATGAATTATACTTTCCTAAAATAGTCAAAGCCTAAATTGTACGCACGATATTGACGATGTATTTTAAGTTTGTATGTGTTACCAGGCTTAGCAAATAAATATTCTAGAGCTTTGTTTAAAATATTTTATGACTAATCTTTATGGAGTTATCAATTTAGTCATGCTTATTTGGTTAATTCGCTAGATGAATATTTAAATTAAATGACATGTTTATTATTTTATTATTTTTATTTGGGGATTTGTATATAAGTGTCGATTCCGATCAAATTAACTTAAAGTGAACTATACATATACTTACGAGGGGATACGTATAAAGAAAATGAAATTGGGCATGAAAGCAATGGAATTGACTAAAATAAACGGATATAAGATAGTACGAATGATGATTTTGCTTGATAAGTTCATATAATGAAGAACATAATGAAATATCACTTACAATTTTGTCATATGAATTGAACTTTTATGATCAAATTTTGTTCTAACCAAATTAACAAAGTGCAGTGACTAAGATTATTAAAGTTTCGTGCATTTTTAAACTATAATTTTATCTTTTTACTATCTATTATTTTTCATAAAAACTTTATAAAATCCAAACATTATAGATCGGTGGTAGTCCTTCCATGTGCAAAATAAATGATTAAGATATGAATTTCAATTCTCATTATCCCAACTCAAAATAAATAAATTAATTAAAGCTTACAAAAAATAGGTATCGATAATCACAATGATGTCATAACATTTAATCACATTATTTTTGTTATGTCACATATAAAACAAAGTTGTTTTGGATGAGGTGAAGTAAGAATTTCCGTTTCATTTTTCTTTTCTATTATATGATGAATTTACATGCGTGATAATCCCTTAATGTTCGTCCTGATATATGTGTGTGCTACATTAGTTAAGACAAATTAATTTTTTTTCGTTTGACAAGATTGAACCTTCTACTTTATCAGTAGTAGTTAGTTAACTAAACTCAGCTTAGTACTGTTGATCAGTTCAAATATGAGGAGTCTTATTCAAAGTGATTTCAGTTAGCAAACCTATTGACTGTTGATGCAATTGGTCAGTTAGACTGATAGTTGATGTGCTTGCGGAATATGGTGGTTACGTTTTTGCTTTTACTGAAAACTCAAACTGCTAAAAAATACTTAGTCAAATATTTGGTTTAGTTAGTTTTCAGGTGGTCTCTTCAGTATCAAACTGATACTGATAAAGTGTTTCAAAATAGTGTTGTGCTACGTGTGCTGATGATGTTGAGTTCAATACTATGCAAAGTATACGATACTGAAAGTAAATAACACTTAGTTTTTATATGGTTGGGAAAGATCAGCTCCTAAATCCACCGGACTCATAACACAGTAAATCCACTACTTGAGATTTTATCTTACTTACGGGTAAAAGAGTAAACTTAGATACATGCTTTAACTTTTTATTTATCCCGCATAACTTGGCATTCCTCCTACACTTGCTGGTGTTATGAAACCTCTGACTGCTTACGAGTGCAATCAACCTAACTTCTTGCTTACAAGTGCAAGACAATCAAACTTTCAGCAACTAAAACTTTGTTGCTTACGAGTGCAGCAAACCTAACTTCTTGCTTATAGGTGCAAGATAACCAAACTTTCAGCAACTAACACTTTGTTGCTTACTTACCCAACTTCTACTTAAACTTTAGGGGTTTTGAGTAAAGGGTTTTCCAAACTCAAAGTTGAGCTGTCATAGACGACAAAGTCAATATGTCTAGGTTTAAGATATTCAAGATAAGGACCTAGAAAAGACAAGAGAGTATATGCTGAAATTCTGAGCTGATAAATATATGTTAGCTCAAAGAATTTACTAATGACACTTTGAACTCTATTCTTCAAAATCGATGGATGTTTGGTCTTAAGATGTGAGCTCTGGGTGCTCTAGAATAAATAACTATGCAAGATTTCGTAACTTGAAAGGTTGAATTCATGCGGGTATTTATAGAACGAACGATGAATAGTGTTGTTGGAGGGAACACAATCACATCCATTTCATTTTTCGTTTGAATTCTCGTACGTCACTATCGGGGTCTGCATCATTGTACACTATAGCTCAGAACTCGAATGATGGTTTTGCATGTTAGTATCTTCTGCAGATATGTTATGAGACGTGGCAAGTCAAACACTCGCGCTTAAATAACTCGTGTTTTTCAATGAGTTGACTCGTGTTTTTCAAGATGTCGACTTTAGTCGTGTCACCAAGTCCGCTCGAGTTTTATCAATGACCGGACTTTGACTTTATCACCGATGACCATGAGTTAGTATGATGCTCACTTTGACATAATTATCGCCACTTCAACTAAGCAGTTATTGGTATGACACTTAGTCATATTTTTGATTTTTTGTTTTCAGCAGCGCTTAGTCTTCAGTCTTTGATCTTCAATCTTTAGTCTTCCGACTTCGTTCTTCAGTTCTTCGACTTCACTCTTTAGTTATGATGGTACTGAAACTTCTTTCAGTACGACTGACTTTAGTATTGCTTGAACTCCATCAGTCTTTGACCTTTCTAAACTGGTAGTTCTCCTGATGAAACCTGTAATCAAAAAGGGCTAATTCCCTAACATGTGAGCAACATTATATTACATCAGTTGGACAATCATCGCAGATTTTGGGATCTAATAGAAACACACAGTTAAGATGATTTTTCGAACAATTTCTCACTTTTGATGATGCCAAAATCTATCTATTAAACGAAAAGCGCACTGCTTAAGATATACAATTAGTTTCAAAGAAAAGGTTTAATTCCTCTTTGCTAAGATCATCATTCTCTGCAAAATAAGTGGTCGGTTCAACATAATAAGATTTAAAGCAAGTACAGAGCACGGATAAAGAGTTATTACCGTTAGGGTGAATCGATCGCTTTATATATGTCGTTGTCGAGATACAAGTTACATCAATTCGAGTTCAATCAAAACAAACTTATACATATCTATCAGCATTGTGATCCCGATAATCTCATCTCATTCTCTTTATCTTCCTCTCTTCGATTCTTGTCCATACATAGCAAAAGTCGTGCAACCAATCTTGAATTCCTCAGTCAGACCGAATCTATCTTCATAAGTTTGACAACAACAAAGGTTTCTCTGCTTATCTAGCTCATCGATGAATGATCCTTTGAGCTCGCAGACACCCACTTGTCAATACGAGACCCGACTTCTACGAAATGTTGTGGTCTCAGAAGACGTGGCTTCAATACTCCTTGAACTCCATCAATTTTGGGCTTGTCCAAACTGATAGTTCTCATGTTGAAATCTGTAATTAAAAAAGACTAACTCTATAACATCTGAGCAATACTATGTTACATCAGCAAGATAATTATCAACGGGTTTTGGGATCTAATCAAAATACATAATTAAGATAATTTTCCCAACAACACGAGGCTTCGACTATCCAACTCAAGTTATAGTTTGGTCCCATGTTATAGATGAGATACAATTTCCTACAATTTTTTATGTTCCATAATATTCCACTATTATATTTATTATATTAATAAATATTTTTTAAAATATAAAATTTATTATATTAATAAATATTTTTTTAAATATAAAATTTATTATAATATTATGAATCATATACCAAACTTATATACCCTAACTTTGGATATATCAATCCTAATAATGAATTATTAATTAATGAAAGTGAAATTAAATGATAACATAATTATATATCCTACTCGAGCGGAATAAACCCTAGTCAATGGTTACAAAATAAAACTAAGACATGCAAAATTAAATTGAGGAAAAAAATCAAACAAAATTAAAACTGGACCACCAAATTTAATACGCTGAATCTTAATGGCCCATGTCAAAGTTTCAAAATTCTTATAAGGTCAGGATAATTTAGTAATTAATTGAAAATTTGTGATTTTTCAAAGAACATCGTAACTAATGCTAGAAGAAAACTAAAGATATTTAAATTTTCTTTTCCTTTTTTTGTGTTAATCGGCCTACCCAATTTCACCTAAACTTCACATAATATAAAGAACAAAATCAACATATTAAAATGTGACTTGAACCAAACTCATGTCGGCAAAACTCTAGGGAATTTTTTCGCTAATCAACCATCTAATTAAAATACTAATATTATTATTAGCAGTGTGTGGAATGTGATTTCACTTCCATGCAATCAGCATTTTCTTCTCACTAAAAAGCTATTGATAATGAAGGATAAATGACTTCCCAAAACCTTTTCCACGGAATCTTTTACTGCTAATCAACACTGAAGAAGTGGACGCAGAATTCAGATAGCTGGCAAAAGTTCAACGAAAGTGACTGGAATATAACTTTTGGTCCCTTCAACGAGGTATTAATTAATCAAAATCATGCTAAACAATAAAATAAAAATACACCATTCTTTTTTAGCAGCTCAAATTATTCATTTACATATGCTTTCAAGCAGCTTATACGATTCATAGATGGATGAAACAGAGGGATTTCATTTTCTATAATGTGCATATAATATGAGTAGAGTGCTCCAATGCACGTGCATCCACTCCAATTATATTTTAATGTGATTATATACTCTAATGGATTAATAAATTTTAATTTGGAGATTAATAGACTTTCACTAGATAATTAACAATTCTAATTAACCCCTAGTTAACTAACTGATAATAATATTGTATACTAATTGCCACCCGCATAGCTTTTACCTTATAACATATATCAAGTATATGATTTATGATGTCATTAAATACAGTTGGCGTGTGACTAGAAAACACAGGATACAGTTAATCTGAAATAGAGGATTCCTGTTAGAGTTGGAGCTTAATGTACCAACTTTTCTTGGATAGCATACTGACAAGATGTAAACTGATGGAGATTGCAAGATCTTCTTTTTACTGAAGCAGAGCCCCACATCATACAAAATGAACAATCACACGAATGATACTATTAATTTATCTTTAAATAATAGCAAAATTGGGATTTGACATGTTATTCTACGCCTCTGTGGTATGCTGTGTGTGTGAAAGAGAGAGATGAGATGCCGACTATTATTTCGAAGAAGAATTAGATGCCCAAACTGTGATAACCATTTATCTGTCGCCTCCTCCACTCGTAGATGCTTGCTAGTATAGTGGCGGTGGCTAATATCTAGGCCAAAATCCAGCACAAGAAAGAAAATCTGGGGCCATGTGAGATATAAAAAATTCTAAAGATATATCAGTGGTTCATACTTTATAGCCTCTTTTCTTGATTATCATATTATTAAATCTGGCTTGGAAATCTAGCAAGAAATGAAAAGACTATCTTGTATCAAGTGAAACTAATATTTTGAACGCAAACAAGCTTGGTTCACGAGAATTGCAAAAGAGCAAGAAGGGTTCTCCGAAAGAGACTATGACGCTCAAATTAGATTTCAATAGAAGGAATTAGTGTTGAGAGCAAAAAACTCATACCTTCTTATGAATGAAGGAGTGGGGGGTTTTTATAGTGTCCCCTTTACGGAGGCATATTAGACTTATTACCTTGAGTAGAGAAATAAATATGTTTTTGTAGGACTTATTCCCAAGTGCACGGGTTAGGGCGTCGAAAAGTGCACAATGTTTCTTGCGAATTTGTTAGAATATTCGTAATTGAAATGATGTCGAGAGGCATCTGGATGGTCCCCAGTTGTACCTGCATGTATCAGATGGTTACGGCCTTGCGGACGTGACAAGGCAATGAATTTTGTCCTATAGACACTTCTAGTATATGACATGCGGAATTGCTTGGAAGACTCAAAGGCATCCCCAAACTCTGGCTCAAAGGATTGAGGTATGAATAAATCTGTCTTGGCTATTCTGAAATACAGGTCAAACCTTATAGAATTGTGTTGTCTCCTTTGTCGTATGAGTTCTATAAGACAGACTTCATTCTAGGTTTATTATGGGCCTTAGCCTACTTACCAATGGCAACCCATTTTAACCATGAGGTTCCAAACAAAAGTGTATATTTATTCCACATAACTTATACAACATTGGTGATTACTGTTTTCTTAACTATGCACATTGATATATTCTTGGAAAGTAAGAATATGCATTAAACAAATGCGAAAATTTTGATCCTTCCCAAAACCAACTCTTATTTAATAGTAGGTTCTTGTTTTTGTGGAAGTCCAACGCGACGATCAAGATGAAGAGGCTTGCAGAATGGTACCCGGTTATCGCGATGATAGCCATTGACATGGCCTTTGCTGTCAGCAACATTCTTCTCAAGAAGGTCGTGAATGATGGGATTGACCATTTGGTGTTCATCACTTATCGCCAGTCGGTTTCTGCAATCTTTTTATTCCCATTGGCATACTTCTTGGAAAGGTTAGAGTTTGTACCTATCTATCTATCTATTCTATCAGTCATAACTCAAAAATTGTGGTGATTGAAGAGTTCACTTGCAGGGGAAGTAGGCCTAAGCTCACGTTAAGCATATTATGCAACCTATTCATGAGTGCAGTGATCGGGTAATTAATTAGTTGAAACAACATATAATTTTATTTTCTGATTCAAATTTTATGGTTCGTGAGAATTCAATACAAGCATGATCGTGTACGTAGGGCATCCGTGACACAGTATCTGTTCCTCCTCGGCATAGAATATACGTCTGCAACGTTCTCGTGTGCCTTCCTCAACTTGGTTCCTGTCTTGACATTTATAATGGCCTTACCTTTCGGGTGCATACAACAAATTCTTGTGGCTAGTTTTTATATTTTCCGAAGCAAAATGGGTTTTATTCACAACTGGCACTAAAAACTGAGAGTTTTTGCAGTTTGGAGAGGGTGAGCATAAAATGCAGCAGCGGAAGAGGTAAGGTGGCGGGCGCGTTGGTGTGCGTGGGAGGCGCCGTTCTGCTTACTGTTTACAAAGGGATGCCGTTGTTTTACTTCCCTCAGTCAATGGAACGACATGTGTTGATGCATGGGGGCGTTGGGAGGGAGAGATGGGTGATCGGCTCAGTTGCCTTGTTTGCAGGAACAATCTGCTGGTCGTCGTGGTTCCTTCTCCAAACGCATATCGGGAGGAGCTACCCTTGCCAGTACTCCGCCACTGCGATCATGGCCTTCTTCAGTGCCGTACAGGCCGCCATCTTGACTTGCTCCATCGACAGGGACCTCTCTGTCTGGATCCTCAGGAACAAATCCGACATCCTCATTGTCCTGTATTCGGTGACTACGTTTCCCTTGATCAAAATATGAATATTGGCATTGTTTTGTTAAGGGTGTGTCGAAAATGTTGTTATATATATATATATATATATATATATATATTGCTTTAACAGCTTTTTTGACACAGCATAGAGATGAGAAGTGTGTGTGGTGCAGGGGATGATAGGGTCGGGTTTGTGCTTCGTGGGCATGTCGTGGTGTGTGAAGAAACGCGGGGCCGTGTTTACCGCGGCCTTCAGCCCGCTCGTGCAGATAATGGCCGCAACGTACGATGTTCCAGTCATGCACGAGCAGCTCCATCTCGGAAGGTGGCCTTTCTGTACAACTCACTTGTTCCTTCTGTCTACTTATGTTGTAACCATTGTTGTTTCTTTCAAACAAACAGTGTGATCGGATCGGTTATCGTTATTATTGGGTTGTACATTATGCTGTGGGGGAAGGACAAAGAAATGTCTCACAATCAAGAAAAGTTGGTGGAGGGAAATGAAGAGTTGAAGATCTCTGTTCCATGAAAGTGTTTATCACAACCACTTTTTGTTGATCTTAGTAACAATTTATAAGAGAGGAGCGATAAGCTGGTTAAGTGTGAATCAGAAAAGGCCATCTTTGATGGTTTCTATGCTGCATTTGTAGAGGCTGTCGCTTTCCCAAGTGAATGCGAATATAAAAACAATATTTGATGACTTTTTCCTAACAAATTTGATGAAAACTCCTTTTGCTTCTGTAGCAACAGCATACTAGAAAGGTGATTTATTTTGTGAAGTGAAGGATACCCATTATTCCTGTGTAAATTTAAATTTGTACGTAGTTTCAACTTCTTGGTGCTCTTTTTGTGCCTCCGACGTTTCGCCGGTGAGGAGACTTTTGTCCAAGTTTACCGACAAGTCGACGATCCTATAGGAATAATTTAAGAGGACCTAATTTAATAAAGAGATTAGTTTATTGAGATATTGAGATTTTGGTTTGGTGTTCATTAAATAGGAGTTGGCTTAAAAATTGACACAATAGTACCTAGAGTCTTGACCCGGTCGGGGTACTTAGAATTGGAGTTGGGTTGGGCTCGTAAAAATTATGGACCAAAAAAGGTCTAAAAAGCCCGTCCACATAGCCCGGCAGGCCTACCGGGCTTTGGGGCTAAAAAGCCCGCACATGGATTGTTCATATAATACCTAATAAAACGTTTATATAAGAACCTTATTAAGTATATAACGATGCTTATAAGTATCTTGTTACGTAATGTATATGATTTTAGAATAATTTCACTATGATTTACCCTATGATTTCACTATGGGGACTTGTCTTCTTAGTTTCATAATCGTTTCACTATGATTTACCTTCTCACATTCTTATGTGGTTGAGGTGTGTCACTCATTGGGGAGAGATTTTCCTTTTGGAGCAACGAATGCGAAAATTTCTTTTGGGAACATTTGATTTAGTGAATGAGATATATATGATTGATTAGATAGAGTAGGATATGATTATTTGGATTATTTAATCTTATGTTTGATTTGATTGATTGTAATATATGATCATTTAACATATTATGAATAAAATATAATATAATATCAAAATTGTCCTTTAATATACTTTTCTTCAATTTACAACCACATGGGAGCATATTTATTATTATTATTATTATTATTATTATTATTATTATTATTATTATTATTATTATTATTATTATTATTATTGTTATTAAAATAATTTAACTTTAATATACTTTTCTTCAATTTACAACCTTATGAGAGCATATTTATTATTATTATTATTATTATTATTATTATTATTATTATTATTATTATTATTATTATTATTATTATTATTATTATTTAATTAAACCTAAATTAATCAAACTTGCAATTTGAAGCTAAAATTAAAACCCATTTTCCAAAAATCAAAACAAATAATGGGCCCAAAACAAAACAAATAAAATAAAAATTGCCCATATTCTGTCATCTCTCTATAGGTATCTCTCTCTCGATTCTCTCTATCAAACCCTAAGAGCATCTCCAAAGGTTTGCACTAATTTAGTGTTCACTCTACACTAAATTAGTGTAAAATATAGAGTTTTTTCATATTCATCTCCAATAATCAACTTTATATTTCACTCTATAATAGAATATTCTATTTTTATGCTTTCTATTTTAATAAATTTCAAACTAATTATTATATATCATGCATATTTATATTTAATATATATATTTAATCAATTTCATAATTAAATATACAAAATGTATTAATTTAATCAATTTCATAATCAATCAATGAGGGAAATAAGAGGATAGGTGATTTAATGGATAACTCATCCGCAAAAAGATCAAATTATACTCTGCAACAACAAAAGATTGAAAGCAAGCAAGCTCTTGCATTTCGTAAGTGGGAAGTAGATAATAAAATTTTGATGATAGACACAGACAATATCTCTTATCCTATTTTTCGGGAATATTTCAAACAAGAACAAGCAAGAATTATTATTAAAAGGCAAGAAGATTCAAGTGCAAATGATGCCTTCAATATGTCTCAGGGCACTTTTCAAGATTTTGGAGGATCTGGAGGCGACATTGGGGGATCTGGAAGTGATCTTGGATCATATTAGAATTTCTTGTATGCTACTTTAATTTTATTGCATGTGTGTTTGTGATTTTATGCTTACTTTTATTAAGTTGTAATTTTATTTTTATTATTATTATGTAATTTTATTTTATTATATTTTAGAATTTTATATAATGTCTTTTATAAATTTTATGATTGCTAAATTATAATAATAACTATATAATAAACAAACATAATACAAATAATTAAATAAATAAATAAGTAAAGAATATGAAAAAGTGATTTAGAGTGGTGAATAGTGTCACTCTATATTTGGTGTGACACTATTCACATAATTAGTGCAAGATATAGAGTATTGTTGGAGAAGGTTTTTACACTAAATTAGTGTATAGAGTAGGAAATAGAGTGCCTTTGGAGATGGCCTAATCCACAAGCTCTCCCCAACTCTCCTCTCTTTGTAATCGCCTCGACCCTCGCCATCGCCGACGATAGCAGCGGCAAAGGCTCACTCTCTGGTACAAAAAGCCTACTTTACCGCCTCCCCCCTCCCAGACAACAACCGCTGTAATCTTACCCCTAAAACTCACCGCCTTTCAACCCCATCTCCAAACTAAGCGAGGTTGCCGTTGTCGTGAGCCACCGTCGAGCACCACCAAGTTCTCCATTTCTTCCTCTGTTTTGTCTCTCCTCAACACACGTAACCCTCTTACTCTCCCTCCCTCTCTCTAAATTTTCCGGTGAGGAAGCTTGCCTAACCACCACTATCGCCGCCAGCATCGCCACGGTGACATCCGCCCTTCCGCGCGACCATCTACACCCGATGAATCGTCGCCGCCTCCCGACGGGATATGGCCCAACCACTCTGCCCACCGACAGCCCAAATGAGCTGGGCCTCGACTTTAATAGCGGCCCACGCGGTTATGCCAAAGCCCATCCCAAAACCCTAAGCGGCCTCCAAACCCAACCCTAATCAGCGGGCTAAGAGTCCCTATGGCGCAAGGCTAAGAGTCCCTATGGGCAAGAGGAATCCCTACATACAAGGCTAAGAGTCCCTACATGGGAGGAATCGCCTCCTTTAGAGCCCTCGATATGTATAAATAGGAGTTAGATCAAGGTAGAAGGGTTAGCAACTTGTTGATTACTAAGAGCTTTTAGCTACACTCACTGTAATCAAATCATAGTGAAAGTATTGAGGAATCACTCATCCGTGGACGCAGATCTCATTAACGATCGAACCACGTAAAAGCCTTGGTGTTCTTTACTGCTTTACATAAATCTTGCATACTAGCATATACTAGATTTATCATTGGCGCCGTCTGTGGGAAAACTGGAAAAAAAAAAGCTTCGTTTTTCTACAATTTAATGGCAAGAACACGTGCAAATGCTGATATGGGCAACAACCGCGTTGAAGACGACCGGTGGTCACCAACATGGGAAGGAGATCACAGACGCCGCAAGAGGTCATACACCTGAGGGCCACATGGAAAATGTTTCCATACACCCTCAGGATCGCCGCCCTGACGAGGTAGAAGATGCCGACCTCATCGCCATTGAGCGAGCGGTTCACCGGTCTCACGAAGCCCTCGCCGAGCCGTGTCTCAATTCCTCAATGCCAATCTCGCCAATTCAAAACTTCCTCCACCGGAGGACAAATGAAGCGGGCACCTCTCGAGTGCCCGAATCGCGAATACGGCGCCCGAGGTCGCCACCCCACCGAGGCGGTCAACGCCACCTCGCACAATAGCCGAGAACGCGCATACTAATCCGCCGCCAAGTCAATCACCTTGCCGAGAGGGTCGCAACCATTCACCACCTGCCGCCGCGGCCGCCTCCACCTCGGTATGCCGCCCAGAGCCGAGCAAAAGAGAGAGGAAAGACGGAGTCGAACCCCTCGAGGAGACGGCGACGCTGTCCACCGGTCTCCCACCTCTCCGGAGAGATGGCAACGATCTCCTGTGGTTCGATCGGCACGGAAGAATCATATCTCCTTTCTCCGTGGAGATTCTAGACACGCCTGCCCCAAATGCAGACGGCACCCAATATTGCCGCCACGATGGCCTTGGGACCCTCAGACTTCCTTTTCGCCACACTACCAATATGGCGAATCAAGGAATGGAGGATTTTCACATGTGCAAAATCTTCCCGAGGTGCCGATCTCCAACGCCCGACGCCGTTCACTTCGCCCACCGTAATAAAGATACACCGCCTGTGACCTCATGGATCGCTTCAAATGGCGCTTCTATCGAAGATGCCACCTCGCCACCGCCCTCCGACCTGCTCACAATCCGCCAGGGGGGGACGAGACGATGTCGAACTTCATCTCGAGGTTCATCAAAGAGTCGCCAAAATTGATGGCGAACGATCTCTACATCATCAACGCTGCTCAAGAACGGATCCGACCCGTGCATCAAAAAGAAATCACCAGGGAGAAACCAAAGACGCGAGTAAACTTTGGAACTGGTAGACAACTTCGTCAAAGGAGACGAGTCGGACCGGAAGAAGAGGAGATCCGGGACGGCGTAAGGCCGAGAGGAGGAAGCGGATGATCAAGTCGAGGCGCCGATCGCGAGCGCCTTGACGATGTAATCAAGAGGGCCACTAGAATCCGTGCTCGGACCTCGGCCAAACCCTGGCGCCAAAGCGCCTCCTCTGCTCAAATCGAGGGCGGAGATATTCGAGCTCCACGCCGAGCTCTTCCCAAAGCCCCCTCCTATGAAAGGAGGATCCAAGAAGAGGTCAACAGAGGAGTACTGTGACTATCACCGGGGGTATGGTCATGATACCGAGGATTGCGTAAACCCGGCTCAGATTGATGAGCTCGTCGAGGAGGAGCCCTCAAGAAATACCTCGGCCGAGCTGGGCCGGGGAACAAGAAGCGCAGGGGGAAGAATAACGGTGGCAACAACTGCGGGCCGACCTTGACGACGACCCAACCCGAAGATGACGAGGACGAAGGTCCCAACGCTATGGAGCAGGTCTATGCCATTACCGGGCTCCCTGTAGGAACGACGAGGTCGTCATTAAAGAATGAAGCTCGGAGGCCGCCCCGGGGCCAAGAACAAGTGACTTCGGGATGGTGAGGACATCGTGTTCTCCAAAGATGACCCGATGCCCAAAATCATGCCCCACCAAGACGCCATCACAATACAAGACGTGGTGGGCAACAAGAACGTCTACCGGGTCTACATCGACATCGGTGCCTCCAAGATTATCTTCCAGTAGCTGTCTGGATAAACTTGAGGTCGGAGGAATTCAAATACATCCTCGCCATCCCAGCGGAGCTTCAATCAGAGGCGGTTCAACCCAAGGTGTCATCACCCTTCCGACATCGCTCGGCGCGCTCGTGTCGGTCACGAAATCCATTCAATTCTTCCCGGCACGAGCTCCTCTCCATACAACATTATCCTCGCGGAGATTGGCTATACGCCACCAGTGTCGCTCGCGGTGTACCACCACAATCAAAATACCCACCGGTGGGGATGCTAAGCATCCAGGTGACCAAACGGCGAAACAATGCCTACGAGTCTCAACCTGTGATGTAGCCCGCCTCAAGCATAGCAATTACAACCCCGAAGCCGCCACCTCGGACGACTCGACCGAGAACCTTCACCAGACGACGACGACCCTCCAAAGTTGTCAAGGTCGGCATCCGTGGCCCACCGATATTCGGCATGTCATGCGGCTTCTGAGGGAATACAGGGACGTGTTCGCATGGTCCCCACTCGACATGACCGGAGTGTCACCCGAGCTCATAACTCATCGCCTCAACATCGACCCGACCACTAAGCCGCCTGGTAGAAGAAAGAGTGTTTGCTGACGAGCGCAGCCAGTCATAAGAGACGGCGACTCACCTCGTAAGGCCAAGATCTTGTTCGAGGTTAAGTACCCGACCTGGATGGCTAATCCAGTCGTGGTCCGAAAGCCAGGAGGGGGGTGGCGCATGTGCGTCGACTACACCGACCTCAACAAGCACTGCCCGAAGGATTGTTACCCCCTCCCCGACATTGACAAGAAGGTGGAGGCACTGGTAGGCCACGAGGTCTTCAGCCTCGATCCGCATAAGGGTACCACCAAACTCGATGAGCGGGGGGACGCCCAAAGACAAAGATTCATCACCGACTTTGAGTCTTTGCATCGGAAGATGCCTTTCGGCCTAAAGAACGCCGGAGCTACCTATCAGAGGATGGTGGACGCAATATTCAGGGACCACATAGGGGAGATCGTCGAGGTCTATGTCGACGACATCGTAGTCAAAAGTCGAAAAACGGAGAACTGCGCCGATGACCTCGGGACTATCCTCCAGCTCCTCAGGTCGGCCAACCTCAAGCTCAACCCCCAGAAGTGTACCTTCATGGTGAAGACGGGTAAATTCCTGGGATGCTGGGTCTCTCAGGAGGGCCTGAAGGCAAATCCCACTAAGGTGAAGACTGTGCTCGACATGCAGGTGCCAAAGACCATCCGTGAGATCCACAAACTCACCGGGTGCCTAGCCGCCCTCAGCAGATTCTATCTCGGCCGCCGAGGCGCTTCCATTCTTCAAGATCTTGAGAGAGCTCGGACTTACCGGCAGAAGAACACCAGTCGTCGCCGACAACCGAAAGAGTACCTCGCCGACCTGCCAACCCTGTCCGCCCCGAAATAAGGTGAAATCCTCTCTTTGTATCTGGCCGCCTCGGACGAGGCAATCAGTGCGGTATTAGTACGAAATGAGGTGGGACGTTAACTCCCCATCTACTTCATTAGCCGGGCTCTCAAAGGATCGGAGACGAGGTACACCAACCTCGAAAAGGTAGCACTGGCCTTAGTGAACGCCAAGCGACGCCTCCGACCCTACTTCCAAGCTCATTCCGTCCAGGTACTGACTGACTTACCCTTGAGACAAGTCTTATCAAAGCCGGAGTCATCTGGACGTATAGCTAAGTGGTATTTGGAGCTCGGCGAGCACGACATCTCATACTCCCCGGCCGGCCATAAAAGGGCAAGCCTCACGACTTCCCGCGAGGCCAATTTACCAAGGTCGGCTCTACCGCGAGGTCACTCCAACTCCCGCCCCCACAGCGGAAAAATCCACCCTTAATCCGCTTGATGATTACTGGAAGATGTACGTGGACGGAGCCTCATGCAAAACGGGCAGCGGAGCAGGCATCCTCCTCCTCGGCCCAGACAAACAAGAGGTGACCTATGCACTTCGGTTCACCTTCCCGACCACAAACAACGAGGTGGAGTACGAGGCGCTAATCTCAGGACTCACCGCTAAGGAATTGAAAGTGACAAGATCCGATCTTTGGAGATTCCTGTGTCGTGGTGAACTGTGTTAGGCAACACGAGGCCAAGGAGGATCGAATGAAGCAATACCTTGAGAAGGCAAAGGAGACGCGACCTCATTCAGTACTTCAAGATTCATCGATCCCACGAGGGAAAAGCGCCGAAATGATATCCTCAATAAGTTAGTTGCGTCGTCAACAAATCCACCGATGGAGGAAGTTCACCCGTAGCATCACGAGTCCCACATCGGCATCATCACCAAGTAGAGCCGAACCGGATGTCTCCCATAAAGGACTATCCGAAGACGCGCACTACCTCAAGATCGGCTCAAGCCAAAAAGATGATGGCGAAATCGAAGTACCTCATACATGAGGGCCCTCTCTACGGAAGTCTTACCTTCAACCCCTCCTGAGGTGCCTCAGCCAGAAGAAGCCGACTACGTGCTCAATGAGATTCACAGAGGATCTTGCGAAGCCACATCGGGTCACGAGCTCTATCAAAGAAGACGTTGAGGTCGAATATTACCGCCTACCCTCATTCAAGATTCGGCCGAGCTCGCTGTGTCCGGTGCCGCTTCACTCCACAACAAGAAGCTACCCTGCATCGATCTAAGCGACCACGAGTCCATGACCTTTCATGCGGTGGGGATCGATATCGCTGGTCCGCTCGATCGAGAACCGTGTCACTTCGATACTTAGTCGAAATGAGACTACTTCACAAAACGGGTCAAGGCGGAGCCACTCGAGCCTCACAAGCGGAGGATTCGCACCGTGTGGAAAACATAGTTTGCCGCTCGACATACCACATGTTTTGTCTCGACAACGGCACCCAGTTCGTTGACAAAATTTCAAGGAATGGTGTGAAGAGCTCCGCATCGGCAACATTTTACCTCGTCGCACACCCGCAGCGAATGGTCGACCGAGGTGATGAACCGCACGATCGCATAAGGATTGAAGAAAAGGCTGACCGAGCTAAAGGTGATTGGGTTGAAACCTCCTCAAGTCCTCCGGTCCCTGAACCACACCTCGGACTTCGTGACGGAGAAACACCCTTCAGCCTAGTCTACGGTACTGAAGTAGTCATACCGGCTGAGATCGGCGCACCGAGCCCGCGCACTCTTCACTTCGACCAGAACGGAAGCGAGGAAGACCTGCGTGTCAACCTTGATGCTCTCGAGGAGAAACGCGAGCTCGCCTTCATAAACGAAGCAAAATACAAGGGCCAGGTCGCACGATACTACAACAAGAGGGTAAAAGCCTCCACACTCCAAGTAGGCGACCTCGTCCTACGAAATAATGAAGTCAGTAGAGCCGAGCGTCTTAACAAGCTGGATCCGAAATGGGAAGGTCCATACCGTGTTCACGAGGACCTCGACAAAGGGGCCTATAAGCTCGCTCACCTGTCCGGTGCACTTATTCCCTAACCCGGCATATCACTCACTTGAGGAGGTATTTTACATAGCCTTGATTTTAAATCAAGATCATGATTACTCCTCTTGTTGCTTTTGCCGGTGCGATGTTATTTACTCTCAATAAAACACTTGTTTTTCTCGAATAAGTATTCCACTTCGCCGCCTTATACATGTGTGAACATCTATTTGGATATACCACATTTAAACTTTCACAAGGGGACGCCCTTACGAAGAAGAAAAACCCACTAAGTAAGGTACTCACTAAGCGCGCGCCGCACTCAGATTACTCATTAAATTGAACGTCTAAGTGCAAGGCATACAGGAAACTCATTAAATTGAACGTCTACATGCACGCATACAGGTTACTCATTAATTTGAAACACCTACATGCCAACGACGTCCAGATCGGATCTCGTACAAGCAACGCATACAGGTTACTCATTCATTTGAAACACCTACATGCCAACAATGTCCAGATCGGATGCCGTACAAGCAAGGCATACAGATTACTCATTCATTTGAAACACCTACATGCCAACGGCATCCAGATCGGATCTCGTCAAATTGTGCCCCTTTATTTGGGAAGATATACACTTCTGTATACAGTCTAGATACATTTACGACCAAAACGAAGTCCTAAGCTATGTTTGTACCTCTCAAGGGGGAAAATATACACTTCGGAACGAGTCTAAATACATTTACAACTACATACAAAGTCCTAAGCTATATACAAACTCATTCAAAGCCCGAGCTCAGCGCACGACTCACTGAAGCTACACCATTGCATACAAAATCTCCGTGTCGCGATGAACACCTGGAATGAACTCGGTTCCTTCAACCCAGTCGATGAGGCCGTCATCCCAGTAACCCGCTCCTGGCACATTCGGTGCAGCCTCGGAGGCACCCCGACCTGAAATGGGGACTCCAACATCCCCGAGGCCTACTCTAGGGACGCAAGGCGCAGCTCGACTGCGCCCAACCGAGGTAAAGCCCGGGGCCGAGGTCGACTCTTCTTCCCTGGCTCGGTCGCCCGGCCGCGTCCCCATCCCCGAGCCGACCTGGCGCTTTCGAACTGATCCTGGCCTCGGTGGACTCGATGTCTTCTTCTTTCGAGCTCCGGCCGCCACGAGGCGCCCAAGTGCAACCGACTAAGTAGCCTTAAGACTCGGCGTGGTCGGCATAACCGCCCCATCATCGTGTTCTTCAACTCTAACACCGTGGGTCGGCAATGGTCCGCTACTAGGCTTGGGCAAGCGATCATGGATCGATCTCATAGATCTCGAGGCATTTCACGAGGAGTCGAGGCAATTCACGAAGTTTCATTGCTCGCCCTCCTCATCCTCAACACCATCCCTCACCAAGCGAGCTCTGGACCCGCCTCGTCGACTTCGGAAATGGTGGCGCCGCCACATCGGTGAATCACCGCTTCATACTCAAGTGCTCCTCGAGACCGTGCGCTTCTCTTGCGCCACCGAGCTCCTCCTCACACTGCATCAGGCGTCCATGGACGACGTCGCGATAAGTCCGCCTTGACTTCGAGATGCACGATCTTTAACGTGAGAGTCTCATTCTCGGCCAGGAGGCGAGCCGCCTCACAATCAGCCTCTTGCAACTTCTTCCTCAGATCGGCAGACGACACCGAGCTGACGTCCATGCTGGCCAAAACCTGGGTCATTCGGCGAGCGGTTCGCAAAAAAATAGCACCTCCTCATCCTTCTCAACTAAAGCACTCGAACTTCTTTCACTTGGTCGACAAGTCATGATCAAGTCCAACGATTGAAGTCAAGTGCTAGAGATAAACAAGACAATACGCATTTCAGAAAACGATGTTTATTATTCAAAAGTGAAAATTTTACAAGGCGCGGGATCCTAGTGACCCCGGCAGATCAGCCTATTACAATGGGTCCATCGACTTGGCCCCCACCGCCTCACCGCCTCGCCGCTTCTTACTCTTTGCTGCTGCCGCGGTTGCCCCGTGGCGCCCACCGTGGGCGCCACCGGTTAACCCCTTCGACCGGACGCTCGGAGCTCTCCTCCTCCTCCTTCTCGGCTTCGGCTCGTACCTCGACAAGAAGCTCCTGAGTTCGTGGATCTTCGCCCTCCGCATCGAGCAACGGCCTCCGCCGACAGAAGAGAGAGCTGACGCCAGGCCTCCAAGACCGGAAGCGAGCCAACTCCAGAGATCACCCGGGCATACGCCTTGTTCAGCTCCCCGGGGCAATCTCGACCCACCATGCCCCGACCTTGTCGGTCGTGCATGGCGGCCGCCACCGCTCCAGATGGTCGACACCACCTGTCTTGAGCACGCCCGTGTCGGCGATGAAGGCCGAGCTCTCCGATTCGATGAGCTTGTCATGGCGAAGGCCCTCAAGATCGGCCCCGATCCGCCAAACCTTAGCGCCTCTCATCGGCGAGCTCCTTCTTCGCCCGGCCACCTCCTCACGAGCCTCCTCAAGCTCGCCTCGGGCGACTTCCAACGAGAAGGCCTTCTTCTTCAGCCGGCTCGCAAAGATCGCCTCGCCTCGCAGCCTCGCCCTCGGTTTCCGCCCACAGCTGCCACGGCGGCATCGGTGATCGCTCACAAGAAGAAGCTCCGTCCCCCGCCTACCATACCGGGCCGAGCTCACGATCAGCCCGGTGGCAAGTTGCAGGTCCCCAAGACGACGCTGCGATCCCCATCACCGAGCTCGCATCCTAAAGAACCAACACAAGTTAATACAGATCGCAGAACGGATAAAGCCAGATGCGGAGGATATCTATACCTTGGGGAGGGCTACGTCCGAACTTGAGCCCGACACCTCATGTTCGATGCGGGCCTGGTCTCAGGTCTCGATCGCGGGCTCGACCCCGGCAGAGGCCCCGTCATCAGCTGACTAATGTCGTCAACCTTCTTCGGGCGGGCAGGATCAGCTCGCCTCGGCTTTTTCTTCGGAGGCGCCCTACTCGGCGATCGTGAGCCCCTCACCGCTCGCCGGCCTCACTCTGGCGTCCTCACCGCATGACGTAAGAAAGTCACATTAGCACAAAGAAAATCGATTTATCAAGAACAAGAAGAGGATGCCCTCACCCCGATCGTACCCGATCCCGACGCCCCGACCTATAAACGCCACCGGCGTTGTTGTGTCATCCTCGGTGAAATCAATGGATGCTATCTCACCGAGGTCGTTCAAGACCTTCTCCATGTGGCCTGTGGGCTTGATTTTCACGCCCTTCATCGCATCGAGGCCCCACTCATACCTCGACGCCTCACCCGCAGGAAGAAATACATATTCTCGCCAACGGACACCTTCGAGGAGCCGCTATCTTAAGCTTCCGCCGAGCGAGACAGATAATACACCCTCATATGGTCTCGACACTAAAAACGCATCAAGACCTCAAGGACAACTCGCCAACGCCATAGCAGACAATGCCTTCAGCCCCACCACCGACCTAATGGAATTCGAGGTCACCGACATATGGGATCTCAAAGTATTCTTGAAGCTAAGGAAAATTGGGGCCAAAGGAAACCTAAGGCCAGCTATCAAGCTATCTACATATACAAGAATAAATCCTCCCGAGGGCCATCGCCTATCATCCGGTGGCGGCAGCACCACCACGCCTCCTCCGAATACGGTATTCTTCGTTATCTCAAAAGCTCCTCCAAAGGTCAACCTCGACCTCGCCACGCCAACCCTAAGTCCGTCCCATACCGATGATACCGGGACCCTAGACTAAATCCTATGGACCTACACAGCGGTTATAGCACATATAGTCCTTTATATCGGAGACGAACGGCCGTAACCCGAGGCGTAACCGTAATTTTCGTAACGAGAAGGAGAAGATAAAGAATACATACTTACTTTTCATTGAATATTTGGCCCTTCAACGAGATCGGAAGAAGTTGGAAAATTTCTCAAAATTTTATCTCGAAACAAGCAAGAAAGGGAAAGTGAATGCTTCCTCAAGCGGGGCTATTTATAGAGCAATGGGCGCCTAAACCGCTGCTTTAACTTCACACGTGCCTCTCCGCGATTTAATGTGAAGTAGACGCCAAGACGCACCGAGCGCCCACCAACCTTCCGCGCCAGATGACGACTCTTGGGAAAGACAGATCGCCAGTCTAGCAGCGTAATGATCACATGACCTCAGTCAGGATAATCCAGATCATACCTCGGACCTCGTTTCCATTCACACGAACGAGACAACGAAGGTCGGACCCCGGCCTCATCCAGAAGGACCTCTATGCAGCTCGGACCTCAAGATCGCCGAGATAGGCCGCCATTACGGTCGGACCTCGATGCCCTCCCAGCAGACATCGCCTCCTAGGTCCGGGTCCCCAGGTCGGACCCCGACATCCTCCGGATAAGCGATGCCATTCAGGTCAGACCTCGGTGTTCTTTCCGCAAACACCGTCATCCAGGTCGGACCTCGGTATCATCCAGAGGGATATCCGTATCCAGATCGGACCTCGGTATTACCTATGCAGGTATCGCCATCCAGGACGGACTTCGACATCCTCCTGTGGGACACCTTTGTCCAACGAGATCCAGGCGAACCGATCAAATCCTCAAAGAGATCGAGAAACCTTCGAGAACAACATCAGCCGAGCAACATCCTACCTCGGCAACGCGCATTCTTCACCTCACCGGCATGGTCAAGTACTCGACTATTCGGGGGCTATGATGGATATGGCCCAACCACTGGCCCACCGACAAAGCCCAAACGAACTGGCCTCGACTTTAATAGCGGCCCACATTGTTATGCCAAAGGCCCATCCCCAAACCCTAAGCAGCCTCCAAACCCAACCCTAATCAGCGGCTAAGAGTCCCTATGGCGCCAAGGCTAAGAGTCCATATGGGCAAGAGGAACAGTCCCACATATAGAAGGCTAAGAATCCCTACATGGGAGGGATCGGCCGCCCAGGAGCCCTCGATATGTATAAATAGGAGTTAGATCAAGGTAGAAGGGTTAGCAACTTGTTGAATACTAAGAGCTTTTAGCTACACTCATCGTAATCAAATCATAGTGAAAGTATTGAGGAATCACTCCTCCGTGACGTAGATCTCATTAACGATCGAACCACGTAAAGCCTTGGTGTTTTTATCGCTTACATAAATCTTGCATACTAGCATATACTAGATTTATCACCTCCTCCATAAGTTTCTTCTCCTCCATCTCCACCCCTCTGATCCCTCGCTATCCCATTTCCAAATACTCTTACCCCTTTTTGGCGACGGCCAATGACAAAGAGCTACCTCCGCCCTTTCTCCTTCCTTGTGCAACTGCTCTTTCTCCAAGTTCACAACAATACATTAATAAAAATGAGTATTTGGGGTATTTTGACTTTGGATTGAAAATGATTAAATAATCTTACATTTGGCGTGATTAATTATCATCCATATCCAAATAGATGATAAGAGTATGAGCCAATTATTCAATCAAGGGCCGAATCATATAAGCTAAACATTTGATTAGAGGGTGTTTGGCTAAGTTTATAAGCTTCCCAAAACAGATTATAAGTTGTTAATGGTTTGAATGATTAGATGATCGATAAATAATTATTTTATAGGTGTTTGGCTAAGTTTATAAGCTCCCAAAACAGATTATAAGCTGTTTTGAACAGCTTATAATCTGTTTTTGGGAGCTTATAAACTTAGCCAAACACCCACTTAAAATTAATTATTTTATCGATCATCTGTAATCATTCAAACCAAATATTTACTTTGTGTACAAGTAAAGGATTACTTGCTTTGTGTGAGAAACAAAAAAAAGGGCCTTCAACCGTATGCGCTCAGCAATTTGAATTCTAATCACTGTACGCAAATCAATACTAACGTAATTGAAGACGACAAATTAATCTGATTTCACCACACAAAACATATACAAATCACACTGGCTTGGACGGCATGGAATGTTTTGATATCCTTTTTTATTATTATTTCAAATTGAATACTGTTACACCAAATTTCGTAGTAGAATAATTAATTATATTTGGTAAAAGTCCCCACCCACCCACCCTAATAAAATCTAAGTTCTTGCTCACAGGGAATTGGTTTTGACCACTCAATTAGATACGTTAGAACGATCTATACCATAATGAAATTAAACTTAATTATATAATTTGTTAACCAAAATCAAAACCATTAGCAAAAAGGATTATCTCGCAATTAATAACGTCAATCATATAATTTTAGAACTTTACTTGAAATGATCAAGATAGATATGGCTCAGTAATCGTGGTTGGGCCATTGCTTTCAACACTTGAAGAGAAATATAATGATATTTTACGCGTCGAATATCGAAATTATTCTCAACACTATTATATTTTGTATTTTTCCCATTAATTGGATACATCAATCACCAGAGAATTATAATATATTGGTACATTAGAAAACCAATCGGAACTTCATAACAATGAACCTTGTGGAAGTGATGCATTTTCAAAATCATGGAAAACCCCATTTTTGAAGAACTTTGTATTTCGTTAGAGTTACACTCTTTGTGCATGATAGAAAATCAAATTATTTACCTAAAACAAAGTCCTTAAATACTTACAAAATGATACTACATGATGCTTTTTAGCACATCTAATTCACGGATTAATAGCTTTCATTCACTTTTAGTGGATTTCCTTTTTCCAAAATATATACCGACACTAATTTGTGGATCGATTTATTTGGATTTGAGCACATTGACTTTTTAAAATTTTGGCAACACAATACTCAACCTTTAATTGAAATTATGAGCACTTCCAAATTGACTGATACATCAAATTTTCAATTTCAAATCGTTTGAGCTCTTGATTTAAGATATATTGAAGGTTGGACTTTTACGGGTTGACAATATGAATATTTAATTTTGACATATGGTTTGACGTTCAATACTAACTAACCGCGCGAATTTCATTAGAATTTGACAACAATAACTAATACTTACAGATTTTATGAAATACGATGTGGTTAGCAAGTATTGAATGACAAGTTATATGTCCAAATGTCCACCCTCATTGAACCCCAAAGCCCGACTTTTACTTTCTCGAATCAAAGGCTCTCATGATAAGAAATTGTTTAAAATCAAAATTTTGACGGATTGATCATATTTGTAATTGATCCTAATTGCCACGAATCTAAAACTGGATGTCATATTGCCTAAACTTGAAAGTGGTATTATAATCACAATTTAACTTAAATTGTTCATGCCTTTAAATGCGATTAATAAAAACAAATTAACTACACCAATTAATAAAAAAACAAAAACAAAAATATCACAAATGTATGTATAATGTATCTACACGACCTTCTTCTCAAACATGAACGACAACGACGTAATCGCTTGTCTCATCGTCGCCAAAATATCATAAGCAGACGGCCTAACTCCGGGCGTCTCAGAAATGCACGTCGCCGCGAGCGCCGCCATCGCTCTAACTTCTCCCATATCAACCTCCCCGAGGCGGAGCCGCGGATCCACAATCTCGCGGTGTCTATCATCAGCGGCGCCGCCTCGCCGCCAGCCTCTCCCGTGGTGGGGCAGAAAGCCTCAATTCCAGAATCAATTCCAGAAGAACAACTCCGCTGTACACGCTCGTTCTTCTTCGAAACTAATCCTGTTCTGAGATACAGAGGATCGGTGTAGCCCGGCGATCCCGTGATCATCGTCCTCTGTTTCCTCGGCGCGTCCGCGCCACCGCTGAGGAGAATCCGACCGCCGATCCAAGTCGCAGAGCTTGCAGTTGAGATCGTCATCGAGCAGGATGTTTGAAGATTTGATGTCGGCGTGGACGATGTGAGGGAGCAGGTGTCGTGGAGGTAGGCGATGGCGGCGGCGAGCTGCAATGCGACTGCGCGCGTTGGTTCCACGCCGAAAAGCGTGCGACGCGTGGAGTTTATCGTGCAAGGTGCCGTTGGGGACGTACTCCATTATTAGGCTCCTTGATCCTCTGTAGCCGATGAGCTTCACGATGTTAGGTGGCGGAGGTGGAGCAGGATTTCGAGCTCCTGCTTGAACGCGTCGTACACGCTGGCTGCTGCTGCTGCTGCAGAGACTTTAACCGCGGCGGCGGAGTGTCGGAATTGGGCATGGTAGACCGTGCTGAATCCGCCGTAGCCGATGACGGTGGCGAAATTTGTTGTCAGCCTCTGTATCTCTTCCCAGGAGAAGCGGAGGGAACTTATGTTGGTGATGTTAGAGTGTTTTTTAGGGTTATCGACGGCGGAGGGTGATTGGCACCTGAGTTTGCGTTTGAGGAATTTGACGAGCCCCATTGATATATGGATCACGAGTTCATCTAAGGGAGTTGTGGTGGTGGAGGTTTCTAAAAGGGAGGGTAGGAGTGACGAGGAAGGAAAAGTGAAACAGAGTGTGAGGAATTGAAATGGGGGGAGAGAGAGAGAGAGAGAGAGAGAGAGGGGCATGCGCATGGATGTGTCCCATAGACAATCGGGCCTCGTGTGGATTTGGTAGTCTTCATTTTATTTTTTTAAATATTTCTGTGTATTTATTAATTGATTGGATTATGTACGTACACTAATTCGATCTTTGATTTTATTTGATTTTTGTTTCTATGCGTGTTATGGCACCTACTCAATCCAATCGTGCCGCTTCCAAATTATATTGATTTACGTCTTTTCTTTATATTTGGCAAATCTAATCAGAATCAATGTGTAAACAATAATCATTTGATTTTAAGTATTGATAGGATACGGCCTAACCACTAGGCCCAAGCATCGGGCCCAATATAACTTGTCTCGACATTAAGCTCGGTCTACGCGAGTTCGGCCCAGGAAGACTCCTAAACCAACTACAAATCAAATCAACCAGTAGAGACGCAGAAGATTCGGTTGCTTATCCAAAAGAATCCTTATGAGAGAAGACTTTGTATTAGAGTCGAACTCATTATGAATGTGTATAAATAGAGGCTAGATTAGAGAAGAAAGATCTATCTACACTCTTTGTAATCGCTTCTTACACACTTAACACACATATACTCTCTTGCCCCGTGCGTAGATCTAATTCAAAGATCAAACCACGTTAATCCCTCGTGTTCATTGTGCATTTATTTCTCTAACGAAATTAAGATCAATCACTGGCGCCGTCTGTGGGAACCGAAATTTTGTGTTTTCGATCTTTTCTGCAATAATCGTAACGACGATGAATACGAGAAGCATTACATCCGTGGCTGCTACCGCAACAACGACGACGGCAGACGCTACCAACTCACCGTAAAAGCCCAATTAGAGAGACGACCCCCAAAGGGCACGTTCAAAGTCTTGATGAGCGAGGCCACCCAATCCTACGAGAAGAAGAAGATCACCAAGGAAGGAGGTCGCAACAGCCATAGAAAGGAGCCCCAAGCACCGCTGAATCTCGACGAGGCGTTAAAGGATTCTCTAAAAGAATAAGGAAAGCTTCCTCCAATACCTTAGCCGAGAACAAGGTCGGCATCATCATGAAGAAAAGAACGCCGAAACCTCATCAAAGCACGAGGCGGCACAGTGAGGTGAATCCTCCAGCCTCCGGATGATAGGCCGAGTCGCGGATAACATCCCCGCACGAGTTGGTTTCAAACCAGCCACGCAAGGGATGAACGACGCAAGGTGTCGTCGCGATCTCCGCGAGGTCGACCCCACTATTACAACGAGTCCGCAGACGACCTCAAAGATCGCTCCTCGGGAGACGGGTTCGATGGATATGGAGGATCATTACCCCTTCTCTCGACGAGATACTCGACACCCACTCCCGACAAGCACAGGGTGCCGAGCATCGCCCCCTATGACGGACTGAGGGATCCGCAGAACTTCCTTTCACAATTCCAATACAACATGATTAACCAACGTCTCAACACCATCCATATGTGCAAATTGTTCCCGGAGCTACTGATCGACAACGCCCGCTGGTGGTTTGACAACCTACCTCCCGGTAGTATTGGATCATACCGAGATCTGATGGAAGCCTTTCACCGAAGGTTCTTCCAAAAAGCGGAGTCCAAGACCACATCGGCTCACCTCCTTACGGTGAGACAAGGCCGAGGCGAGTACATCAGCGACTTTATGACTCGGTTCAATAAGGAATGCCTCAAGGTCGAAGATATAAACGACATCCTCATCATCTCGGCCTTCCAGAACGGCATCTTGCCGGGGGCCTTATATAAGGAGATCGCAAGCACGAGCCCCAGACATCATCTGAGCTATGGCGCATAGCGCATCGTTCACTAAAGCGCATTTAGGCGACAGAAGAAGACGAAGTCGACAAGTCGTAACCCTCGACAAGAAGAGAAAGAAGATGGTCGAGGAGAAGGACGAGGCCAAAGCCGACAAAGTGCCCTGGAGATGATACAACGCGGCCCTATAGAGTCCAGGCTCGAGCTGCGATGTAACCCGAACGACCTCAATATACACCGATAAAGATAAGGGCGAGATCTACGAGCTCCACATGGACATGTTCGAGAAGCCTCGACCCATGCTAGGGGTCAAACACCGATCCAAAAATAAATATTGCTCATTCCACGAGGATCATGGACATGATACGGAGGAGTGGTGAACCCCATGACCTACATCGAAAAGTTGGTACATGATGGGGTTCTTAAGAGGTACCAAAGCCACGGCCGACTAACCGTCAAACGAGGCCCCCACCGAGGCCGTAAAAAGAAAGCAAGAGAGGGGAAACTGTGGCCCTCACAAGAAAGTGAGGCACGACACCGATGAAGAAGGTGACTACGAGCCTCAGTACGATGGAGTCATATCCACCATCACGAGGCTCCCACGGGGCACTACGAAGTCCTCATTAAAAGTCGAGGCCCGAATTCCACGAACCAGCGAACCTGTGAACAAGAGGTTCAAGAAGGACGAGGCCATCACCTTTTCTGAGGACGACCCTGTACCAGCCGTAGTACCTCACCAAGACGCCATGGTGATACAAGCAGTGGTCGCCAACAAGCTAGTTTGCAGATACGCCGACAAAGGGCGTTGGTGATCGACAGATTTTGATCGCACGAAAATAACGCGATGTATAATGGTAAGTCGAGTATCGTATCCACAGTGATTGCAACCGAAACACGTAAGCTAACTCTCTAATCCTTCATCATTATCCAAGCAATGTAATATGGTTTGAAAGGTTTATGGCTTCGTATAATTAAATCCAAAGCAAAGGTAACAACTTGAAAATAAACAAAGGCAATAAATACTCAAAGATGAATATAAGAGATAAAGACTAACCATAGGGATGCACTAATCCTATCCACAACGATGTTTATCCCGCTTATTTTTAACCGCTTTAATCCGCATAAGATGGAAGATCACATATGTAGCCAACAACTTCGCCATTTATAATTGTGACAATTGATTACTAATTTTTCCATTATCATACGCCTCTAGAGGAAAATAAGCAACCCAAAAGGATCACAAAGAATATGCTTCCTACGAATGTTCCTATCTCGCCATTTACTCAAGGCTTATCCGTATCATGCATTCAAGATCGATCGACAATTAAAATTGTTACGTAATTAATCGGCAACTATGATATGCATCAAGATTGATCGTAAATCAACACATATAAATAAGCACCAAGAATCATGAATCAATGTCTCGGAAGGTAAATAACAACAAGCAGAATCACAACATATAGGATAGAATCGCAAACCCTGTGGATTAGAAATGATGTTTAGCTGTATATAAATAACAAAATTAAATACGAAATAATCATAAAAATAGAAATTAAATTGATAAACCCGTAGGGAAGCTGCCTGAAGAACAATGGTTGGGTTCGTATCCAAACCCAACGGAAAACGGAAAACGAGGGATCACTTCGCTCGCCATCCTCGCCTTCTCGGCAGGGTCACACAGATTGCAGATCGCGCCTACACCTCGCGGTCGCTAGGTGTGGTCGCACGCACATAATATCATCGCGGGCACGCCTCGCGGCTCTGCCGACTCTTCGCGCTAGCGATTCTCGCGTCGACCTAGCGGCCGCCAGTCGGTCGCAGCCTTCATCCGCGAAAGCATCTTCGCGCAAGGCGCGAGTAGTTCTTCGCGCCCTGGTTAGCGGCCGCGAATGCGGTCGCTAGGCCCTCATTTCGCCCTCGTCTGCTCGTCCCTCGTTCCATGCTTCGGTTTTCAACTTATAAGCCTACAAAACACCAAAACGGAACCCAAGAGCAGTATCTTCGAAAAATATATAAAAGCATTGAGATCCAAGACATAAACGCACTTTATAGATCTAAAATCATCTTTAAATATCAACATTTAACGTGTAAAATGCACGTTTATCAACCCCCCAAACTTAAATCATTGTTTGTCCTCAAACAAAAACAAGACCAAAAAAAAAAGAGACAGAACAAAAGATCAACGAAGCCAAGAAATGTGATTAACACAATCAAGCCTCGTAAATATCTCAAATCTCAAAATTTTAGTGCACATGACAACATTAGTCAACTCGACAATGTACAACCATTGAAAGCAAAAATCTCATTCAATTCAACCTCACAATGGCATGTATGTAAAATATAGAGTACACTCAACTCATAAAGAAATAAAGGACGGTATGCACTTAAAAATCAATGCAATGCAAAATCTCATCATAGGCTCGCCATTTCTCTAATATCTCCACCACGCCAAATGTATTCAAATTAGGATCAAAAGGACTTTTCATAGGTTGTATTGTAAGCATTGGTTAAGGTAGGATAATATATGGCTAAGTGACTCAAGTATACTCTAAGCACTTCCATCTATACAATCAACACATACGGACTTTGTCCATTTTTCTTTTCCTTTCCAACATGCTATTTTGACATTTATTCAACTCAAGGTACCATAAACTATGATAATCGACTTCCTTTATGCTCACATTTTCTCAACATTTTTCGACCAAATTTTTTTCTTTCTTTCTTTTCTTGATCTTGTAATAGAGATTATAGGGTCTATTCTTTTTCACACGGGTACCATACTTTATCTTGTATCACCACTTAGCATATCAAAACAATTTTTTTTTCTCCCATTTGATTCCCATATCCATCCTCACCTCCTATCATCCGCTTAATCGAAAGAATAGTCTAATAAAGGCTCAAAGAAGGCGACAAATGGTAAATATGATTGGGCTAGTGTTTGGGTAAATATGTGGTTTAACAAAGACGACCTTTTATCCTTTCCATATTCAAAACACATATTGCAGCCTCGACACAGAAAAACGGCAAGTTCTAGAAGATAATTACATGCAAGATATCCCACAAATAAAAGAAATCAGATCAAGATGTTTATACAAGGAATCTCAAGTCTCACGGGTTAAGCAAAATGGTGAAAACAACAAGCTAAGCAATCTCAAGTCATCCATGCGTCATTTTCCAACATATCATGTGCACTATCATTAAATATCAACAAAATTTCTATCGTCATCGCCACATGTATTAACACATTTCACTTAAACTCGCTGATCTAATCGACACAACAACGAAACAAATGACACGACAAAAGCCCCAAAATATAAACACTTAACAAAACAAAGCAAAACATAAGAAAGACTCTCAACCAACTCACACTCGAACACTTCCCCAAACTTATTGTCAATAGCAGCAATGGAGGCAATAAGGTTTGCGTAAGAGAGTGATTGGGAGAGATCTACCTCAAATGTCGCTACATCCGACGGTGGATAGAATCCTCGCCATTGATGATATACCTTGGGACTTAAAAACAAACAAGACACAACAAAACAAAGCAAAACAAGAAAAGCACGATTTAAAACAACATAAAGCATGTAAATGTTGGGTTACCTCCAACCAATGTCGGATTTATCGTCGCTAGCTCGACGTTACCTCTTATCAATCAGCGATTTGACAACCGAGGTCTTTCCAAACTTTTGTTTGCCCTTGTACTTAGCATTCACGGCAGCCCACCAATTGGCATAAGAGTGGCTTCCGAACTTAAGCGAATCACCGGCTTTTATGCCGAGTCCATCTCTTCTTTCCGCATCTTCATCGATCGGTAGGTTGCCCTTCGCATGTGAGACTCGACTAGAAGTAGCGAGGATCGAATAGCAATTTCGTGCTCGAACTATCGTGTTGCTTGATGGCGCCATATATTGAAATCTTGAGCCCTCATCATTGACACGAAACGTGAGATCACCTTCCCGCACATCAATCAAAGCACCACTTGCTAGAAAAGGTCTACCCAAGATTAGTGGTTGATGTTCAATTCGGTATGTCTAATATAACAAAATCGCGGTGAAAGACAAAGTTCAATTCTTACCAACACATCTTCAACAATTCCTTAGGGTATGTGATCAATTGTCACCCATCATCAATGATATCTTTGTTGGCTTCATCTTCCCTAGCTCTAGGCGGTTGAATACATTCAACGCATCGATTGATGCTCGCCCCAAATCGCACAACACATTAGTGAAGGTGTGTTCGGCAATCTCACACCCAGCGTGAAGCTCCCTGATCTTTCTGCTTACCGCAACTTCCGTTGTAAGATGGCATCGATTCTTCGATAGGTTAATTTTTTCAAATTTACCCAATTTCGCTTTTGCTTAAATGCATCTTTCGTAAACTTCACATATCCCGCAGTGTTTCAAGCGTTTCAAAGAGAGTAGTTTGATATTCACTTTTGAAATATCTCTTCAATCTGCGAACTCCTCGTCATATTTCGACTTAGCTAGTCGACTTGGAAACGGATCGGAGGAGGTACGCCGAAAAGCCTTCACCGGAGTGGCCTCGCGATCGCCTCACGGTCATGAGCGCGGTCGCCAGCATCCGGGCCTGCCGATTTTATTCTTCGCGTCCGGCTCATGGTCGCCGGCTCGGTCGCTAGCTCGCATTCGGTTATGCCCGACCCTGCGGGCGCTTCTTCTTCCTCGCGGTCACGGACGGCTCGCGAGCTCCTCGTTATTTTCGGTCTCGATGGCTCATGTCGGGCTCATGGTCGCGAGGTGCTCAATTTTTGTTTTCTTCGCCTTTTCTTCCCGGTCATTCTCGATAAGCTCGCCCACCTCAATTGAATGGCAAAGCACCGATCCTTCGGTTCACTTCAGACACTCTAAATTAGCCCGCTCGGTCAGGTATCTCACGGCAATACTATCTCGATCGATTTGATTTTCGAGTATCTTCAAATGCTTCCCATAGCAACATAGTGGATTCCGATGTGCTACTTTCGAGTAGTGCTATTGATGAACGAAGTTCTCACAGGCGCCATTCAATTCTCGATTGTCGTCATTTGTTGGTTGCTCACAACCAATCACGATCATCTCCTCCAAATTCGCTTCGCTCTTGAATCATACCATTCTCGCATAAGCCCACGGAGGTTGTTGGAAGTTATCAGTCAGTATATGACGATTCGGTGATTTCGTTGTTCGATGGTACCGGTTTCCCCATTATTCCACCGATCGACATAGTCGACGCTCGTCCTCAATTTGCTCTTCAAGAGGGTGAACTTTCATCAAATCGCCATATTTCAAATCAACCTCATCGCAATAGCTTTTACCATCGCGCCTTCCATCGCCCATTGATAACTATTTGCCGCCATCTCTTCTATGATGCGGCTAGCCTCTACACGGGCGATTCAACAGTATCCTCGCCGACGATCCACTATGCTCCTCGTATGAAACGTCACCCATTGTAGAACCGTGATCTCGCCGCTTTGAGAATCCGTGTTGTGGCAATCAATAGCCTCTCAATCTCTCCCACGCTCAATAACGACTCGCCTTGTTGGCAAAAGTGGAGACCTCGCTATGATTTTCGGGCTTTGTCATGGAAAATACTTAGAAAGGAACTTCGCAAAGTTTCCCCGCCTTTTCTATCCCGGTTCGGTCCAGCTTTGAACCACCTTCGCCTGGTCACAGCAAAGAGAATCCGAACATGCGCATCCGATCGTATCTTGTGGCACCCCATTTGCTTGATGGTGTCACATATATCGAGGAATGTCTCAAGATGTGCATTCGGTCCTCTGTGACTCCTCCCAAACCGCTTCTCCTCGCACCATACCGATCGTACGGCTTTAATTCAAAATTATTTGCGCCCACGCAGGGCCCCATCCTCCTCCTCGAACTGCTCAAGAGGAGGTCCAGACATAAAGTTCAGCGGTCGCTCTCGAATAGGGACAAGGAGTCCCATATTCGCCATCCGGGCCGCAGATCTCTCGAAATCGCCTAGCATGCGCAATTTGCTCGGGAGGAATGCCCTGTTTCAGGATTAGCCGCCATTGCGCCCTTCTTCTCTCTCGCCTCCTTTCCTTTGGGAATTTTCGATCTCGGGTCAAGATTTTGCTCAGAGATCCCCGGACCTTGTGATCATAAACTACCCGAGAAAAGAGAGCTTAACTTTGACAAGAATAAATAAATAATATAATATATATAACTTGAATTAATAAATCCAAATCGTCAAATTATTCCTATGTGATCTTAACAATCCCCGGCAATGGCGCCAAAATTTGATCGACAGAATTTTGATCGCACGAAAATAACGCGCGATGTATAATGGTAAGTCGAGTATCGATCCATGTGGATTGCAATCCGAAAACACGTAAGCTAACTCTAATCCTTCATCATTATCCAAGCAAATGTAATATGGTTTGAAAGGTTTATGGCTTCGTATAATTAAATCCAAAGCAAAGGTAACAACTTGAAAATAAACAAAGGCAATAAATACTCAAAGATGAATATAAGAGATAAAGACTAACCCTAGGGATGCACTAATCCTATCCACAACGATGTTTATCCTGCTTATTATTAACCGTTTTAATCCAGACAAGATGGAAGATCACATATGTAGCCAACAACTTCGCCACGATAATTGTGACAGCTTGATTACTAATTTTTCCTATTATCATATGCGCTCTAGAGGAAAATAAGCAACTCCAAAAGGATCACAAAGAATATGCTTCCTACGAATGTTCCTATCTTAGTTACGACTCAAGGCTTATCCGTATCATGCATTCAAGATCGATTGACAATTAAAACGCATTACGTAATTAACTGGCAACTATGATATGCATCAAGATTGATCAGAAATCAACACATATAAATAAGCACCAAGAATCATGAATCAATGCCTGAAGGTAAATAACAACAAATAGAATCACAACATATAGGATAGAATCAGCAAACCCTAGGATTAGAAATGATATTTAGCTAGACATAAATAACAAAATTAAATACTAAATAATCATAAAAACAAAATTAAATTGATAAAACCCGTAGGGAAGCATCTGAAGAACAATGGTTGGGTTCGTATCCAAACCCAACGGAAAACGGGAAAACGATGGAATTTGTTCGGACAAAAACGTTCCAAAGCATCGACAATGCGTAGAACAATTGCAGAATGATTCTAAATCAAAGCTAGAGTGCAAAAGAAGGAAAAATAATGAAAAACTTGACAAAACGTAAAAGCAGTCCGGGGAAGGTTGGGGGCGCGAGGGGGTAGAGCCCTATTTATAGATTTAGGGTGAAACCCACTCGCGTCGCCGCCATGCCTCAAGGGCCGGGCTCATGGTCGCTAGCTTTCGGTCGCGAGGGATCACTTCGTTCTCGGCCATCCTCGCCTTCTCGGCAGGGGCTCACACAGATTGATCGCGCCACACCTCGCGGTCGCTAGGTGTGGTCGCGTCGCACATAATATCGTCGCGGGCACGTCTCGCAGCCGCTGGGACTCTTCGCGTGCGCTAACGATTCCTCGCGGCCGACCTAGCGGTCGCCAGGCCGGTCGCGAGCCTTCATCTGCGAGCATCTTCGCGCTCGCGCGCGCGAGTAGTTCTTCGCGCCCTGGCTAGCGGCCGCGAATGCGGTCGCTAGGCCCTCATTTCGCCCTCATCTGCTCGTCCCTCGTTCCATGCTTCGGTTTTCAACTTATAAGCCTACAAAACACCAAAACGGAACCCAAGAGCAGTATCTTCCGAAAATACATAAAAGCATTGATATCCAAGACATAAACGCACTTTATAGATCTAAAATCATCTTTAAATATCAACATTAAACGTGTAAAATGCGCGTTTATCAGTCGGTAAGCATCATCTTCAAGGAATGCTTCGACAAATTGGGGATTGAGGAGACGCGCCTCACGCCGGCACCACTACCACTTCGGAGCTTCGTACAAGAAGAAATGCGCCCAGAGGGCATCATCGAACTACCTGTCACAGTGGGGAAAGCGCCGACAAGCTCCACCAAAGTGATACAGTTCTTCGTGGTAAACTCCCACTCACTATATAACATTTTACTGGGGCGAGACTGGTTCAATGCAGTGAGAGCGGTGTGTTCGACATACCATCTAACAATGAAGATCCCCACGAAAGGAGGGGTAGCCGTGATCCAAGGAGATCGTAAACAAGCAAAGAATGCATGCAGTCGCCCAAGAGGTGCGGGACTTCTGCCCAAGACCCACAGCATAGCAACTACGTAAACCCAAGGAGTTGAACTGGAAGGACCTCGCCCACTCGACACTCGGCAGAGGTGGTCACGTCAGACGAGGACGATCCTCAAGGTCGCCAAAATAGATCTACCGGCACCTCAACCGAGAAAGCGATCATCCAACTCCTAAGGGAATTCGAGACGCTCACTGGTCACCCCGACATGACCGGATCTCACCGAGTATTATTACTCACCTCAACATTGATCCAAATATCAAACCAGTTCGCAAAAGCAATGATCTTTGCAGAGCGGAACCAGTCGATATGACGGTGCACCAGCTCTTGAAAGCGGTGCATATTGTTCAAGTCAAGTATCCGACCGGATAGCCAACCCGATGATGGTTAAGAAGGGAGGAGGAGGATGGCGAATGTGCATCGATTACACCGATCTCAACAAACATCGCTCAAGGATCGCTACCCCCTTCCCAATATTAACAAAAAAGTTAACGCTTTGGTTGGATACGAAGTCTTCAGCTTCTTAGATCTATACAAGGATATCACAAGTCTTGATGAGTGACGAAGACGCATCCAAAACAAACAGTCATCACGGACTTCGCGCCTTTGCATATAAGAAGATGCCATTCGGACTCAAGAATGCATGAGCCACCTATCAAAGAATGGTGAACAAGATATTTCAGCCCTACATTGGTCAAAATGTGAGGTGTACGAGATGACATCGCTGTCAAAAGTAAGGATAAGGTCGCATGTGTTGCCGACCGGATCGTCCCTCGCCTTACTTCGTAAAGTGAACCCAAAGCTAAACCCCCAAAAGTGTACATTCAGCTCGTCCGAAAAATTTCTCGGGTGT